>CM077816.1:94119744-94719744 GCA_039764185.1 Tamarix austromongolica | reverse complement strand
TAACCTATTTCCCCGTTTCTCATATATGATAGCAACTGGCCTCTAGGGTTACTCCTTAAAACTTAGTTTTTCCTTAGTTGATCTATCCCCTCTACTACTTGGTTAACCCTAATTTTCCACAACCATGCATATTTTACTATGATTATTCATTACCTAAATTTTCGTAGCCTAAATCATTCATTTTGCACATGTGATAACAACCTCCCAAAATGAACCTTTTTGAAATCCTAATTTTCCCATGGTAGTTATGTCTGCTTCCACTTACCTCACCTGGCCATTAGATCTAATACACAATCCCCAGATAGCATGATTAAAATCATAATTTAGGATTAAGCTACCCAACAATATCATCATTCCTCTATATCCATTCTTAGCAATCATCCCTCACTTAACTACCCCTAGACATAGTTCGTATTAGGTTTGACTTACCCCATGTATGGTCAACCCTCTCCATGCAATATTTTCCCCAACCCACTTTTATATTTACCATAGTGATTTATCTAGAATCTTCTAAATGATATTTGGCTAAATTTCACCCTAAGGTTTCCCCATATGACTATTTTCACAAGGTTGGCCAAAATACCCCTAGGTTTCAAAACCCTACATAAGTCTTATGGCCTCAAATACAAGAACTTCCCAACATTTCAAAATATGCAGTACCATATAATAGAATTACACATCAACACATGAACCAATACAATCATATCCACACATGTTCTTACCTTTAGTCCTTGCAAGTCAAGCTGCACATACAACCCTAGACCATTTAATATTTCATGCAGGTATTCACTTAGCACACAATAAAGTCACATTTTAACATAAAAAAGGCCCTAAATATTATTGTATCCTTACCAAAATGGATTTGGTCTTTAAGCAAGAATAACCTCCACATCCTCTCCTGTTATCACTGAAACAGTACCTAATAATGGAAATATGCAAACTTGGGCTATCTTATCCTTTTTCTTTCTTTTATTTTTTTAAATAATAATAATAATAAATATAAACAAATAGAACTCAAAAAGAGGAAGGGGAGTGGCGGTGACCAGAATAGGTAAAAGAAGTGGAGTGGCAATGCAGCGGTGGTTATGGCGGCGGCGAAAGGGTGGAGGTTGATTTTGTTGTGAAAAGTGGTGGGGTTTAGCAACTTGGGGTTGAGGGTGGTATTGGCACCGGGTAGGCTAATGGAGGGAGGAAAGTTGTGGCAGCCAGACTAGCAGCCAATGGTGGCATAGCCGAGAGGAGTGAGGAGAAAAGAAGGGAAATGGATGGGAGAATGGAAGGTTTTAGGTTGGCTGCACAGGTCGGGCACCTGTGCAGTGATGGCATGGAGATAAGGAGTTATTCAATGGTGGTGGCAGTGCAGGAGAGGCGTGTCCTGTACTTTTGCATGTTCGGGGAGGAAAAGTAAGGGGAGAAGAAGAGGGAAAGAGGTGCTCAACATGAGTAGGAGGTGAAGGGAGGGAAGAGGGGATGAGTCTAAGGGTGTGGCATGGCCTAGCTACGACGATGGTGGTGGCTAGAGGCTAGAACAAAGGTTGTAGGACAGGGCTCAACAAGGGATAAAGAGAGGAGAGGGGTGTTGTTAGGGGTATTTATAGGCTGGAGAGGAAGGGATGAGGACAAGGGGAAATGCAACAAGGGGAAAGGTGACAAGGGTGGTTAGTTGTAGGGGGAAGGACAACATGATGATGGCAAGGCAAGGAAAATGTAGGGGGTGCAAGTGTAGGGGGATCATGCAGGTGCATGTGATGCATGGCTGAGAAAGGAAAGAGGGGGGAGGTTGGCTAAGTTGAAGGTTTGTAGCGGATGAAAATGGAAGGCAGGGATCATGCAAGGCCTGCAAGCAAGAGGTGGGAGACGAAGAGAAAAAAGGAAAAGAGGAAAGAAGGGAGGGAGAAAAATGGAAAGAAGAAAAATAAGGGGGTTCAAGCTGTCGCCCCAGGAAAGGAAAGGGGGAGGGAGGTTTGGGTCAGTCAAAGGGGGAAAAGGAAGAAAGGAAAGGAGGGGAGAGCATGGGTCGGCTTTGGCACAACCCAAGTAGGAAGGAAGGGAGAAAATAGAAGAAGAAGGAATTAAATGAAAAAGGAGAAAAGAAAAAGGAGAAAGTTGTGGAATTTTTTTTAGGTTGGGTTTTTAGGTAATTTATTGGTAATTATATATAAATAACTAAAAATTGTTATAATTTGCATATAATTTGTTATAGGCTAAATAATTAAAATAATATCTTAGAATTAGGCTAAATAATATATTTTAAATCTTATATTATTATTATATATACATATATTTTATTTTATTCATTATTTTATTATTTTATTATTTTATTATTTATTTCTTTGAAATTTTTTGGATTATTATAGTTTCCTCCACCTCTCTCTTCACTTTGATTAATTTTTCTAAGTGATCTTGAGCTTTGTTAAACTTATAACTGAGACCCATCCTCCTTTTTTTTATCCTTATTCTCTTCTTTTCACTTCTATATTTTCTTCTATCTACTTTATTTATTTTAAAATAAGTAAAGAATGTTAGATTTTTGTTAAATTATAAAGTTATCATCTTTTGTCTCATCCTCTTGTGCCTCCATTTTTTAAGTCATTGAAATTCTTTTAACTGTTCTTCATTTTTATTTTGCTATTTGTACTTGAAAAGAGGCAACCCGTATACTCATACTAAATATGTAAAATTTGTGTGATAGAATGTTTGAGGTTTAATATGTTATGCTTAGGTGTAATTTATGTTTCCTTGTAATCTTATGAAAAGTATGTATGCACAATGTATTGTTATTAATTTCTCTAAGAATGTGATGTAAGTGCATATGAATTTTATATTCTTTAATATATGGATGATAACATATTAGAATGTAATTGTTTGTGGTAAAATAATTATGTATGAATAGGTTTTTATGTGTTAAATGGGATTAATTGTATTTTAGAGGAAAAATAGTAATTTTGTTACTTTTGAAATTTCTTAGAACTATAATTTAATATTAAAGTTCCTATTTTAATGTTATTATTCATTCCATTAATTTTGCTTGATTCTTATAACTATTGGTATTAAATTTAGAAAATATTGAGTTAATAACATAGAATGAAATTTTGGTAATTTATAACATATTATGTCTAAAAATGTGAATAATTGGACTATAATGACATTAATAGATTCTTAGGTTGATCTTATTATTGAATTTGACTAGCTTAGATCACTGGCCTTAGAGTCAACTTGAACAGATGTAAATAAAGGGAAAATGGTTAGGTATGAATTTGAAATAGGTGTGTATTATATGATACTTTATAATCATCTTATTATGATATTGATATTTAAAGTGGAAGACCTTGAGAGTTGGGAATGGTTTCTCTTTAGGGTTAGCTATCCTAGAAACGAGGTAAAAGCCTTTGATTTGGTTTGTTGGTTTTGTTAAATACTTCATCATTTTGGCTAAGGATGTAATGTACTCTATAGGTGGCTTACAAACCTTAAAGTGGGTATCTATAATTAAGTATTATGTGTCCTATGATGGGAAGATATTGTGTTTCCTTGTTGTACCAGTATGAGCAAAGTGCTTGTACATCTCTAGGTTACAAGTTGGAGGGATGTTGTGTTACCTTAGTGTGTTGGTATGAATGGTGTACTTTATATGTATTTGGTTTATTATTGTATTCATTCGAGTAATTTAAAATGAAAGCAACTCTTGTATGAAGATATAAGTGGATTGTTGTGGTTTTTTGGTTTGGTAGCTGCCTCTCCACTGCTTGGTTTTAGTATGTTGATATGACAGTTGCATCCATGCCTTATTTGGATTTGGTATATTGATTGGTAATTGTCTCAATACTTTTCTTATCATGTTATAAATGGCATAAAGTTGGTTATTGAAAAACTCATTAATTATAATTTGGTGTTTTCCCCTTTGTGAAACACCCTTGATATACTTGGATTAATAAAATGGTTATAATATGATTATATTTGATGTGATGAGCATGTGGAATATGTTATGAATGTGACACTTAGCTATGGTATCTATTATTTAATACTTTATACCATGATGATTTATGTTACCTTCTATGTGTTACATGTGATATTTGCATGGATAGTATTGTATAGTGGTTTACTCAATATCGTTGTACCAATGGATTTCGTTTTATGGTCCATTGCCTATTTAATGGATAGTATATTCTAATATCTTATAATCTAGATATCCTTTAGACTCTTATGTCCCATTATGTATTTCTTTCTCTTGTCGTTTGTAACTCTTATGTCAAATCTTTTGTTATAGAAACATTTTAATATTGTAGTGAAATATTTATCGGCGTTTTATCAATTGTTGTTCTTAATTTAACCAAATAAAATTTTAGCCTTAACACTTAGTGAGAGAAAAGCAGATGAACCAGACTTATAATAAGTGTAGTGGTAAAATTTTACAATTTTAATGGTTTAACTTCCCTAATCAACTATTTTTAAAGAAATTTTAAGAGTTAAAAATGGGGGTGTTATACCTACGCAATTCTAAGGCCAATTATCAGTTACTATGTCTTTAGGAAAATAGTTGAAATAAATGACTATGTTTTAGGATTAATTAATTAATTATCATTTATACTTTTTGTAAAAATTATGAAATCGTTCTCACAACCCATTCAAATTCTATTTTATATTATTCAACTTAATGTGGATAACTAGTTTTCACTTTCAACTTGACTTGTTAGACGTTAAGTAAAGATAGTTAATTAATTAGATATAATTATGAACAAAAGCATAAAATAGATAGGATAATTTATAAATCAAGCAAATAATAATTAAATAGTATAACAAATATGATTTCATCATATCCTTAATAAAAGGAAATTAGAACATGGAATTAATTAAAATAAAAATAATTAACTTTAAAAAAATATTAATTATACATAAAATATTTAACATAAATTATAATATAAAATTATAGGACTTTGTGTCTAAAAAAATATTGATCTTCAACTTCATTCTAGGTTTCATATATCATTGTTTTTCATCATCACACATATTGGCTCACTTTTTTTCTTCTTCCTTTTTTTTTTCAGACCATGTGCTAATTTTTTTATTGCATTAGTGATGAAACTACAGGTTTGTGTATATGTTGCCCTTCTCCTATGTGCCTACCAAACAAAAAGAAAAGCATAGTAAATAGATAAAATCCTAAAACATTTACTACAAAATAGGAAAGATTATTTGTTGCAATTTTAACTAATTTATGACCTCAATATAATCATATTTAGAAAAATTACCAAAAATAAAAATTGTAGACTCTATTTTTATTTTTACATAGAAATTCGAATCACCTAAATCTAAATTAGTAGGTAAATTTTATTTTAAGCTAAAAAATAACTTAATATATAAATTTTTCAACATTTAAGCACATAATTATAAATAATATAAATAACCTCACATATTATTCAAATAAAAACTTAAAAACATAAATTAATAGCACATAAAATAGTTAAAAATATGAGATTATTAAGATTTTTTTTAGAATTATTTATATTTTTTTTATTTTTCCAAGTTAATAATATGTAAGATAACCGGGTTATTTATAATTAGTGAAGAGTGCATTTACTTATACAAATTGATTTTTTGTTTGTCATCCTAAATTTCAACAACGAACATGAAATTGGTTCTCCAAGTAAAACCGAAATAATGTATTCATTCATATAATAAAAATAATATTAAATTATAGAAAAAAAATAGTCATCTAGTTTAAGACCGCAAACAATGATGATGAAGATGATCATAACAATAAACAATATGAAGAAGCATATCAAGAACACTGCGCATAATAACAATATCAACGATAATAATATATTAATAATAAAAATATATTAGTAGTAGTAATATTTGTAATAATACTTTTGATAATATTATTATTGGTAATTATAACAATAATTATAATTTGTTAAATAATAATAGTAACAATGGAAGAGAAAGAAATAATAATTTTAGTATTAGTAGTAGTAGTAGTAGTAAATATAATAATATAATAATACTTGCAATAATAGAAATAGTAATAACAACAATAATACTACCGGTGATGATGATGATAATAATAATAATAATAATAATAATAATAATAATAATAATAATAATAATAATAATAACAGTAGTTGTAATGACAACGATTGTACTATTAATATCTAATGAATATAATAGTATCGGGTTTCAAATAACCGTCGAATTAAATCAAATATATATATATATCTTATTAAAAGTAGCATTCATTCGATTCATCTCCTGAGTAATTTACACCTAAGACATATCTCATGAAAATAAGCGTTGTTATTTATAGTCACGTTGAAGGACTCAAGGTTTACCCAAGAATTAGAAACTAAGTATTTCAAATCAATCTAAAATAATCATAAGGGTCACAACAATTCAACGATATAGTAGACATATGGTTAAGCACTAAATCCTAACATAAACACTTAATCAATTCATTTAAATTCCACTAATTCCGCATTCTTATTCAATAATTTCAAAAAATTCAAACATAAAGTCAACTATCAAGAGAAATATAAGAGGTCAACATTGAAGTCAACTAAAGTCAACGTATGTCAAATCATTTAATGCTAAGGTATATTTTAGCCCTTTATGTCCAAAATACCATTATCCATTAATTATTTCAATTATTACCATTTTAATGTCAAACATTTATATAATTTAATAAAAACCTTAAAATGCTAAATAATATTAAAATTAATAGTTTAACACAAATTAATAATTCTGGAAAATTTCCCAAAGTAGCAAAAGACCATTTTACCCTTACTTGCATATCGGGTTATGAGTAAACAGAGTCGGCTTGTAAGTTTTTTAGACTTGGCTTGCTCCTTTAGCTAAATGAGTCAAGCTTGTGTCTTATCTTTAATTATGCATCACTATACATAAACATGTTCAAATTATTTCATATAACGTATCCAATTTTGCGCAAAACACCTAATAAACACATTGGAATATATATCACGGTATAAAGAAGCTTCCATTGGAACATAATGCCCTTGCAGAGTGTTACACATAATAATCACATAAAATGGCATGTTTTCACCTATTATCATATATGTAAAACCACATATTTTTGCTACAACTAATTACATACATGATAATTCCTCTAAACAAATTGCATAAATGATAATAAACACACACATATACACATGGTTTCATATAATAATTTAGAAAAACATACATATTCATATTTCATGCTCTTGCACAAATTAACACAAAAATCATAATTTTCATAAAAAATAAAAACTAGCATGCTACTAAGACTAAAAATCCTAACATGCTCACACATAACATTCTACCATCTAAATAATTAAGTTAGATTTACCTGGTATCCAAGCTTAAGCAAAACTAATTAAAATTTTCTTTTCTAAGGGTAAATCAAAATCATCTTAGATCAAACCACAAAAAAAACATATCAAATAAGAAAAAAATATGATAATATTACATAACATAATAAATAAAAGCTTAGAATTATAATCACTAGTACGAGAAAAGTGAAAAAGAGAAAAGAAAGAAGGATTAAACCTTGAATTGAAAGAATCAAAAATTTGAGCAAATAAACTTAAGAACCATTTTTTTAGGAAAGGTCAAAACTTCATTAATCAATGGAAGAATTACAACTGAGCTCCCAAAACTTATCTAAACAACTCTTGACATAAACACTACTCATCCTCTCATGAGGAGTCAAGTGCATAGTTTAGACTATACAAATAATTCTCTTAATGAGATCCCTCCACCTACAAGTGACTTGTGAAATATTTTAGAGTTTCTAGCATGCCTAAATTCATAGATGCACACAACACATAAGGTTCGAACCATTTGTATCTTCCTTTTCGATACCCTTTATTTTTGAGCTAAGGTAACTAGCATTTTGGGCCACAGTTGGATAGGTCCTCTCAAGCCAACACTAGTGTAAGTAGTCTTTAAAAGATGCTTCATAATAGTACATGAGAAAAGGAGATGAGAAATAGATTCATTTACATCACAAAAGCAGCAAGATGGATTCTCCACATAAGTAAACTGATTGATGACATCCTTAGTGGGGAGCCTACAGTGAGCAATTATCCATAACATTAGCTTATGTTTTTGACTAGCATTATTTAGCCAGACTGATCTCCACCATGAAATAGGGGGACTCATTTGCCGAATTTGTTCATAAACAGAACTGATATTATATGACATAGAAGGATTGAGGGAAAGAAACACAGGCTCAAGGGCTTCTCAAAGATTAAAGAGCTTATTTATAGTCCATGAGGTAAATCTAGGTAATTTAGTACTCTAAAGAGAATCACCCTCGAGGTAATAACTATGTATCCATTTTACCCATAAGCTATTTTTATCTTGAGCAATATGCCATAGATGTTTACCCACAGCTGCTATGTTCCAAACTTGAAAATCCATTAACCCAAGGCCTCCCTCTTATTTTGGTAGACAAGTAGTTGACCAATCAATCAAGACTCATTTGCTTAGGCCAACTTTACCGGTCCACAGGAAGGTTTTGCATAAACTAATGTTCTTGAGAAGGAGCTTTTTGGGAAGGATAAATACTTGACTCCAATACATCTCGATGCCATAGATAACTGATCTAAGTAGCTGCAGTCTTCCAGCATACGATAATAACTTTGTAGACCAATGTTGTAGCTTATTTGTGATTTTCCCAACCAGTTCCATCATCTAATCGGAATGGAGTCCTACAAAAGATAAGGGAACCTTAAGATATATAAAGGGTATAGTTCCTTTAGAGAAGGAAAGGAAATTAGTAATTTGTTGTTTCACTATCACTGTGACTCCTCCAAAATAGATAGAACTTTTCTTTGGGATTATATGAAGTTGTAAGATGTTACTAAAGCATTGGAATTGATTCATAAGCAAAGTTACAAAGGGTAAATCACCCCTATAAAACAGCAAAAGGTCGTCAACAAAAGATAAATTGAGGATATGAAGCCTTTTGCATTTTGGGCATCCTCAAAAACCATCCATTGTCCATAATTGTTTTAGAATTCTAGATAGGTACTCAATAGTAATGATGAAGAGGTATGGGGAGAGGGGGTCTCCTTGCCTTAAATCTCTTTGCGCTTGGAAAGGAGGAATGAGGTCATCATTTATAGAGAGGGTATAGTTGACTTGGGTCACATAAGACATAAGGAGTTTAACAAGATGAGGAGGAAACATAAGACCCAAAAGAACAGTCTCTAAGAGTTTCCAATTGATGGAATCATAAGCCTTCATCACATAAACCTTCATCATACATCTTGAGGATACATGTTTTCTTCCATATAGACTAATGAGCTCATGTGCCAATAAGATATTGTCACCAATCAACCTACCCTTAACGAAAGTAGAATATGAGATGTTGATGATGTCAGCAAGATAGGTTGAAGCCTTACTGGTAAAATTTTGGAGAGGATCTTATAAAGAAAAAAACAACATGCAATGGGTCTGAAATTAGTGACTTTACTGGGGTTATCTTTCTTAGAGATAAGTACCAGAAGAGTATATGTGATAAAGGAAGGGATAACACTCGAGAAGAAAATTTCGTTCACAAAAGACCAAATGTATTCACCTATAATATCCCTAGAGGATTTAAAGAAACCAATATTGAAGCCATCTAGGCCAAGAGCCTTTGTGTTGCCAATGGAGAACAAGGCATCTTTGGATTCAGAAAAGGAGATTGGGTTGAGAAGTTTGTGTTGTTGTTCAGCACTTAGAATAGCTCCCTACTGAAGGATAGATTTGTCCACTGGCTTTGCATTAACATTAGGGAAATTAGAACTAAGAAGATCTTTATAAAATTCTACAAAGGCATCTTTGACTACCTCAGGGTCATTGGCCCAATTTTCATTTAACTTCTGAATCTTTGAGATCAACCTTTTGTTTTGTCTTACTTTCATATTAGCAAAAAAGAAGTGGTTGTTTGAATCCCATAGATGAAGCCACTTGATACCTAATTTTTGTTTGAAAAAACTCTCCTCACATTTTGCATAATGCTCATATTTTTTAAGAAAATCCTTTTCTTCAAGTGGTAAGTTGCTACAGGTGGATGAGCCTTTAATCTCTCTTGAATTAATTCTCGCTTCTTTCCCTGATCAGCAACTTTTGGTGTGATGCTGCCAAACTTAGCTTTGTTTAACACCCTGAGGTGATATTTAAGTTGATATGGGGAATTTTTTTTTATCTTAGTAAGCACTTAGCAGGGTTGTTGACTATGCCAAACATCGGTCACAATTTTAAGAAAATCATCATCGTAGGTCCACATGTCAAAGAATTTAAATATCCCCTTAGGTTGAGGTCTGGTATGATTTAGGTTCACTAAAGTAGAGCAATGGTCAGAGATTACTTCCTCCAAAACTTAACTTCCTACACTTAGATCAAGTTGTTGGAAGCTAAGATAAGGAAAATTAGGCAAGAAAAGGGTAGAAAAAATGAGGAGAGCACAAAAATTGTAGCAAAAACATAGTAGCACTATTGTTGAAAATGAGCAGGATTACACTTTTTGGCTTCCAAACAAGCCCTCAAGGTAATAAAAAATTAAGGAAAAATATTGGTAATTGAGTTAAAAGTTTCAAGAAATAAAGCCCACAAAAAACCAAGAAGAATCAAATCAATTGGAGTTTGGGGTAGCTTCTTGAAATTGGCTAAAAACTAGCTCAATCAAAATGGTAGCAACATATTAAGCTGATCACAAGAGGGGGAGATGGGGAAAAATAAGGATGAAGGTGTGCAATTTCAAGGAGAAAATCATAGATAATTAAAGTATGCATTGCAAGGATTAAAACTTAGAAGAAATGAGATGGAGAGGAATCAAGAAAAAAGAAGGGATCAAAGTCACAAACAAATCAATTGTGAAGACTGGAGTAAAAAAATGTCAAATCATGGTTTTATGTGAATTTTGATGCAGATAAGACATGAATTATGCAAATAAGCATTAGACATGATAGGTAAGGAGTGTGGGGTGTGTTTAACTATGCTAGAACTTGAATAAAAGATAGAACGATGGGTTTATAATAGTGAGATTAATTACAGTTGAGTGCATAATGTTTATATCATAAAACACTTTATTATTGTATTTTTTTTGCTAAATTTTTGGTTTAATGAAAATAACTAAGACCAAAAATCAAATATGGTTTAGTTATAATCCAATGGATAATTAGGGATTGATTTACAATCAATTTTGGTAATTACATAGTAAGAAAGTCTAATAATAAGAGTTTATTAAGAAAATTAGCAAATGGATTTCAAAAAGTCATGAAAATTTATGGAAATGGGTGGAATAATTTTAAAAACCTAAACTCATTAAATTATATGGTATCAAATTCAATTTGATACTTGAGAGATAGAAACAAGCAAAAAGGGGAAATCGGGTAAGTTGAAGGAATGTGTTTTTCAAAAATTGAATAATGAATAATTCAAAGTGATACATATAGATGTGGAATAATTTTAGAAAACTAAATAAATTAAAATTTTTATTATCAAAGTTGGTTTGATACCCAATAGAAAAAAAAGGTAAAATAGTTAAAATCTTTTAATTGAGTAAACATATTTTTCTATAATTTAACGATTCAAATGAATCAAATAAATTTCAAACAAATGGATGAAATAGATGAAGTCAAAAATATTTTAGAATCCTCTTGCCAATTTTGAACGAGCCAAAATTAGCAAAAACAAGAAGATCGAAAGAATCATGAAAAATGTGACTTTTCACAAATGAATGAAATAAATGACGAAAAGTTGGAATTCAATACAAACACCATGGCATTCAATAATAGAATTTTTAGAAGTGAATTGCGATACTAATTAGTTAAGGCAATAAAGGTTCAGGAAAATGGGTTATTACATTTAGTTTGAGCTATGGTTCTCTTTCTTGATTTTTAAGCGACTTTAGTTTCAAGAGTTGGTGTTGTAACACCCCAAATTTTACTACTAAATAAATCATTTTACAAAATCATAATATTAAATAATGGATGTTATCGTCATATCCAGTATAGAAAATAATACTCCACATGACTAATACATGCTAGGTGCAAGGCTAAAGATAGTCACTCACAACTAAAAATTAGGTGCGGGAAATACTTGATATCGAGTTACAAGATAAAAAACATATACAAGAAACATAGGAGAAATAAAAGAATAATATATCTATATATATATAATAAGAGAGATAAGAGTTTGAGAAAAGTGTCTAGATAACTACAACACTATACCCACAAACCCAAAATATATCTCTGTCACAACTCATTGCTTGTTGGTTATCATTTTTTTTGTCTTCATTCTCAGTTACCATCTTGAGCAAGTCACTAATCTTCTTCATACATCATCAAAGTTATATGTTCTTTAGCTTTCGTGACCTAGAAAAAAAATAACCTTCATTCGTCACCATTATATATCTTTCAGGTAAGTACATGATTTTATTTCTTAAGTTGATTGTCAATTGTTAAATTTTAAAACCGGTTTGTTCTATTAATTTGATTAGTTGGATCTTATTTTGAAGAGTTACTTTTTCTTCAGCTCGTGCAATTCAGGAATGAAAAATTAAGTTCATTGGTTGTTGTCATCTATCTTTTAGGCGAGTACATAATTTTATTTTATAATTTTATTGGTTTCTACTAATATATGAAACATGCCTTATTTATGCCACTAGAGTTGATTTGCTATCTTGAGGGATGTGTTGTTTACAAAGAATTTCAAATTTTGGTATTGTAGGTTTTTGGTCATTTGTTATAAGTTTTATTTTGAGATTGATTTTGAACATGTCAAGTTGGTCTTTTAGTTCTTTGTTGAGTAATTGCCTTGTTTGCTACTATACCTAGGTAATAGCCCTAATATGTTTTATAAGGGAGTTATATGAATTAGATTTAGTTAAGAGCCAAGTATATCACTCATTTAGTTCTTATGTTATCATAATTCTATGTTGTCTTGTTATTGATTCATCGAGTGCTGGAATGTTGATGAATATAGAAGATATGTTTTACAATTTAGAGTATGGAGCATGAAAGTGGTTAACATGTGTTTTCTTTTGAATGTCAATGAATCAACATCAATGATTGATTGAAATGGGAGGGAGAATGTGGGAGCTTGATGATCCAAATACCTTACTTTGCATTTTTTTTCTTATATATATATATATATATCCTCTTCCCAAATTATTTCATGTTTTTCCCTCCTCTTTTGTCTTGGGCGCTTTTCAATTGCCCCCTCCTCTTAAATCTATTAGGAACTTTTAACACCAACTTAATAGAGCAAAAATACAGAGAGGTTTAGGGAGAAAACCATATGGTATTAGTAATGATGGATGGTGGGTAAGAAATAGAAAAACTAGGTATTTGAGGTTCTAGAACCTCCTCTCTTGCTAGCTAATTGCAACCTGACTCATCCCATGCATCTTCTCCTTTTATATTCTAGCAAAAGACAATCAAGACTCTCTAATAGACTCTATTGAGTCATACTACTCAATAAAAGAAAAAGATAATGACATGTACTAGAACTAATAGACTTGTGACACCACCCTAACAAAACCTTAATAGTTAACTCCTAAATAGATATGTAAAATGACTAAATAAATAGATAAAAAATGACCCAACTAGTGTAGCCCAATGTAGACTAGCACAGCAGGCCACACATCACTCTATGCTTCTCCTCACATAAGTGTACTTGACAATGGGCTTATCATAATCCTATATAAAATTAGTCATATATATCTCGATAGAGTTTCTAGGTTATATTACTAAAATTTTAGGCCTAACTGTACTTTTCCTAACATGTACAACATGATGTAGCTAAATACTCAACATTTCTCAGAAGTGTTAATTTTGTGTTCATGGTTTTGTTTTCCTTTCTTTCTTCTTTCTTTTGAATTTAGATCAACCTTTTTTATCAAGTTCATTTAAAAGTAAATATTAAAATTATCTTGGCCCGATAATTGAACACCCTCTCATATTTTCCCTTATTAAAAAAGTTGTTAGTCTTCTATCCTTCATCTTCCATAAAATATTTTGTAATATTAATTTTTGATTGGAAGGAACACAATAAGTAATAGAAAAATTCATAAATATTTTTATCCTTCCGCTTAGCAAGAAAACTCTTATTATTTTTGTGGAAATCTATGGATGTTGGTTTTCCCTTCCCTGTTTACATGGTAGCACAAATAAGTAGCCATTCCAAATTGCTTTTAGCTGTTAGTTTCAAGGTGATAGAATTTTATAAGTAAACCTAACCTAATTTATAGTGGTTGCACTTACTGTTGAGTTGATAAGCACGTTACAATATGAGCTATGATAATATATTTTTTCCATCCTCTCTCCTTGGAATGATTTTTAAAAATTATATAAATGTGTTTTCTTATGTAGGTGGGCACTGCTAATTGTGTGGTGGGGCTTCCTAAAGCAGTCATGGAAAGGCTAATACAAGGGGTATTTTAAAATATTTCTACATGGCTGCGGATAGCTAGTTTCTACTATTAATTCATTAAAGCTATCATTTTGGTGTTTTGCATACATTTTATACTTCATTCCTCAACATGATTTCTTCATTACTATATGCTTCATTTGTTGTCTTCTTGCAACCAATTCATTGTAGGCATTACACTCTACATGCCAATATATTTTTGGCTTTAAGATTGTTCATTAGTGCATACTGAATGATATGTGCAACTGGAAAAATATTTGTCGATGCTCGATTAATTCTTGTAGTACTTGAAACATAAGTTGAATGATTTTGCTCGTTGCCTATTGTTTTACTTTTTTGATATTGAAAAACTTCTTGTTTGCCTAAAGCCTATGAACAACAAGATGAAAACAATTCTGTGACCCAAAAAATGCATTTTCTATGAATAGTTTAGTTTTCCCCAAATTCTAATTCAAAGTAATACTTTTTTCTTTTCATGAATCACCTTTTTTATTTCAATAAAAATAATATGGTAGGGGAAATCTACCTTTTTTTTTGTTCAAATTGATCTTAATAAAAAAAAATTATTTCCAAATTGTAATTTATATGATTGAAATATATTTTTGGTTATGATTTGAAAGTTTTAAATTGAAAAATAAAATCAAATGCTAGAAATAGATTAAAACTTTGAACTATTTTAATTACCCAAGTACATCCAATTATGGAACAAAATAAAGAGGTAAATAGTGAACCCAACTAGCAATTGCCATGGTTTGTTCTTATCTGCTTCTACATATTAGTGATCTTAAGATTGGAAAAACTATGGCGTTTTGTTGGGCATTTTTAGAATTATCCTCCTTCTGCATATTTGTTTATTTTCAAAGTTGATAGTAGCATTATCAGGAATACTACTACAATAATTTAACCACAACATGAAAAACAACATGCATTCATATCCCTTTCTCTAAGCCATTTAATTCTGTGTTTTTGCTTGAAAAAATTCTCTTCACATTTAGAAAGATGTTGTAGTATTTTTATATAGTTTTGTTCTCAAGTAATAAGATGAGGATCAAAGGGGCAAGAGTTCAGCTACATTTTGATGTGATGGAGTTCCATTTTTAAAGCTTGAACATGTGAAAAAATGCTGTCAAATTTTTATATATTAACTCACTTTAGAAGTCTTATAAGTTACTTTAAATGATGCCTACGTAAATTTAAGAGGGGGCCACTCTATTGAAGTATCCATCCCTATTTTACACTACTATAATTCCTCCATGTCTTGCTTGTGTAGAGTACCCTTCTACTTCTCATCTAGAAACTAATATTGAAATCACCTAGCACCATCCATGACTTCGAGATGTTGTAACCTCATTCCCCCTTTTTATCTATATATTTACATTATGGAGGTGACATCTAACCTTCTCAAAAGCTTACAGGCTTATTCTGCATTATAGAAGGGGACGCAATATCTTGAGCCACCATAGTGTTATGGTCTTCATTAGTAAGGCCATGCCCATCCCTAACAATAACCCATTGTTTTGTTGAAGCTTTGGTAGAGTGAAAAGTGCATTAACCAGTCAATAAATTGTCAGGATAATTTATCACTAAAAAGTAAACTGAGCTAGAGTAACTTTGTGCCTACGAGTTTGAGATCAAAGTTGAGATAGAGCAATTGTGAGCCAATGCTCAAAATAAAGAGAAAGAAGCTTTGGAAAGGGAAGCAAAGAGAGGAAGAATTCCGAGAAAGAGAGGATAAGATCCATGCTAAATTTCAAGCAGAAATGGTTAAGGTTTAGGATTTTATGATTTTTTTTCTTTTAAGGCTAGTCTTTTTTATTTATTTATGTCATGTCTATTTTTTTTATGTATTAACATTCAATTAAATAATGATCATTCATAACCAAATTTTTTTCCTTGATTCTATTTTACTATACTAGCATCTAAGATCCCTAATTTTAGTATTTAGATCCATAAATACATTCCAAAAGTTCCAAATATATTTATGTAGGCTTGACTATTCTCAATAATAGTTAATCCTACTTGAAGATTGAGGAATTTTCATATTTTTTATTTTATTTTCTTCACTTAAATGTAGGTATGTATTGCTTTTAAACTCATCTTTGTAATTTTTTCAAAGACAAATAGTATTGCGTGTGAAATCTTGTTGAAATGCCCCGAAAATTTCTAATTTTATAAATTATATTTAAATGAGGTTTTATTAGAAAAATTATTTAAATAAATTATTTTTAATAAAATAAAAGGATATTTAACTAGGGAAATTTAAGAAGAGATTTATAAGTATTTTAATTAGGAGGAATTTGGGTATTTAAACTAATTAAGGATTTTATTTAAAAATTAATTAAATAAATTATTTTATTTAAAATAAGAAGGAGAAAATAGTTTCAAATTAATATTAATTTTATAAATAATTTAATTAGAGAAAATTAGGATGTTTTGTTAATTAAAATAGAATTTATGAAAAATCTTTTAAAAATCATTATTTAGCCTAAAAAGGGATTTAAATATTATTATTTTTAAATATCCCAAATATTCTAATTAATTTAACTAAGCCAACCCACTATTTTTATTTTCCCTTTTTTTTTTCTTTTTCCTTTTCTTTTTTTTCTTCTTCCTCTTTTCTTTTTCTTTTTCCTTCTTCTTCCCGATTGGGCCAGTCTGCGGCCCAATTCTACCTTCCTTCTTTCTTTTTCTTCTTCGACGTTTGGGCCTGCCTCCTTCGCGCGACCCGTCTATGTCTTTTCTTTCTTTTGTTCGGCCCGACTTCAAAACTCGACGCTTCAGCTGTTTTTACACGAAAACGCCGCGTTGCGTTTAACTATCCTTCGACCCGTGCCGACCGCCTGGTCTCCCTCCCTTTTTCTGTCTTTCTTCCCCGCGAACCGGACCAGCCCCCTCCTCCTTGCTTCTTCCTCCCTTCTCCTCCGTCGACGCAGCCTGCAACTCCCAGCCCGAAAATGGCGGCGCCGGCTACGACAACTCTGACCGGCCGAGTCACCTCTCTTTTTCTTCCTCTCGGCTCGCAAATTAGCTTGGAATAATCAATTATCCTTAACTCTCGCTCATTCTCTCTCTCTGGCTTCACGAACCTTCGACCCAACCCAAGCAATCGCCGGCCGATTTCTGACGCCGGCCACCCAAACCCATCCTACCGACCTCCAAAACCCTAATAACCCATCTAAACTCTATAAATAGCCTAATGGTGGATGTTTTCGAGACTTCTTCTTCTCGAAAACCCTAAGAGAGATCTGCCTGCCACCGCCCCATCAGACGCCATTATCTCCTTCCCCAGCCAACTTCAACACCTCCTCTTGTTACCAATCTCTTCCCTGCAATACCCCCTAATTAACTAAACTAACCACAACCTTCGATTCATCTCTTACAAGCCTCCATAATTGCACAAAGTTGGTTAGTTGCTTCGATAGAAAATTTCACCCCGAGACGTTGAACCACCTTCCACCACCACATACGCCGCTTCTAACACCTTCCAAACCAACCATTAACTCCTACTAATTATCTTCTACAGCTATAATTATTTTAATTTTCTTCCTCTCCATCACCCATTTTCCTAATTTTTGGCCCCCTTAGACCCATTTTCCAGCCACCTCCGGGAACCATCGTCGGTGCCACCTTCATCCTCCAACTCAAGGTGAAACCCTAGACCTTTTAAACACTTACTTTCGATTTATTGATAATTATTAAGCTTTTATCCTAATTTTTAATGTTAATTTGATTCTAATTATTATTATTATAATTATTATTATTATTTTTATCAACTGTAATCTAATGGTTAAATCTTCTTTACAGGTTTGGGAGTATTCTTGAGTTAGAAAAACTATTATTCTCGAATTTTAGTTATTTAATAGAATTAGTACATGTTTACTATTATTATTAATAATATAATCAATATTATTATTATTAGTGTAATTAATTATTTAATAGTGTAATTATTTCAGGAGGCGTAGAAACCTAAATTTTTAATTAAGCCTCGCAGCTTTTTCCTTTTATTACTATTATTAGCATTTTAACATTATTACTAATATATTATCGTTTTTAGCACTATTTCCTTTTATATTATAAGTATATATATATATATATTGTTATTACTACTACTAATACTACTAAATTTGTTATTATTATTATTATTACTACTACTAAATTTGATTATTTATTTTATTATTAGTATTATCTTGGAAAAGGGGCCGAAGCATTTATTTCACCTTATTTTTGAATAATGTCCTTTTTATTGTTATTATTATTGGTACTATTATTATTCTTATTTATATTCTCATTGATATTATTTTAGTATCATTATTATTATTAGGGTAAAGTATTTAACCCTATATTATCAACCTTTATAATATTTCTATTATTTCTATATCTTTAGCAAAGTTAGAATTTTATTAATGTTATTTGTATTAGTAAGTTGTTATTTGGTCAAAACCCTAAAGAGGCGTAGGAGCGTGCTCCAAGACCGGTGTCGTTTTAGGTAAGGAGTGCTAAGGCCTTTTATGTGCTTATGTATATTATGTGTTTCGCATGTTATGTATCTATTGTTTATTATTATTAAATATTTTATATGTGGTATGACTTGGAGTTGAAGAATGTTGTGCATGGTATGTGTATTAATTATGTATGATGATATGTGTTGTGTATGTGAGGAAGTCGATGTGGTTTGTGTGAGAGGAAGGATGAAAAAGGAGGATGGGGAAAGAATTTGATTAAGGGAAGTGAGTTAACCTAATTTTATGGTTTTATAAGGAATAATCTAATGTATGATTTTATGTGCGAAAGAGCAGAATTTATGGTTCGTTTGGGAGAATCTAATTTAGGATGTTATTTGGGAGAATGTAATTTATAATATTATATGGGAGAATTTAAGTTATGATTTGATTGGGAGAGTTAATTTATAATTTGTTTGGGAAAATTTATTTTATGATGTTATTTGGGAGAATGTAATTTATAATATTATATGGGAGAATTTAAGTTATGATTTGATTGGGAGAGTTAATTTATAATTTGTTTGGGAGAATCTAATTCATGATGTTATTTGGGAAAATGTAATTTATGATATTATATGGGGGAATCTAATTTATGATTTGCTTGGGGGAATTCAATTTATGGTTTTGCTTGGGAGATTCTAATTTATGATTTTATGTGGAAGAATCTAACTTATGTTCTTGTATGGGAGAATCTAATTTGTGGTTATGGAAGGGGAGATTCTAATCATTTGTGTTATGAGGACAAATCTTTGGGTTTTATATGATTGAATCTTTGGGTCTTATATGGTTTGAATTTAAGGTTTTGTATGACGGAATCTAGGGTGTACCTGGTGGTATTAATGGATGTATGTTGGTATTAGGGTTTGTATGATGATATTAAGGTTTGTATGGTGGTAATTATAGTTGTATGGTGGTATTAGGATTTATATGGTGATATTGATGGTTGTATTGTGGTATTAGGGTTTGCATGGTTGAATTTAGGGCTTCACGTGGAATTTTAGGGTTACATGAAAAAGGTTCGAAGGTTTGCATGGAAAGATTAGTGTTTGCATGGAAGTGGAATTACACATGAAAAGTTGATTTGGGATGTAAGGGAGGAAATAGAAGAGTTATTTGGGTGTTTGAATGTTTTGGGTGAAAAATAATACGTAAGACATTATAAGGGTATGGAGGTGACTGAATTAGGGTTTGGAGTGATTGACTATGGTTGTGGGGGTCAATTAGGGTATATGGTGCATGTCTAGGGTTTGGTGATAGCACATGTGTAATTGGTGAATAAAGTATGATGATGAATATGGAATTTATGATTTATGATTCGTGCATGTATATGGTGAAAGCTTATGAATAAGATACTTAAACATTAATTATCTAAAGAGGAAGATCATTGAGACGGGACCAACCGATCCACCGGTTCGGAATAGTGGTTAGGGTTTTTACCCTATGTGCGACCGATCCACCGGTTATAATAGTGGTTAGGACATGATGTCCTATGTGTGACCGATCCACCGGTTATAATAGTGGGGGTTCCCGAGCTCAACAGTCACAAACCATAATGCTTAAAAGATACTAATTACTTACAGTGGAATACCATGCGAGCCGGAGCCAACCGATCCACCAGTTAGGAATAGTGGTTAGGACGCGTAGTCCTATGTGTCTCCGATCCACTGCCTATAATAGTGGTTAGGGTATGCTACCCCATGTGCCTCCGATCCACCGGCTATAATAGTGGGGGCTTCCGTATTCACATGGATTTGATAAAAAGTATGGTGTGAATCGACTCTTGATCAGAGATTAATTAAGCGATTAATCTGAACTACAATTGGGCCTTTGTACATTTACCCGGTTGATCATATGCATTTATGAATATGCTCTTTTATGTTCTGCACGATTTATGTGTTTGTGTGTTGGCCTTAGTGATCAAGTCACCTTACTCAGTACTGGACCCGTACTGATACTACCTTGGTTGATGGGTCCTGTGATGATCCACTGATGGTGGGGAGCAGACCTCTTGTGCAGGTTTAAGATCAGAGACTATTTTGGGGCGGCAGGCCTGATTTGAGTGAGTAGGCAATCCGGAATTTGATCCATCGGGTTTTATCTTGTTTAAATGTATTTATATTTGGAATTTACAAGTGTTATTTGAAACTTCAAGGGTATTGTAATTAACTCTTAATTTCTCGTACTTTGATTTTGTGTATGATCTTCGAATCCTTTTATGAATTGTTAATTTGAATTTAACGTAAATCTTTTCTTTAGCCTTAGCACTTGGTACTGGAACGGTTTGAGAGAACCGGTCTGGTACTAAGTGTGGCGGCAACATTCCCAGAATTCACAGGTTTTAAGTATTTCTATTTTAATTGCTTCCGCTTTTAAAAAAAATAGTGAATTTTGGGGTGTTACACTTGTGCACCCGATTGTCACAACTAATATGTACATATTTGTAGGTATACACACAAGTGCGATGGAATATATCAAAATAGCTTGACTAAAATATTAAAAATATCCTTCTATGTCATGTTTATTTGCTTTCCACCATGATAGTTGAACCTTGTACTTGACTGATTAATTAATACTTCATCATTTGTTTGCCTTTTACTTTCATAGGTAAGACAATAATATTTTAATATTATGTCAATAATGGCTTCCATTGTTGTTGTTTTTTTTAATAGGACAACATTTAATTAAAAGACAAGGGTTATACTGAAGTGATAGCTAAAACTTATGAGGTTGCTATAGGATTGCACATGCTTTGATTGATGTGGATTATTTGTAGCCCATTTTGTTTTTAGGATGTCAAACTAGTATCATAAACAAAGAATTTTCTAAATTATTTTGTTCTATTATAATTTAATAGTCAACATTTATAGTTTGACCTTATTTGATTAAATATTACTATATGAAAACCATTGATACATATGCATTGTTGCTTAATGTACAAACCCTAATTTTTTTTAATATTCAATATCTAATATTCTTTCTTATCTCAAATTGATTATGTGAAACTTTAGTTTAGTTTATATGCATATAAATTATCAGAATAAAATAGGGAAAATGTTTAAGGAATCAAATAGGGCAATATTGTTGCTCTAATAGATGGGTCAAATTGGAAAATGACATAAAAAATTACCATAATTGTTATAACTCAAATAAGGCAATGTTTTCACCCTCATAGGTAGGCTAAATTGAAAAATATTTTTGCCTTAATATATAGGTTAAATAAGTTAATATTTTAAAAGTTTTCCTAGTAGCTTCAACTTAAATAGGGTAATAATATTGCCTATGTTTACAATAATCAAATAGGGTAATTACAGTTATCTTATTAGAGTGAAAATAAATAGGACGATTCAAAATTTTGCCCTTATAACCCTAATATGGTGTAAATAATAGGGCAATTTTTTTTCTCCCCCAATAGACTAACATGGCAATTTTTTTTCATATAATAAGGTAAATAAAATTACCTTATTTGACTATATATCTTGTAGTACATTTTTTTCCAGGTTCAGGTTCAATTCATATTTGTGATGGATCATGTCGACTTTGAGTTGGTTAAAATGGAACGAATATCAAGTTAGGTTGGGACTTGATCCATCGGGTTTCTTCATATTTGGGTTTGGTTCGGTTCTATAGATACTGGGTCATATAGGATTTAGGCTAGGTGTGATTTTGGTTTGAGAACTCCATGTTGGATCGAGTTTTGGTCGGATAAATTTGGTTCAGAAATTTAAATTAACATTAGTTGTTATTATTTTACTATAACAAATAAGTTAAAATTTATAATTTTATGATTATTATTATTATGCTTCTTTTAATAATTATTATCATAATATATGTAATACTAATCATAAATTATTATTATAATTATTATTATTATAGTTATTATAATAATTATTATAAATATAATTATATTTACTATTATAATAATAATAATAGTAATAATAATAATAATAATAATATTAATTATAATTATTATTGTTATTATCATGTATAAAAGTTTAATAAAAATAATTACTAATATTATAAATATAGTAATTAATACTAAATATAAATATTGTAATTATAATATATAGTTAAATAATAACTATAATGATTGTAATTTTTATGTTTACAATAATAATAATAATGATAACAATTACAACAACAATTAATCTGATGTAATATGATCCAATCTATTTGATGCTAATATGATATAAAATAAAGTATCATATTCTTTTACACAAAAGTTTATTAAGAAGAAAATTTATTGATGTTTATGTAATAATTTATATGAAGTAAAATATTATCTTTGCAGATCAAATTTGACTTTATTCTTGATCAATTTCAGGTTATATCTGGAAATAAATTGAATTATTTTAGGTCGAATCATTTTAATTTGGATCAATTTGGGCATGAATAATTATTAGGTTTATATTTGGATTTGAGTTAGCTTTTTTCCATATTAGATTATTTCGGATTATGTCACTTAGGATGTGAATCATTATTTAGTTAGCTCTATTTGGATTAATTTTTAGGTTAGTTTTATGTCATATTGGGTTTCAAATTGAGATCTATTTTGGATTTTTAGATCAAAATTAGATTTAAGTCAAATTATCCTGATTAGCCATTAGATTAGCTTTTCTAGATCTGAATGAAGCTTTATGTATTTTTATGTAAAAATGTATTAAAGTAAAAGTAATAGAAGATTGAATAATATGAAGACAAATTATTCTTGATTAACTCCAAAATAATAATTTTACTTGACTGCATAAAAAACTTCATACCCGACGGTCGTGGAATACACATTCAAGTAAAAATAATTCGGATATGTTGCCAAATAAGTCTTTTGTAGAACTTTATCAAACAAAGCTTTATTGCCCGGCTAACCTCGCTGATTTAAAAATTGGCTCAGAAATCAATCCAGTAAATCTCTCAATAAACGATCCAACTAAAGTTTAACCAAAAATTACTTTTATTTAAAAAAATTAGCTAATATAATTTCATAATAACTCGATCCGATCCTGTTCAACCAGTCTAACCGGGTCAAACCAGGTCAAACCTTAATTATGTCGTAATAATTCTACACATTATTTGCTTATCTGGAGATGCAAGGGGCACAAATAGTGAATAAATAAAATGAATTTACTTCAATTTAAAATAACTAAGGAACTTGCGGCCTTGACGCAGAGTTTTAATTGCCCATCACTTCGCCTTATAAATTTGTAATATGCTGAATAGAAATGCACACCAAGGTAGCCCCCCGGGCCCAGCCCCCCAACCACGCAAAAAAAAAAAAGGAAAAAAAAAGTAAAAAAGAAAAAAGAGAGGAAAGAACCAAACATGTGCATGGTCTTTAATACAAACAATAATAAAATAAAACGCTACAATGATCTCTTACACCTCAAAATAAAACCCAGTCATTTCGCAACGCAATCTGCAATTATAAAACACATCAGATCTGCAATCCGCAAGTGTAAAACATCAGATATGATCAATCTTTCAAAGGAAAATTCCAAGGATCCGTCCATAATATACCAACTGACGCATGACAAAAGTAACTATATAAGGAGACACCTATACCTAACTATGAATCTGGAACCTGGATTTATTCGTGCTCCATAACTGCCTCGGGAACTTAGTAAGGCCACCAATCAGGGCCCCCAGGCTTTTTCACCAAGATTTGATTATACTCAGGCCTTGATGTCTGCAATCCATTCATCATAATCAGCAGTTAGAAACTTGGGATCTATGTTAGCAGATAAATGCTGATAAAGAAGCTTGTGAACACCTATCACAGCCGCAAAGGTATGTTTCGGGCATACTCAAATTGTATTAGATCTAATACTACTAACCAAGGCTTCAAGATTTGAAAAATATGAGAAAAAGGAACTGTTAGGCATCCGAGCAGAGGCCCTATGCATTTTCTCTCAAACAGAGCAAAGATGCAACTTCAACAGGCTCAAAACTATATTTCATCCCAGTACCTTAATCAACTGGAGAATATGACAGAATCTAGTAAATTTTGTCGAATCTTAGCCTCTTAGGCACAGGGATAATCCATATTCAAGGGACATAAGATTAGGCCATTCTCATTTGATAAGATGAAAAACAACCCATTTCAAAATTCATTCTTGGAAGACAGAAAGAAAAGTAAAGGATAGAAAAAGAAAAAGCGTGGAGACACTATCCCACTCTGATACTGTAACATAAGAGCTGCTTCAAATAATCTATCAGTATACGACGTAGCCCTTGCCTACGACTGTCAGGAACACTTCGTAATGTAGACAATCAATTCTCGATCAGCCAAAACAAGCATACAAGTTGATATCAATGCAGCATCCCCACTTCCACAACCACAGGCATCTAATAACGTTGTGTCCCAAAAGACAAGTAATTTAAACAACGGATAGCAAATTGTAACAGAAAAAAATAAACTATAAAATTAAACTACGCATTCAAGAGTCCTACAAGCTTTGACAGAGGGCCAAGCAAGTGCATCTTCACAATAATAGACTCAGCATATGTTGGGTTATGCATCAATCTTTGGACCTAAAAATGCAGATAGTATCCAAGATGCAGCAACGTTGAAGCAACGTCCTAATATAATAAACAAAGACAGGTAAAAGTAACACCCGGTGAAGCAATGCCCTAACGTATCACTTGCTGCTACCGATCTGCTCAGTAGACATTAACAGACCCTCCATAATCCATGGACATGGGAAGATCAACTTTAT
Source organism: Tamarix austromongolica (assembly GCA_039764185.1). Classification (NCBI taxonomy): domain Eukaryota; kingdom Viridiplantae; phylum Streptophyta; class Magnoliopsida; order Caryophyllales; family Tamaricaceae; genus Tamarix; species Tamarix austromongolica. The sequence continues at coordinate 94,694,123 of CM077816.1, read as the reverse complement.
GGACTAGAAATTATTAGATAAGCCAGGTCCACCATAATCTTGATGGGCAAAGGAAGAATGAATAAACAACACCAACCACAAAATAGAAACAATAACAAATCAGTGATATACGATTTACGTAGAAAAACCTTTCAATGCGAAAGGGAAACAACTACAAGACACTTCGGTCAATTTAGAAAACTTTCTGAAATACAAAATCTAGTATTCAAGTGCTAACTGGATATTACAATCATCAATCCAAAATAACACAATTAGACAACAATTGCAACACCTAAAAAAAAGAGTTTACAACCCTAAAACAGAGCTACTGTAAACACATCCAAAGGTCGATCTACAGGCCCCAAAATAGCAAGCCCTTTTATAGTAATCCAACAACAAGATATTAATAGCAACTTCACCAATTTGTAGCCAAAACCGATCACAATAAACTACTCAATTGAAGTCAAAACCAAAATCGTTCTGAAATTGACCTAAATAAAAATGCCCACTGAAATACCAACGAAAACCTGACTTAGAAAGCTCAAAATCAAATCTCCACCGTTCAAAATAAAGTTTGGTGTCTTGACAAGCTTGTGTCAGAAAATCAGCAAGATCCAACGGTGAACGACTCCAAACCTTTATATTGATCAAACCTTTGTCGAAGAGAATAATGATAGAATTTTTATACTTCTCCCTCTTATCTATGGGATTAAAATATCAATTTTTATCACATTTGCTCACCTTCCTGCATCATCTTTTCAGCTGTTTAGCCTTCCCAAAGTTAGGTTATTAATAAAAATGACATAAATAACATCGATTAAAAAAAATGGGTTTTACTACATAAGACGAAGCACAAATGCCCTAATAAATTCACTCCCTCCCGACTATGTGAAGGTGACCGACATCCCAACGATCATACAACAAATCTTAAACTTCCATCTTGGTAAGACTTTTGTCAGCATATCAACCCCATTATTATCTGTGTGCACCTTCTCAACCTCTAGCAACTTCACATCCAAAACATCACATATTCAATGATATAGTGTATTAATGTGTTTTAATATAAAATGGAAGGTAGGATTCTTACCAAGATGTATAGTGTTTTGGTTGTCACAAAGAAGCACAAATCCTTCTTGAACAAAATCAATCTCTCAAAGAAATTTATTTATCCATAACAACTCCTTATTAGTTTCAGTTATAGCAATGAACTCTGCTTTGGTAGTCAACAAGGCAATATATTTCTAAAGTCTAGAATGCCATGACACTATTTTCCCTGCAAAAGTGATCAAATAACCTAAAATGGATTGCCTTAATTCAACATCCCCAGCTGTATTTGAATCAGTATATCCCTTAATGACCGACTAATCACTTCAAAGACAAAGTTGCAAACTAGAAATGCCATGGAGATATTTAAAGATCCATTTCACTATATTCCAATGCTCTCTACTTGGATTACAAAGGAACCTGCTAACAACTCTAACTACATGAGCATACGACTTTGGCATTCTCCATCCTGAATTTTGGAAATATCTCCTCAATGTATTTTTTTTTAGATAACTATAATTTTTTAGCTCCTCTGTCATGAATGATTCTCACTCTGAGAATTTGCTTCACTAGACCCAAGTCTTTCATGGCAAAAGGCTTGCTTAACTCTTGTTTCAACTTTTCAATCTTAAATGTGTTCTTGCCAATAATGAGCATAGCATCGACATAAAATAATAAAATCAGCATTATCAAATTTCTGCATAAAAATACAATGATCTAAAGTAGTCTTCTTATAACCATATTGTTGGATGACAAACTCAAACTTTTGGTACCACTCCCTCGGTGTATGTTTCAATCTATATAAACTCTTTTTAAACTTGTAGACATGACCTTCCTTGTCTTTCGCCTAAAAAGCCTCTTGCTCCATGTAAATCTCTTCTTCCAACTCACCATGCAATTTTCACATCCATTTGCTCAACCTCTAAATTAAAATAAGTAGCCAAGCCTAACGGAATTCGAATCAAAGAAATTTTCACAATTCTCCAAAATCCACACTTTTCTTTTGCTTGAAGGCTTTGACCACCAACCTAGCTTTATATCATAGAACTAAAGAATGCTTCTCTTACTTCAACTTGTAAACCCACCGATTCTTCAAAGCTCTCTTACCTTTAGACAACTTCACTAGCTCAAAGATATGATTGTCATATAAAGATTGCATCTCATCTTACATTGCTTTAGACCATCTTTTCCTCCACTTTCAGCAACTTTTCTATAAGACTTAGACTCTCCCTCATCAGTCAAAAGCACATACTCTTGTGAAGAGTATCTAGAAGAAGATTTATGATCTCTAATGGAGCTGCTGGTTTATCTATAAGAGCTTCTTGGTGATCACCTACAATATCATATGTTGGAGCATCAATATCATCATCATTCTACTCATTATGAGTCAAATGCTCATTTATATCATCTTGTACTCCATGATCAATAAATTCAAGTGCATGTTGCATCTTCATCGGATCCATATCTGTTAGTTAATCATCACTTTCAACTTTACTCGTCTTAGCTTTGTCAATGTCAGCTATGATCTAGTCTTCAATGAACACTACATCTCTACTTTTCACTAGCTTTTTCTACATGGAATCATACAACCTGTAGCCAAATTTATCATGACCATAACCCAAAAAGATGCCCTGACGAGTCTTTTGATCCAACTTTGATCTCTCATCATAGGAGATATAAACATATACCTTTCAGCAAAACACACGCAACTGATTATTTGAGACATCCCTACCAAACCAAACTCTATTGGGAGCATCACCATTCAGAACAACTATAGGACTCAAATTAATCACATGTGTAGTTGTAAATAAAGCTTCACCCCAAAAAGACTTAAACAACTTTGTCTCTGAAAGCATACATCTAACCCTTTTAATAAGAGTTCTATTCATCTTCTCTGCCAAACCATTCAATTGAGGAGTCTTTGGAGAAGTCTTTTGATGCCTAATACCCTATTGAATGCAATACGTATCAAACTGACCACAATACTCAACCCCATTATCAATACGAATACATTTCACCTTCTTACAAGTCTCTCTTTCAACAGAAGGATGAAAGTGTTTGAACTTCTCAAACACTTTATCTTTGGGTTTCAAGGAATAAACCCAAAGCTTTCTAGAATGATCATCAATACAATAAAAGTGACAAAGCAAAGTGCACCATAAAAGTGACAAAGCAAAGTGCACCATCAAGATATTTTTCCTTAATAGGAAAACAAACATCTTAATGCACCAATTCAAGAACCTCGGCTCTTCTTGAAGGGAGACCCTTATGCAAAAAACCCTGCATTGTTTGCCCACCATACAATGAGAACACTAATCTAATTTGACACACTACAAACCAAAGAACAAATTCTTCTTTGACAAGTAATTACGTCCTTTCTCGCTTATATGACTAAGACTCAAGTGCCACAACTCAGATACATCTTTATCTGCCACTGCATTCACATGATCACTAGAAATCAAAGCGTGTATAAAATACAAGTTAACACATTTGTTACCTCGGGCCACAACCAGATTACCTTTGGTAAGATTCCATAAGGCTAAACCAAAGCTATTGCAAAAACCCTCATCATTAAATTTGGCAACTAAAATCAAATTTAAGTGAACATCTAGTGCGTGTCGAACATCCTTAAGAACAAGCTTTGTCCCAACCTTAGTCGCCAAGCATACATTACCATGCCAATCACCTTAGACAATTCATCATTAACTATCTTTAAAACTTCAAAATCACCAAGAGTGTAAGAAGTGAAAAATTTGTGAAACAATACTATCAATAACCTAACTCGTCTCATGATTTGCAAAATTCATAACATTTTTATCAACAATGAAAAGATCATCAGATGTAGCAACAAAAACACAGTCATTGTCATCCAAGTAATAAAATCGCGGTTGCGGTGTCACCGTGTCGTAGTGTCGCGAACGATATTTGATATGTCACAATTGTTGCGGTGTGATTTTCTTATTTTTTTTTTCACAATAAATATTAGCAAATACCAATAAATATCGGCAAATATTGGCCAATAACCGATATATTGCCAATAAATACGTGAAATTCTAAATCCGTCGCATATCACCAATTTTGCGTATCAACTGACCTAAAATCTGATAAATATCGCCCAATATTGCGTATTAGGACCGATATTTAATTTTATGTTATCATCATTATTCTTTTCTTACTTGGGATTCTTGTTATCTCTCTTCCACTTATAGCAGTACTTTTAGAAATACCCCCTTTTACCACAATAATGGCATTCAAGATTCTAGTGCTTACCTCTTGACTTACCACAACTCTTTATCTCTACTACTCTAAATTTTTCCATTACTTCTCTCCTATTTTTGGTAAACAAAATATATGATTGTGAGAATGACCCTTGAGTCATTCTCATCTCCTCATTTAGAACACCACTCATGAAAAAATTCATGGTTACCTCACCATTTCGGACAGAGTTAGTAAGTGCAACCCAAAATGCCTCACAAGAATCTGGTAGAGTATTAAGGAGCCACAATACTTGAACCTCTTCTTCAAACTTTACGCCCATACCTAACACACCTTTCAATGCATCAATTGCTTTAAGAAATACAATTTATTGTTCTCGATCTTCAAGGCATATGAATTTTCTAGTTTATCCCATAGTATCTTTACATTTGTCTCATTCACAATGTGGTTGTAAACATTGCCCTCTATCCATTACCAAAGAAAACCACACTCATGTTCATAATTAAATTGCCAATCTTCATCGATCTTATCTATCAGTTTGTACTTAGCAAAAATGGGTAGATGCAAACTTTTTACATACAAGGGATCCATCATTTTACCCTTCCATCTATTGTAATTACACCCATTCAAAGAGGCCATTTTACTTGTATTAATCTCTATCTTATACTCTGATACCACTTTGATGGGACAAAGGGAGAATGGATCAATAATACCAACCACAAAATAAAAATAATAACAAATCAACGACACACAATTTAAGTGGAAAAACCCTTCCAATGCGAAAGGAAAATAACCACGGGACATTACGTTCTACTTAGAAAACTTTCACTATGAGAAATATGAGATACAAGGTCTAGCATTCAAGTGCTAACCCGAATATTACATTCATCAACCCAAAATAGCATAAGTAGACAACAACTGCAACGTCCAAAGAAAAGAGTTTGCGACCCTAAAACAGAGCTAATGTAAACACATCCAAAAGTCGATTTATAGGCTACAAAACAGCGAGCCCTTTAATAGTAACATCAATGTCACTAATTTTCAGCCAAAACCGAGCACAACAGACTACTCAATTGAAGTCAAAACTAAAATCGATCTGACACTGACCTAAACAAAAATGCTCACTGAAATACCAATGAAAACCTAACCCAAAGAGCTCAAAATCAGATCTCCACCATTTAGAATCAAGATTAATGTCCTAGGAAGCTTGTGTCAAAAAATCAGTAAGATTTAACGGTGAACGACTTCAAATCTTTGAATTAATCAAATTTGTACTGAAAAAAATAATGACAGATTTTTTGTACTTCTCTCTCTCTCCTACAAGATTCAAATCTAAATTTTTCTTCCATTTACTCACCTTTCTACATCAACTTTTCAATGGATGTTTAGCCTACCCAAAGTTAGGTCATTAATAAAAATGACAAAAATAATCTTGATAAAGAAATATTTTTTTGAAAGGAGGGAATTCAAATGTTCTAACAAATCCCACACTAGAATGTGTGGATCCCATTTTACTCGCAGACTGCCAAACATTACATAGTTTCCTACTCTAGAGTAATGCTGGATTTTCTAAACTAACTTCTCAGGTAATAGATCAGGCCTATTCAAAATTACCAAATTTTTGACACCTTGCGAGAAGCTAAACTTAAGTGAATTCAATAGAAGCAACAATTCTGAAAGCAAACTTCAGATAATTAGCCGGAGAATGTAATTAATAAGAAAAAATATTAATTGATCCGCGATTCAACCATAACTTGAAAATTTTCTCGACAATAACTACCGATTTTCAAAGCAAACTTATATGACTTAGCTCTGAACTAAGAACGGAGCATCCAAACCCAAATGGGGTTTGAAAGGTAGATGCAATCTACAGTATTTTTTTCAACACGAATTATCGTTTTATATTGAGCAATAGAATTCATCATTAGAACATATTAAGATCGCTTTAAGAAAATCAAAGGACCGACACATATCATTGGGGAAAACGATAATTGGTAAAAGAAATGAGAGAAATAGTAGCTGAACTCACGAGATCTTTGAAGATGAGGAAAGCGACGAGGAAGAAAATAACGAACAAAATCTCAAATTCCGCTACTCGAACGAAGGTGAATACCGAACTCACTGCCCGTGTCAATAGGGAGCTTTTCCTCCTCGAACCAGTTCCTTGCCGTCTCATGACTCCCCCCTCTGTCTGCTATTTGATTCTGACGAATTTTCCTCGCCTAGTCGTGCTTGGCCTCTTCAACAATTCGTAGCCACACAGACTCGCCCCCACCGGCGGCCTGCGTGTTCACTCGGGGGTCGAACGTTCGAACTCGTAGTTCGTCAGGACTCAGGATGCGTCGTGGCCTCGTGGGCCTCGTGGCTGGGTTTGCGTTCAACGGTAAGAAAGAACTTTGGGGGTTGTTTTAATTATATGTATATATTAAAGAAGTTTGTATTGAAATAACAATCTTATTTTTCCCATAAATATGATATAGTACATATAATTAACTTATGTACCACTATATCCATTAATACTTATGTAGTATACCGAATAACTACAAACTAATTTAATATATATTTTGTTACTTATTTAATCTTTTAAAAGTTTTCAAAAATTCAAAAAAAAATGTAAAAAGTTTAAAATTTATCAAAATAAAAAATAAAAGTACATTAATTTAAATATATATATTTTCAAATATTAATATTTTATGTTTTGAAATTTAAAAGATGTAGAAAGTTAGAAAATTTAGATTTCAAAAATTAATAAAAAAACTAAGTTCACAATATAAAATTCACAACCCCAATAAATTTATTTTAATTTGTTGAAATTAAAAATTAGAATTAAATTAAAATCACAACCATAAAAAATTTATATGTTTATGTTAATAATTTTGGTTTTTAATTTTAAAATTTTAAATTAATTTATTTACATTCTATTTTTTATTTTTTATGTTTTTTTATTTTTATTATTAAAATTTCCATTTTTCTAATATTAAATTTTAGAGTTTAAAATTTTAAATATTTAATTTTATTATTTATTTCAATATATCAATTTAAAATTGTAATGCTAAATATTTTTTAAAAATTCTTAAAATAAATGAAATTTTTATTAAAACATTAAATAAATAATAAAATAAAAGTATATTAAATTAATTTGTTTTTAAATCTATTATTAAGTATGTATTAATAGATGTAATCCTATGTATATATTAATAATATGTACATTATATTGTTTATACAAAAGTAATATTATTTTAATGGAAAACATTTTTAATTAAAATAAATCCAAAATTTTTCTTATTTAATTGGTAGTTATCTTAATTAATAAATATTAACCTTCCATACTATTTTTTTTCTTGTATAAAATACTGGCATCACATAATTAAGAGGTTGGAAATTTAGAGGTAACAAATGGGTTAGATAGGTCATATTTACGTTGGGTAATTTCAATCATGGTTAAGATCGAATCTACTATACACTTGGTTTGGGTTTGGTTGGCTAGGATCTATTTCCAATTGTTATGATTCTAGTCAAAGTTGAGTCGGGTCAAAATTCAAATGACGAGGTTAAGGTGAAACATCCATAATTTTTTTCAACCTTAATCTTCAGGGGTTTATCTTCCTAATCCTTTATTAATGCTTAACATTGACTTAATTATCTAATCTTAACATTTAAACCCTTCATTTCTGCCTTGACCCTTCAAAACCAAAGATGTGATTTCAAACGATCAACGGTCAACTAAGCTTGCCGTTCGATTGACCAACCAACAACTTCAAGAACTATTCGTCGAGGACACCCAGTGATAAATCACCAACCTTACCTAATAGAGTAGAGTTAGATGATTAACATTGTCCTTATTTTTCTTATTTTCTTTCAACTCCAAATCAATTCCCATGACCATTATTTTATATATTTTGGTTCTAAATTAATTCCACACCTTTCTCTAATTTTTTCATAAATTTGGGAATTTATTTGATTATTTCTTCTGTTTCTATCCATTTATTAGATTTTCTACCCTCCCTAAACAATTTTGACTTATAGTTGACTTTATTGAGGTGGATGACTTTGAAAATCTAACCCCTTAACCTTCTTGACCAAATATTGCATGTCCTTAAGTTTTGCCCATAATCACATCATTCACATCTCAACTACTTTCTTACACACTCTTACACTACTTTACCCTTTCTCCCACACTCCAGCACCTCAATGCCTTGCAAGCAATCCTTTGCAATTTGATCTTCCTTCTCTACTCCCATTTATTGATCCCCATAAGGGTCTTATGTCCTCTTGAACTTCATTTTTTCACATTTATTCATTCTCTGCATTTTCCTAACTTACTTCCTCCTATAACCTTTCCCTTTTGTTCTTGAGTATTGTTGGTTGGTCTTGCTGAACCTAGCCCTACCTCCTCTCTCATTCATACTTTTTTATTTCTTCACTTTTTAAATATTAGATTTTATCCCTTTGGTGTATGTTTAATGTTATAGATCACAAGGGTTTTTCCACAATGCTCAAGCTCTCATTTTCTACTTAAGTGTTTTCCCTTTCTCCTTTTTTAATTCTAAATCCTTCATTTTCATCTTTGTTATCTAACTATAATACCCCGAAAAATTTATTAGCCTAATCCCATGTCATTAACTCCCTAATTTGATTCTAATATCAAAAAATCTTATTGTTAGCCTTAAATAAATTTCTTAATACCAAACCTTTAACTGAAACCAAAACCTTGATTTGGATAAACCGTAATTCGTAAACCAAACCCGCTAAAATTTCCACTAATCCAAATTATTTGGCTAATCTGAAATTACTTAATCTAATCCTAATTCCCTAAGCTTTCTCTCTTTTCCTTTTCTTTCTCCTTTTCCTTTCTTCCTTTCTCCCCTTTTCTTCCATTTTCTTTTCTTTTCTTTTCCCTTCTTCTCCTGCGCCGATTTTATGGCTTGAGGAGCTTGGCTTCCTCTACACCTCCACCGTCCACTTACCTCCCACATGCACCATGTCACCATCCTTGCCATCCCTCATGCTGCCTCCTCCTTCTTCTCCATCACTTCCCCGACCACCCTTTTTCTTCCTTCTTCTCCCTACTGATGCTCTGTTTCGCAGCCACCATCACTCCCTACCTTCTCCTCCCATGCACATTTTCTTCTTCATCATCACCTCCTCGTGCCTCTTCCTGACTCCCATCCATCTCAACCATCACCATCCCCCTATCCTTTTTTCTTTCTTATTTCTTCTCGGTAGATCGTCGTCATCGTCGTCACCCCTGCCATTTTTCTCCTCTAATGCACGCCACCTTACTAGTATATATACCCCTCCATCCCTCCATTTTATTATCATCCCTCAACTCCCTAACCTTCTTATCTTCTTCCTTCTCCATTCTCCTTCTTCTTTATTTTCAGCATTTGCACCACCCAATCCACCACCGATCACCACCCAAACCACCACTAGCCACCCTTTGATCGGTGGAATGACCACCAAGGTTGCCCCAACCTTCCCCCTTGTCATTGTCGACCATCGTCGCCGACCGCCACCTCTTTTCCCATTTTCTTTCCCTCGTTTGTTGTAGAGTTACATAGTGCACGACCTATGCACTACTTGCTACATGGTCGTGCATCACTTAAAATCTCTAGCTACGCAGCTGTGCAACTTTTGCATCGCTTGACCATGCGTCATAATTCCTCTCGGCCTGGTGTTGCACCGCCTTGACTTCCCTCTTAATTTTTAACCTCTAACCCTAATTATATTTTATCTTATTTTCGTAAGTGATCTTCTGGTGAGTTTAGAGGAGGTATATGATTTACGTGCATAGAGCTTGGTGTCCTTGTCGATAAGGATACATGTCGTAGCTAGGGATTTATGTGATACTTGTATTTTGTATATGCTTTTGTGTGGAACATGATTGTATTGAATACTTTATTTATGGAAATGCTACGAAATGATATTCTTGAGAGTAATGAAATTATGTAAGTACGTGTTTTGGTATAATGTTGGATACATGATATCTATGGAAAACTAAGGATATGTACTTCGAATATTGATTGGAAATTTATATGTTTTGGGTTTAATAAGGCCTTAGGAGAATACATTTGTCTTGATTTTCCTAAGGGTATTATGGTCATTTGAGGATAATAACGTGGTAGTACTTGTGTTGTTTAATTGTATGTCTTGCATTTATATGAGTTTGGCATGATAATATACAATCAACTCTGAATATGATACTAATCATTTAAAGTGAAAGATTACTCAAGTCAGGTCGAGGTATTTATATGGCTCCATTCCACCAGATAATAATAGTGGCTTGGGTGTGTTATCCCTGAGAGGTTCTTTAGGCCGTTCCACCGGTTTAATAATAGTGGCTCAGGAGTATTTTACTCTAAGAGGTGTTCGTTCCGTTCCACCAGATAATAATAGTGGCTTGGGTGTGTTGTCCCCGAGGGATGTTTCAGACCATTCCACCGGTTTAAGAATAGTGGGGTCCCTGAACTCAACATAAATAAAAGATTGAAATATGGTATATCTAATGAAAGACTTGGAATCAGTAATTTTCTACCATTCTTTGATTTGCGCATGTATGATTTGCTTATGAGAATTCTTGTAACCCTTCTTGACTGTATAGTTACCTTACTCAATTCGTAACGTATTGATTATCCATTTCATGGGTGTTACTCAATCCAATGAGTAGATGACCCAGATATTTATGTGTAGGCTCATGATGACCATGTGAATGAATTCGCAGCCTTTGATGCTATATATGTGGAGGAGTGATTTATTCGTATCAGGGTGTGGGTGTAGAGTCATATTATCCAGATGATAGTTTTATCCGAATACCTTTTTGGACTTTTAGTTTCATGGGATCCCTTTTGTTGTATTTTGATATTGTAATCAGAGTTGATCTCCAAAAACTTATTTGATGTTATTAAAAGTTGTCTCATTTCTTGTTATCATGTTTTAAATGTTCTAATCAATTTTGCCTTGTGATTGACGTAAAGATGGTGAGGAAAAACAAACTTATGTTAATTACGGCGGTAACACCCAAATATTTGATTATACGCTTCCTCTTAAAATGAAATTTTTCAGTAGCAAATTTTATAGTGTTACACTAACCTTTTTATTTTGTTTAGGTGATCAAAAGTTGGTTGTAGAAGAAGGTTTTAGGAATATTATTTTGCATAGAGACTAATGTAACCTTTGGTAAAGATATATATATATATATATAAAGTTTTGACTGAGTATTTGATGCACATTAACAATGTGTTGGTTCTTGTAGGTGTTAGAGAAGTTTGGGATTAATGTGTGATTTTTGTGAGAAACACAAGGGTCCCGCATTTATTAACATGGATTGTATTTTCTCACATAATATTTTGACGTGTTTTAGGGAAAAAAGTCGAGAGTAAGGAAATTAACACAAGGGTCCTATGTTTCCTAAACACGAACTGTTTTTTTTCTTTTATTTTCGTAACATATTGTTTTGCCCCATAGGGTTTTTTTTATAGTATAAAAGAGATATAAGAAAACTCTAACCGTTATGTTGTGCGACCCAACTTCTTCTTCTCCATATAATTCTCAATTAAAAGAGAATTGTATATTTGTGTAATTAATTGATTGCTTTATTTAATCATTCTGTAATTACTCAAGAGCATGAATAAATATATTTTCCCCCTCAATTGCTCTGTTTTGTGATTGAATAATCAATTATTCATCATCTTGTTAAATTTGATATTTGTTTGGATCCATTCAATCCACGTAATTTTGCAATAATTTAATATCAGAGTTGTGGTTGTGGAATAGATATAATAATCAGGATAAGTACAAGATTCGATATTGAGAAGTTCAATTAGTCAATCAATTTTGAATTATGAAAATTGAAGAACCGAGCTATCCTAAATCAGAATGGGTTGGAAAAAGCGTTATCCGATCATTCAAACAAGCCAGATTTAATGATGGATAAGAGATTTGAAGAATTATATCCGAAGGCCCTCTCTACCATATAATTATGCTTGTCGAATGAGGTATTGTGAGAAGTGGAAAAAGAATCAATGGCAGTTGCGTTGTGGTTGAAGCTTGAGTCACTGTACATGACAAAGTTAATAGCAAATCAGATATTATTGAAGAGTTGGCTTCATGATTTGAAATTAGGTGAGGGTTAGTCCTTGAAATCTCATCTTGATGAATTTGATTCTATTGTAATGGATTTGCATAACATACAAGTCAAATTAGAAGCTAAAGATTTGGTTATTATGCTACTATGCTCTTTACTTGCTAGTTTTAAGCATTTTCATAAGACTGTATTGTATAGGAATGACGAGTTAGTCCTTGAAGATGTGAAATCCTCTCTACTGCAATGGGAATTAATTGATAATTAATTAACTGGCAGCGGTATTTTCAGGGACTCACTTAGTGAAGGATTGGTAGCTAAGGGAGGACATATGAGTGGGGGTCTATTGATTGTAATATGTCCAAATCTAAGTCAAAGGGTTGATAGAAGAATGTGACATGCTATGGGTGTCGCAATAAGGGGCATATTACGAAGTTTTGTCCTAATAAGAAGCTTGGTGCTAAATTTGGTGAGTGATCTGGTATGAAGGATGATGTTGTTGTAGCTCATGATGATAGTGATGGAGATGTGTTGTTGGCCACTAATAGACATACTAAGATAAGTGATAGATGAATCTTGGATTCTGGGTGTTCTTACCATATCTAATCTAACCGAATTTGGTTTTACACGTTCGAGGCAACTCAAGGTGGAGTTGCCTTCATAGGCAACGATGTTGCTTGTAAAGTTGTTGGGATTAGGACGATTAAGGTGAGGATGCACGATGGTGTGGTTGAAACACTGTCCAACATGAGGTGTGTCCCTGTGATGACCAATAACCTCATCTCTTTGATTTCCATAGATTGTAGTGGGTACCGATGTGTTATAGATGATGGTACTCTGAGAAATAAAAAATGGGCTCTGGTGGTGATGAAAGGGAAGCGGGTTATGACACTGTATGAGTTGGTGGATTCCACTATCATGGGGATAACTATTGTGGCATTGCCTGGGTTGTCAAACTCAAATGTTACGAGACTTTGACACATAAATGTCAAGGGTCTTACCGAGCTCTCTAAGAAAGAGTTGATGGATGGACATAGTACATGTATTATGGACTTCTATGAGCATTGTGTGTTTGGAAAGTAGAAGCGGGTTAGCTTTTCAACAACTAAGCATAGTACGGGAGTGCTTCTTGAGTATATCTATTCATATTTGTGGGGTCCAGTGTGAGTGGTCTTCAAAGATGATTTGCGCTACTTGCTCACATTTATTAATGACTGCTCTAGGAAGGTATGTGTTTATTTCTTAAAGCATAGGACTGATGTGTTTGGTGTTTTCAAATACCAGAAGACCTTACTAGAGAAGTAGATGGAGAAGGAAATTAAGTGTCTCAGAATAGATAATGGTTTTGAGTTCATTGAGCAAAGTTTCAATAATTTCTGTCAATACCATAAGATAGAGAGACACCACACTTATATTGGGAGACTATATCATAATGGGGGTTGCTGAGTGCATGAACAGAACCCTTTTAGAGAAGGCTTATTGTATGTTATCATAGGTAGGGCTAGGAAGAGATTTTTGGGCTAAGGTGGTTCACATGGCAGCATACCTAGTGAATTGGTCACCAAATCACTCCATTGAGTCAAAGACACCTAATGATTTGTGGTCTGGTAAGCTAGCTGATTAATATGATTTGTATATTTTTGGTTTCCTTGCTTATTTTTATGTGAATGATGATAAATTTAATTCTAGAGCTAAAAAGTGTATCTTTCTTGGCTTTACATTCGAAGTAAAGGGGTACACATTAGGGCACCCATTTGCATCTAAGTTCTTGACTAGAAGGGATGTTGCCTTTAATGAGTTCGTGTTTCTCTAGAAGACTGAGTCTTGTGATGGTTTATCTAAGGATGTGGAGTAGGATAGTGCTTCAGACCAAGTGAAAGTTGATTTGGATGACACTAAGCCTTCTGATAGACCCACTATTTTTAAAGTGGGTGGATCCAAGCAGCAGATGGAGCAAAGAGGCATTGCTCCAAGAAGAGCATGGAGGATTTTTGAGCATCCAGTTAGGTATAGTTTTGAAGTATTAGCTGGATATACTTTATCTAGTGTAGAGGCTATTGTTGATGTGCATGATCCAACATCATTTTTAGAGGTTATTGCGAATTATAAGGCTGTTGAGTGGTGTGTTTCTATGGAGGAGGTGATGGAGTCCTTATTAAAGAATTAGACATGGGAAATTATGAAGGCACCTATGAAGAAGAAGATGGTTCATTGCAAAGGGGTGTACAAGTTCAAACATGGAGCTCCAAGGGTTGAGAGACCAAGGTACAATGCTAGTTTAGTTTCACGTGGATTCAATCATATTCTAGACGTGGACTATAACAAGGTAATTTCTCCTATGGTTAGATAGTTGGATAATCTAGATTTGGACTAGTTGGATTCCAGGCGTGCACTTCTATTCAGACTTTGCATGTGCTTGCGGCTATGCATGATTTAAAGTTGGAGCGGTTGGTTGTTAAAATTACATTTTCACTTGTTAATACTTGTGACAGCCTGATGGATTTGTTATTGAGGGGATGAATGATCACGTGTACCTATTAAAAAGGTCATTGTAAGGTTTGAATCCATCTCTTAGACAATGGTATAAACTATTCGATCAATTTATTCTTGAGCATGGTTTTTTCAGGAGTGAGCATGATAGATGTATGTATTTGAATGAGATGGAGGGTGAATCTCTTGTGTATCATTTGTTGTATGTTGATGACATGCTTATTGTAGAAAAAGATATATCTAATGTTGATAAGGTGAATAAAATGCTGAAGAGTGAGTTTAAAATGAAGGATCTTGGAGGTACAAAAAGAATCATTGGCATGGAGATCATAAGAAATTGTGAGCGAAAGTTTTTGTACTTGTCACAAGAGTTTTATGTAAACAAGGTGCCGGAGATGTTTCATATGATGGATGCAAATATAGGGAGCACTCCATTGGCTACTCACTTCAGATTATTAACTTGGGACAATCCAAAGAGGAATAGGAGCTTATGGCCACTATTCCATATTTGAATGTTGTTGGTTGCATCATGTTTGTTATAGTGTGTACTCGACCTAATATCGCTCAAGCTGTTAGTGTGGTGAGTTTATATATGGTGAATCAGAGGAAGGCTCACTAGCAAGCAGTGAAATGGATTCTAATATACTTGAAGGGTAAGACATTAACATGTATAGAGTATGGGATATCAACTGATTCGCTGGTTGGGTTTATGGACTCTGATTTTGGTGGAGACCTTGATAAAAGAAGATCCACCTGTGGATATATTTTTTTTCATAGTGGTTCAAGTATTAGATGGAGATCTTCCTTACAAGATGTGACAGTCCACTACTGAGGTAAAGTATATGGTTATGACATGGGCTTTTTAGGAAGTCATGTGGCTTGGTGGTTTAGTACGTGAGCTGAGTTTTGGTCATGGTACTCTAGTTGTTCGAGGTGATAGCCAGTGTGCTATTTATTTAGCGAAGAATCATAATTCTTGCCTCTGCTAAATGAAGCACATTGATATTGGGTATCACTTTATCCGAGGTATTGTTGCTACAGGTAAATTTATGTTGGAGAAAGTGGGTACTTTGGATAATCTGGCTGATATGCTAATGAAGCAACTGACCGTGGATAAGTTTGAGTGTTTCTTAAACTTGATTGATGTTCATAGGCCATGAGGCCCTTTGTTGTGCCAGGGGTTTTTTGTAGAGGTATTTACATGTCATGCGTCACAATACTACGTCAAGGTGAAAAATTATGAGTTTTGATTGGGTATTTGATGTACAACATAATATTGTATTGGTTTGTGTAGGTGTTGGAGAACCTTGGGATTAATATGTGATTTCTGTTAGAAATACGCGGGTACCATGTTTATTAACATGGAATGTGTTTTCTCACATAATATTTTGATGTGTTTTGGAGCAAAAGTCGAGAGTAAGGAAAGTAACATGGGGTCCGTGTTTCCTAAACAATGATCGTATTTTTACTTTATTTTTGTAAAATGTTGTTTTGCCCCTAGTGGACTTTTTCTATTATAAAAGAGATATGAGAAAATCCTAATTGTCAAGTGGTATGACCTAACTTCTTCTTCTCTATATAATTCTACATTAAAATAGAATTGTATATTTTTATAATTAGTTGATTGGTTTGTTTAATCATTCTGTAATTACACAAGATCATGAATAAAGATATATGTTTTTCCCTCAATTGTTCTATTTTCAAGTGTTCATCATCTTGTTGATTTTAATTTTGGTTTGGATCCATTCAATCCATGTAATTCTGCAACAATTACCATGTTAGCACACTTATTTTGTAAAATCATGATTATATTATTATAGCTTATATTCATATAGTTATATTATGATTTCATGTGTAGCATGTATTTTTATAATTCTATATGAAATTACCATATCAGGTCATGCTAGGTATTATATTAATTTTTTGAGAATGATAATGTATGTTGTTAGTTTTAATCTACATATTGTTAAGTATAATCTCATGTCATTTAGTATTGTTGAAGAATACCTTGTGTGGTTGGACTTTTGGACTTGTTGGACCTTAAGGGTGTCTTAGCCTATAGCCATTTTAGGCATTTTTAACCTGCTTTAATTTAATATAATTACATAATTCACCATTTAACATTATTTGGGAGTTGGAGTGAAATTTTGGTCAAGTTTGGTGAAGACTAGATTTTATAAGAAGTTGTGATAGAATTGGTTAAGGGGTATCATGGTTAAATCAATTGTTTTTTTTCGTCTATGGAATTCAAGTGCACTATTACATTTTTTCTTAAGCTTTTTACACAAAATTTGATGTATAATATGATAGAGTTAGGTCAATTATGGATCAATTTATGTTAATAAAAAATTTTAACTTGTTTAGGTGACATACATGTATTTTGGTCTTTTTGGGTTAAATATGACAATTAGAGGTCTTATGTACAATATTATGAGAATGATATGTGAAATGGTCGGGTTATTTGTGAGTATTATAATCAGTAATCCTAGGTGAATATGGTTTAGATGGAAATAGTGACTCTAAGGGTATGATTGGCATTTTATGTGTAAAATGTTGGAATTTTGTCTCAATTTTTGGATATGGTATTCAATATAATATTTTGGGTTGTTGTGATAAATTTGGTAAGTTGGTGAGTCTTATGTTTGGAGTTATGGCATAAGTATACATTATGATTTAATGAGGGTATTATAGTTTTTTTCACTTGGCTAATGATTTCTATTGTGCTTGTTGTCTTTCTTTATGGCTTTGCATTGCTTCATGTAATTATAACATGCTAATTTGTTTAACCATAATGTATTTCTAAGTATTTTAAATAATAACAATAGTTGGTATGAATTCAGTGATAATCAGTATCCCATGTAACAATGATAGCATGTGATAAGACAACCGTATTGTACATGAAAGTACTATGACAATGATTAATTCAAGTGATGCATTGATATGTGCTAAGTGTTGATTTATGAATCAATAAGAAATAAATGCTTAAAGTGGAGGATTATATGAGTCATGATTAAAGTGATTTCAAGTATCGTAATTGTTTGATTAAAATGGTATGCTTCTATTAGAACCAAAGAACCATGATCTACTGTAACCTAATCCAATCTACCGGCCTGTAGGGAGTATGCGTACTTAAATATAAGTGGTCTATAAGTAGCTCAGGTGTGTTTTACCTTGTATATGAGAGAATTAGTGAAACTGGCCATATTTCTCTTATCTACAATGAACTAGTAGAGTAAATAATTCAGTATCAGTGAAATTTACTATCTTTCTCCCATTTGTAGTCTCAATGTGATTAAGTAAGTGGAATTGTGTGATCATCTAAGTATGGACTTTAATGCTATTTCACTCATAGATCATCTCGTATCATGAGTAGTATATGTATGTATAGTAATTATGTATTCATGTAGCCTTATGTTTTATGCATCCCTTATTCTATTAATATGTATTGTTGTCTTACCCAATACATAGTATATGGAGTTTTTTCATTCATGTAAGCAGTTATCACTTATTATCTTGTAGGTAATCATTGGTTATGATCATGATGTTTTCTTGTGGTAAGTTATTTGTGGGTTGGTGTAATACCCCAAAAAATTTCTATCATTAATATATGGGTGCTTAGCTTCTTAATCTTTGTATAATCTTAAACCTTGACTTAATTATCTTATTTTAACTAGTAAGCCCTCATTTCCTCCCTTTTCCCTTCAAATCCTTGCCTTCTCTTTTCTTTTGTAACCAATATCCCCTTCCGACGGGTTTATGTTATTTAGTTAGGTTACCAAAACTAAAATTCCAACCATGACTAAATACACACTCGATCCTAACCTCTCACCTAATCACCAAGCTCATTTAAGAGTTGAACACTCTACCTCACCATGCCTCCCTTTAATTCACACTACCTCTATACCACGACAAACCCCTAATTATGCCTCACACCCCCTCACATTTTCCTTTCAACTTCTTGCAACCTCAACTACACTCATAAACTCCCTCCTCCTCTCATTTTTCATCAATCCTTAGCCAAGCTATGCTCCTTATTTTATCCTCCCTTTCCAAACAGACCCCAACACTCTCTTCTCCCTCTTCTTAGTTTATGTGTGCCTCACCTTATGAGAACTCCATGCCCAAACATGTACTTTTTCCGCATTACTTGTGAGAAACAATTGCCACCTTCACCATTCATTCATGTCACCACAATCCTAGTTGCATTAAAACCTCATGTAAACAACCCTTAGCCTCACTGCCATCTCACACAACCAAACCCACCTTACACCTCTACTACACGCCAACACACAACCACCAATGTCTACACCTCACGAAACTTAGCACCTATAGTGTAAAAAACCTACACAAGCATCCCTTTGCAATGCCACAACTTCACACCACCACCCTCTAGCTCCATTCAAGCCTCACAAAGTAACCACCAACTTGCATTGGGAACTCACGTTAATCTTGAGCTATATGAGTAGCTCACAAAACCCTCCTAGGTTGTATTGATGTCTCACATGCCTCCCTATAATATGCTGCACCTCAGTTTCCTTTTATTATTCCCTTTTCCTCTCTCAATTATCCATTGCTAATCTTTGTTAGTTCTTTCTAATCCTTTTTCTTATCTTGTCTAGGTGATATCATGCTTTTGGAATAAGATGTTTAGGAGTATTTTTGTTAAGAGACTAGTATAGCTAAGTAAAGATACACAACTCTAGATTAGAACATTTAATGATTATATGTTCTTTTCTCAAGTCCTATGTTAGCATGTTTTACTCTTGCAAACCATAGTTTTTGATTGTTATGGCTAGTATCCATGTGTTATGCATGACTTCATATATGTTATGTAATTTTATGAGTTTATGGGTAATATGCCATGTTAAGCTATGTTAGGCCATGCTCTTAAATTTCAAGCATGATGTTGTATTTTTTGATATTTATTAAGCATGTTTTTAAGTGTTATAATATGTGATCAAGTGTCTTTGGTGAATAGAAGGTTGAGGTTTATTTTTAGATCTTTGGGGATTTGGTGGAATCGACCCTTTTTTATAAGGGAAATTGGGTCAAACTTATGATTTTTGCAGTAAATTTGCACACCATTGTATGTATTGATGTTTTTACATAAAATTTAATATATAATATGATAGGGTTTGGTTGAGTATGGGTCAAGTTTTGATAATAAGAAGTTTTGAGGTGTTTAGGAAAATTAGAGGTATTTTGGTCATTTTGGGTTAATTATGGAAATTTGAGAAAATATAAGTATAATAGGGTTAAAAATGTGATAGGTATGATATGTTTTTAGTTTGGGTTAATCTTGGTTATTATAAGAGGTAATTCTATGTGAAAATGAGGTTAGAAGCCCTAGAGGTATCATCAGTATTTTATATGAGAAATGTTGGAGTTTAATTCTCATTTTAGGATATGGTATTTATTATGATATTTAGAGAGTTGTGTTAATTTTAGCAAGTTGGCGTGTTTTATGGATAAAGTTATGAGTTAAGGGTGGATTAGGGTTTTAGTGAGGTTATTATTGTTTTTTCCCTTGTGGAATGTATCTGTTGTACTTGTTGTCATGCTTTATGTATTATATTTTCTTCATGTGATTATAACATATTTGAATTGAATAACCATGATACATTTCCATACATTTTAAGTGAAACACAATAGTTGGAATAATTCAATAATACTTGGTATTTCATGTAATAAATGAAAAGTGGTAACCCATATGTTAAGTCAGTGAAAATTAAGTGGAAGTGTTATGATCATGAGTAAATCAAGTGGTATTCTTTAAGTGTGGAGTATGAATTATATTATTCATGATTATTATTAAGACATTAATTATTATTATAGAAGATCACATGAGTTAGTACTGAGTTGTACAAGTTGCATTTTTTCCACCAGGTTGTTGCGATGTCTATAAAGCTTGATTGTAGTGATAACCAAGTAGTTTATATTTATTTTTGGGTTGTTGTGGTATCGGAGATTCCTAGTTGTTGTGATAACTAAAATAACCCTAGATTTACTCGATATTATCTATTCCATGGTTTATAGGGGTATGCATACTTAAGGGCTAGAGTCTAACTTTTTTGTTTCCTTGTGTTTTTTATCCCATATGTGAGAATATTTACTATAGCAAAAGCATTAAATATCTACGGTTAATTCGATATTAGAGATGGTTAAAAGCTATCACTAAAACTTTACCGATGGTTAGAACAAGCGTCACTAATCGCAATGTTGCTAAATTATTAGCAACGATTTATGCAACCGTTAGTAAAAAAACAATTTATCGGCGGTTTTTAACCATCCCTAAGATATTTCACTTATGGTTTTTAAACATCCCTAATTCTAATATGCTCCATAAGTTAAATTTACCTTGTAACTCCCACATAAACAACCTGCGAGATATACATTAATATTAACCTAAAATAATTTACATCTATTTTTTTTATAATAACACGCATCTGGTAATTCATAGACCTGCATCAATAATATTTAGTTGAAAATTATATATACTAATATATGTTCAACAATGTCCAAAATGACAAAGTAGGTACATCAATTTCTAGACTACGTTTGTCCGAAATGTACATATACATCAGTTTAACACCTACAATAATCCATTATAAAATATCCAATACAAAATATAGTATTTAGATCCAAAAAAAGTCAATGTTTGCTCCATTGTATATGTACACCTAGCTTGATCTGTATATGTCTTGATCTACCATGTAGTATCTTGAAACACTTCATTATAGCATGGAAATATATATTTATAGTTAAATAATATTATAAATAAATATAATCTAACTTTCTTGAGGATCTGTATTAAAATTCCTGAGAATTTTCTATATCAAACGACATCCTGCAATAACAAATATTCATGATAAGAGGATAGAAAATAAGGGAGAGCAGAATTATGTGAATGTGGTTATGCTTCTCAAACCAATGTGTTAGTTCCTTCATTTATATGAATAGTGTATCTATACTTATATTTTCAGTTGACCAATGTCATATTCAAGGCAAGAGACCAATGAGAAAGAATGATAAAATTCTCCACTTTATGTTAAACTAATAAGTTTGTTTTTCTACTTATATCTCATCCAACTATAATATAAAAATATCTAGTAAAAAAATGACAATAATGAATCAAACCATTGAAAAGAGGGTTCGATGTATGCTTTCTCATGCCATGCTCTCCAAACCATTTTGGGGGTGAGGCTATAAATACTACTCTCAACATCATCAACCTATCATTGTTTATCCCTTTGGATAAAGCTATCCCAGAGCAGGTGCAGGCCGCCGAATAGAAGGCTTCATATGGGCATCTAAAGGTGTTTAGATGCACTATATTCATCCACATTCTCAAGGACAAGAGAGTTAAGCTGTACCCAAAGATAAAATGATGTATATATCTTGGATCGTCAAGAGGTAATTTCGGCTACCATTTATGGGATCCAACTAGCAAAATGATGTATATACGACACGTTTACAATAAGAGAAAATTCCTCAACTGGCTGCTATATAAAGTCATCAATTCTCACAGTCACACCACTCTCAAAAAACTGAAAATCTATATATCACTAGATTTTATTTGATCAATACCTCATCATCGGGTAGCACCATCACCCATATGAACTCTTCTTTCTCAATTTTTCTCAAAGCAAACACAAAATGTTAACATTTGAAGACGTGACTTCAACTCTCCAACTCATTCAAGACCACCTTTTCAACGATAACCTTTCCGTACCTAAAAACATGATCACAAGTAACCCTGACCTCAGAAAATAGGAACTTGGTCCAATAACTTCTTTCTCCAACAGTAGGATCATATTGTCCCACAACAGAGAGAGCGAAATACTAGTGAATACTTCTCAAAAGGACCTGCAGATGGTAACTGTCATGAAGCCCAAGATTGAGGAATCGTCTACATAGAGTAGTGCTACTACTGCTTGGACCGAGAACGAAAGAAGCTGACAACATTATAGAAAAGTAAGGTAGAGGCCATGGGGAAGGTTTGCTACTGAGATTCGTGATCCAAAGAGGAAAGGATTAAGAATTTGGCTTCTCATTGGTCTCTTTCCTAATGATTTTCTGTATATGTCTTCTTCTTCTACGCATATATGGTTATGCTATTTTTCAATCAATTATGTAATTTATGGTTATGCTTCGTGTTCTGTTTTCAATACTATTTATAATTTCTGATCAAATTTTCCACTTCAATATGATCTATCTAAGCATGTTTAAGCAATTGATATCTTACCCTTAATTGACCGACATTTCTCATTATTACATTTCAGATTATAATTACTAGTACAAATCCAAAGGAGCCGTGTATTAATCTATTTGTTGAACTTCTATTTTTGGTGAACAGAATTTATGCTTTTAACCACTATTCACCTCATGGACCCAACTTTGATAACCTCTAGCTCTAACTTGAAAACAATGGATGTTCATGGACCTTAAGGCAAAAAGCTTATGAGATGCTAATAGAAAAAAAATAAACCTTGCCCTAATATTCAACTTCTCTTCATTCCTTCATATCTAGTATATCACATTTTAACCACCATTTACCTTCTTATTTTGTAACTTCATAGTTCTTAGTCTTCTATGTTTTCTTACTTTTTGAGCACCCATCCCATTTATAATTAGATGTGAATTAATTATGTATTATGAATCCGTGGAGAGGCTAGAATGAACAAGGCGAACATGTTAGAATATTTGGTGGGCTGTGATCAATGGAGCTGAAGGTTAATATATAGGTTTCATAGATGATATATGGTATGCCTACCCAAATGTTCTGGAACAGGGGCATATTTTTAGTTAAAAAGCTAAGCTACATCCTATCAAATCAGTTAATTCAAATGATCATCAACACAGAGTGTTAGTTACCATGCATCATGTTTATATCGTGAGTGATCTAATTTCCCAAATGTTTTGGACAATTATCAAAAAATAATGCATAATAAGGAACTAATCAATAGCTTTATTAAATATACCTAGGTGTTACTTGTTCTTCTCATCCACTCATTAACTCTTTCCATAAAAGCTCCTTGAACTTGTTTCATAGAAGCCATGTCTTCTTTGGTTTTTTGTAACTTTTCTTTAGTTTTCTACAACTTCTCTTTAGTTTTCTGCAACTTTTCAGTAGTAATAGCTAATTTCTTACTTACCTTTTCAACTTCTTGATTAAATTTTCCTACATGTTGATTACACATATCTAACTTTGACGGCGTGGCACCATGCCTATAGCCAAATGCCCTACCACTATGATTTTTTCCATATAAGGCTAGAATGGATCCTTTTTCTACATCAATGGTAGACCTTGACAACTTAGAAATGTCAATTTTATCATTGACATAAGCAATGGCATTATCCTATATTAAAATAGAAAAAATAAAATACATAGAATCAAAATTAAATAGATAAAAAAATAAGGATACCAGTGAGTAAATGTGTGAATATATCACTTCATACCACAAACTCTTTTGATGTTGAATTCTTCGAGTAGCTCCCATCACATCTTTTATGATTTTGTATAAACATTTCAAGGTCATCAAGATATCATCCTTCCAATATCCTCTAAATTATCAAATAAAAATAAATCACACAAAAATTCTAAAACACACTTAAGTATTAATATTTTGGTTTGTCATGAATTATTCACATATTCATCTCTAGTAATAGTAAAACTTTTTGTTCTACAAGTATGAAAATGAGACACTTCTTTTCTCACAGTTTCTCCTCGTATAGCAGCACTCTAGATCAAATAAATAATTAGGTGAGTATAAATTTGATTTATATTATAACTATACACATAGTAAAATATTGTACCTTTCCTTTGTCAGATAACTAATATCCAACAAGTTTGATCCAATGAGCCTTAGTAGGTCCTATTTTATCCCATGTATCAAGCACTTGATCTTTAGTCTCACCTGGAAGGTAATAAAGAGCCTTCAACTCATACTTCCTTTATCTTACTTTTACTCCAATATTACTCAGGAAGTATGTGTCCATCACTCTTCTTGAAGGAAGAAGGAATTTTTCCTATATAATGAACAAAATAAGATTAATAAATAATAATAAAAATATTACTCAAGAATAATAAAAAAAGTCAAGAAATACTCAAACTAATATCTTCAAATCATCTTTGAATCTTTTATGGACACAAAACCAATCATATTCCTCATAAGGACACCATTCTGGATTTTTTGCTAAGTCCCCCAGCCAACGATGGAAGTAATGCTGACTTTCTAATTGGTTGAAACATTTCATTAACATCCACTATCATCCTCTCACCATTCCTAAGATTCCAAATATCTTTCAGCTCAATTTTTCACTATCTTCAAATAATCCTCCCCTCACCATCTGAATGACAAACAAGTTAAACATAAAAAAAGAGAATTGAATAAAATAAATACAACACTAAATAATATAATGAATCATCCTTACCAATAAATTTCACGAAGTCATTATCAACTATGGTTGTTCTATTTTCAGTTCTACCACTACCATTTCCACTTCCACATCGACTATCACTACCACTTATATCCGGTGTATCATGCTCATCAGGGATGTGCTCCTCACAGACATGCTCCTCTAATAGTGGAGTTTTATGCATACCGCTATCAGGTGTAAATGGTAAATGTGCATTTAGAGATCTCTCACCTAATGATCTTGCATCAATAAAAGCTTGAACAAGTGTGTTCAGTGAAATGGGTGAGGTACTATCATTTGTGATATGTTTTAAAGGAAGAGTGACATCAGATGGTGTGCAAGGATTAGATGAAGATGCATGCAAATCAGACATTGATCTCTTTCTTACATTCTTTGAGCGATACATGACTACAAAACATATGATTTAAACACACTAAAGATAGTCAGATGTATGGTAATAATATAATGTTTGCCAAAAAAATAAATAATGACATACTACCATCACTATAAAACCAATATTACAAGTATGGTCCACAAGAATACATAGCAATGAAAACCAAATACAAACACAAACAAAAATAAAACTACTCATCCATGTCCATCCTAGCTAAATATGTTACATAATTAAAAGTGTTAATGGAATTAGAAGGAACAAATTGAGGGTAGAGAAGATCAAATCCAACATCATTTTCTCCTTGGACACACACTCCTAACTGATAGTTGTCTCTTGGCTTTGTTTCAACAATGCGAAACCAATCTTCTTGTTTTCCATCTTTGACATAAAACACTTGGGTTTCTTGAGATGCAATAATAAATGGATCATATTTCAATGCTTTGCTCGTATGAATCAAATGGTTGAAATTTACTAATATAAACCCATTTTTATCTTGCTTCAAGTCTCTACTTGAATTAATATTTACCCAATCACAACAAAATAATACAACTTGGCAACTCCCATAATAATCCTATTCATAAATTCCTATAATCCTTCCATAGTAGTTTATTCCATCAATGAATACCATCACCCCACGGTTTTGAGTTTTCCTCCTCTCATCATGCTTTTTGGTATAGAATATGTATCCCCTCGTGATGAAAGAGTTCATCGATCTAACTAATTTATTAGGTCCTCGAGCCAAAGCCTTCCAAATTTGTCCACCCTCTATGGTGTCATCAAAGTTTCATCCCTAAAATCATATTAAACAAAAAAATACACCATTTATACTTAATAAAAGAGTATTTTTATACATGTTACTAAAGCTACCTATGATTGAAGCCATTAAGAGAATTATTTAATCACCCATTTTTTCTCAATATTCTCATTAGGTCGAATATTCCTATTGGCCAGACGCTTTTCACGTATGAATTCACTAAAACCATATAAGAGAATTAGATTTAATATAAAAAAAAATCTTCCACTAATAAAGTTACACAAATACTATACTACATGTGATATTACCTACGATGTGCATCAAAATAGTCATGTTGGAGAAGCACGTAACAATGAGCTTGTTTGAGACTTAAATCATCTAAATTAAGATGATGAATCTTGCTTAACAATTGTCCACCGGTGTTGAACAAATACTTGTTAAAACCTTGAAAAAATTCATCATTCCTTGGTCCTCGATTAAATACGGTTTCAACATCTCCAAAATAATGTGAGCAAAATTTCAAACATTCATGGATATTATATCCTTCAGCAATCGAACCATTAGGATGAGCTTTGTTATGGACACTTGATTTTAATCGTACTAAGGCCCTGTCAAATAAAACAATCAGGCCATATGATTTCAACCATAGAAATATTAAAAACACTAAGCATGTGGATATGGAATATTATAAATGTCCTTACTATTCAATATGATACATCCAAGTATAGTGAATTGGATAGGTGAATTTCACTTGCTTCGAAAGATGCACAATTAGATGAATCGTGCTTGTAAAAAAGCTCGATGGAAATACTTTTTCCATGTGACACAATATTAAAACAACGTATTGTTGTAAATTATCAAGCTCTTGTAAGTCAAGTTGTTTGCCACATATGGATTTGAAAAACAAAGACAACTCTAAGATAAGTCCAACAACTTCAGCACTCATAGATGCTTTTAATGCAATTGGAAGCAAATCTTGCATTAAGATATGACCATCATGGCTTTTAAGGTTGAATAACATTTTATCTTTCAAACTAATACATCTTGAGATGTTATATGCATATCCATCAGGAACTTTAATTTTCTGCAAAACCGACAAGAAACAAACCTTATTAGTGGCATTCATGGTGTAAGAAGCATCTGATAAAATATACTTATTGTTGGGAAGTTTGATCGGGTGCAAATCTTGTCGTATACCAATATCCTTAAGATCCATGTGTGCTTGATAATTATCTTTTGATTTCCTATCAGTACCCAAAAATGTTCCTAACAAATTATCACATATGTTTTTCTTTATGTGCATTACATCCAAATTGTGACAGATGAGGTGATGTTGCCAATATGTAAGATAAAAAAAGTACTTCTTTTCTTCCAATTATGTTGCACAAGGATATCATAAAAAAATATCCTCCTCCTCCTCCTCATCATCATCATTATCTGTGTCCTCATTAATCTCAAAGACTAGTGGATGTCTAACATTAGATTGAGTGGATCTTGTAGGTCATCTGATGACTTGCCATAAAAATGATTGATAAAATCCATTTGCCTATGAATAACAATTCCTGAAGGTGTAGCTGGAGCCCTATCAACCTCTATTGTTCCATCAAATTGTGAAGGTTAAAACCGGAATAAGTGATCATCTGGTAACCATCGACGATGCCTTATATATAGAAAAAACTTTTTACTAAATTTTAGCCATTTTGAAGAAATAGCACTTCCATAATAAGGTCAAGCAAGTGCACCCTTTGTACTCCACCCTGATAAATTTATATAAGTTGAAAATTCATTTATAGTCCATATAAGAGTAGCTTGCAGTCGGAAGTTTTACTTAGAAGCTACATCAAATGCATTGACACCCTCCCACAACTTCCTTAACTCACGTATGAGAGGTTGCAAATACACATCAATGTCACTACCTGGACCCTTTTTCCCTGGTATAATCATTGAAAAAATAAATGATAATTGTTTTATACACATCCATGGTGGGAGATTATAAGAAACTAGAATAACTAGCCCAAGTGCTATGATTAGTGCTCAATGTCTGAAATGGATTAAAACCTTCACTAGCAAGTCCAAGATGAATATTACGAGGATCGAGAGAAAAATATGATAGCGAGCATCAATATCTTTCCACACTAAACTATCAGCCGAATGTCTTAATTTTCCATCTTTCACATGATCTCTATCATGCCATCTCATATCCGTGGCCATTTTTTATGACATATATATTATTTTTAGTATTGGAATCGATGGGAAGTACCATAGAAATTTCCTTGGTTTTTTTGCTCACCCTCATCACTACAATCCACTTTAATCTGATTCTCCCAACATGAAGTATTACACACAAAAAATTATCTAACATTCTCCTATTATTTCTTCCATCATCCCAATATAATGCAATTATTTGGACATGCATCAATCTTTTCATATCTAAGACCCAATTAATTTATCAACTTTTTTGCTTTATACCAAAAAGATGGAAATGGACACAATATAGGAAATACATTGGATATCAGTTCAAGCAGCATAGTAAAAGACTTCAAAGACCAACCGTTCATACTTTTCAAATGAAACAAATGAAAAATTAATGATAGTTTTGAATAATTATTGCACCCGGGATATAATTCTTCCTCACACTACTTCAACAACCTATGATAACGAACCTCTTCATCACTAGGAGTATTCATAGGTTGGTTTTCGGGTAAATTATCACAACCATGAGAATCATCATTGAATCTTGGTTGAAGTGGACTTGAAGATTCAATGGTATGATTTTCAATTCTTCGATCTAATACCTTAAATGCATCCCTGACAAGTGCAAGAATTTGATCTCTATCCTCAACGTTTGACCTAATGTCATCCATACGAGTAGACACATCAATAGCCGGATCCCATATTGGTTTCCCATGAAGAACCCAATTGGTGTAATTTTTTAGAAAGCCATTTTCATAACATGACCAGTGACAATATTAATCGAATTACGATATCTATTATAACACTTTCGACATGGGCACCATATTTTTCCATTTATAGCCGCCTTAGAAGTTGCAAGCTTTAAAAAACTATCAAATCCCGCTTGAAACTCGTCACTAATCTTATTTGAATCTATCCAACTTTTATCCATGATAAAAGATATTCCCAATTTACTTGAGCATTTCAAATGATATCAATTAATCGATAAAAATAATAATATTTTTTGTTTAAAATAAAACATCTTAACTCTAGAATACCTATTACCATCCAACATTCATAATCATGTCATATAAATTTCAAAACTATGTTTGATAATAATATGATTACAAAAGACAATAATATAACACTAGATGGAGTAACAATGACCAAATTCCATCCCTTCAACCAAAATTCACAAGATCGATACTTGTCACAATTATTTCAAAGAGCCATTGACACACTCCTACCTCCTACATAGTATATAGGTTCATTGGCATTATTATGTAATTAATTTTATCATCATCATCATCAAAATTTTTCTTTTATGATCTATAATAAGCTTGAGGAGAACATGTCGTGGCCTTTTGGATAATGTAAAGAGTGCCGAAAAGAAGAGAATGAAGGATCTCAAAATGGTTAAATTAAATCTTGAATCTTTTCAGGCTTCCCTCCTCAATTATTGATAAGTCAAAAAATGCAAGCCATGAAGAATTTTTGTATGAGTGCTTATATAATGTTCAAAACACACTAGTGTCATAGTATGAAAACGTAAAAAAATTCCTTAATAGATAACATCTTGCCATTTAACCTCTCAAACCATCAAAATAAAGTCCAATAAAGAAAATTATATTTTAGTAAGTGTTAACCCATATAGGATTTCTACCAAAATTCCTCTCACCATCATAATAGCCAAATTTATACAAAGATATGATTGGGAAACCCGATCTTGATCAACCAATGATTCAACACCAAAGGAAGATCAAACTACCCAGGACTCGATTGAAAATCAACGGTAGACTGACTTTATCAATAGAGAAGAATTAGATTCAGTGAGGGTTTCAGCAAGGAAGAAAAGTCGAGAGAGAGAGAGAGAGAGAGAGAGAGAGAGAGAGAGAGAATTAAAGAGTTGAAATCAATATTCCAAAATCAGTAATGAATATCGTCCCTGCCTTCCACGATATACAAATATATCACACACACTGTTAGGCTCGATTGGGCTTCGAAATTACCAGGCCCAATCATACCCCTACAAACCATACTTACATAACAAAAATTGGGGTGGTGCTTGATTATTTATTCAGCCCACTTACAATTGGCTATAACTGATCCAGAAATTATGGAATACAATAATCTTATTTCCCATCAGCTAATTTATCTAGCTAATTGTATAAATTAAGGGTTGCATAGGAAACAGTCCTGCTAACCCAATTATGGGCCGAGTGGCTGTCTATGTGGCATACTTGATTCTATTAGCTTTAATTCCGGTGATTGTATCATATGGGAATACAATAATTTTCCCTAATTATGTCAACAAAATTGGACTCAATTTATCAAGCAAAAATCAACATGGCAAAATAATCAATCACAACAACCAGCAGCAAACATTCAATCACAGCAGCCAACAACATCCAACATTCAGTCACAGTAATCAGCAGCATCCAACAATCCATTCTAGCAACTTGTGTCCCTTATCACTTCCCCTAATTAATCACAACATAACAAAACATAGTTATATGTATAATTTGTATTTCAACGATCAACAAAAATATTCAGATAAAAATAAAAATATTTTAGATACACATCATATCATATTTAGATTTTCATGTCAAAATCGAGTTCGAACCATTCGAGTCCGTTCAGTTTTTTTGGGTATAGTTATAATTAGTTCTAAAAATTCATTTCGTTTATAATAATAACAATAAATAAATAAATTACAGACTAAGATTTTGATTAAACTTCTTATAATATTTTATGAAAGAAAAACTGTTCAATGAGAAAGAGAGTTTTTGGATTCATATACGGAACATAAATTTTAGAGGCTAAACATATATATGAATGAGACATTTCCACTTTTGCGCT
Source organism: Tamarix austromongolica (assembly GCA_039764185.1). Classification (NCBI taxonomy): domain Eukaryota; kingdom Viridiplantae; phylum Streptophyta; class Magnoliopsida; order Caryophyllales; family Tamaricaceae; genus Tamarix; species Tamarix austromongolica. The sequence continues at coordinate 94,662,716 of CM077816.1, read as the reverse complement.
AACAATTTGTTGAGTTTTGTACAACTAATAACCACCAAATAGTAAATGGGTCATGGTATAGGACATGCTTAGTGATTGATTAGTAGCAGTTGATTATTCTCTTTCGTTAAATTAAATGCAATCAGAGCAACTCTTAAATTCACTTATATATATTCTTGTTGGAGATGAATTGTAGAAAATATTTTTTCTAATTTCTCCACTTTTTCATTAAGAGTCTGTTTGGTTTCAGGAAAACAGGGAGTGAAGGAAAAAAATAAAATAAATGAATTCCACTTTTCCAGCATTTAGTTGCTAAAAAAATTGCAAGGAAACAAAATAAAAGGGAAAACAGTTAGGAAATTTATACTAAACCATTTTCCTCGGCAAAACTTACAGGAAAAAAAGAAGAAAAAAATAGCTGAAAAATCGACTTGAAGACTACCTGATGCATTTTTTGTGGATAAACTTTTCGTGTTGCTTTGACGCCATTAGTCTCCCATCTAAGCCCATCTAACTTCTCCTTCTTTCATCTCTTGTAATTGTTTATCTTATGACTCCTCGAGGACCTAACGTACACACCAATGATAATGAATTTTTTTAATTGTTGGTCCTGAGATATTCTTTACATATCTTTTCTTTAATTATTTTGTGGTAGAATGGTTGTTGTATATTTAACCAACCTGTGTTTGCCGTTTTAAAATTGTTGAGTGGATTAACTAGAGAATTAATTCAAGCCTTCAATTTGTAATGTTGTAGAAATTCAAATATTTACCAACATATGCAATGATTTTCATACCTTCTGCGATGATTTAAAAAAGACCACACTTTTTTTTACTCTCCATTAGATCTAATTCATAAAGATCATCCATTGGACGGTTTTTTATGAAGTTTTTATAATTTTTTTATGTACTAATGTAGTATTTTATTTTATTTTATTTTTTATTTTTTGTTGACTATATAATGGTTTGCAAATAGTAATAGTAATAATAATAATAATAATCAACAACAACAAATTTTCTTAAAATTTTCTTTCCAAGAAATCAAACACAACAAATATTTTCCAACATTTTGTTTTCCACAAACATTTTCTAACAACTAAACAAGAAAAAGAAAATTGATTTCTTTCATTTTCTTTTCTTTATTTTTCTTTTCTTTTTATTTAATTTTTCACTTAATTTTTCATGAACCAAACAAAACCTAACAATACCTACGCAATATTAATTTAACTACAATTTTAAACATAAACAACTTCTTAATTCTGTAAGATCAAGTATATCTATTGGTATATAGGGATGACAACAAGGAAGGTAGGGATAACCTGACAAGGATGGGGATCATATTCTTATATCCTAATTTGATAAAATAATCTTTAAACTTGTTTTGATTTACAATTTTTGTTTCATTGAAAAATTCCCAACTTGATTCTCACAGGGATTAAATCTTCATATTAAACACGATCCCTAATTTATTCTCCATCCCCGACCTTAAAATTTGACCTCAATCTCAATATCCAATTTTTTTACAACATATTTTTAATTTATTTTTTATTTAAAAATTTATTTATGACGAATTTGTAGATAAGGACCCTAAGCTTAATCCTACCCATATTAAAAAATATTTCCAAATCCTAATCTAATTTTTGATATCTACTTATGAATCTGGACCTGAAAGAAAAATCTTCAATTGGGTCCCAAACATGGGACAATTGCCATCCATATTTATATACAACTCAAAGGTTATAAAAGTATGTAGACAATCTAAATGATTTCAATATTCTTCTTGAATTTATGTGATGAAAATCCGTGAGAAAATGTATACTTATCTTTCACTTGAATGGGCTTAGGCTAATAGAAGAAGGTATTGTCATAAGAATATCTAGATTATTTAATGATAGCTTTTAATCTTCACCCTTAAGTATCAAATATTTTAAAAATGATACCATTTATTAAAAAAATCAGTTATATATATATATATATATATATATATATATATATATATATATATAACGAACCACCCTTTGTGGTGATAGCTAAAAATTAGTACTTTTAGTTGAAGAAACAACTCATAGTAGATGATAGAAACTACTTTAGTAGGTAGAGGAAACTACCGCAAGTGTTTTATAAAACTATATTATTTGAGTGTTAAAAAAAAGGCGGTATCATTTTTGTAAATATTATGTATTTATATTTCGTCTTTGGAAACTAACTACCGTAGGTGGTAGAAACTACTCTTAGTAGGTGGAAGAAAATGTTATAGGTTTTTCAAGAAATTACCCACAATAGGTGGTAGAAATTACCTTAAGTGGGTGGAAGAAACTACTATAAGTCTTGTAGAAAATTATAGTATTTAAGTATCAAGAAAAAACGTGATGGTATTTTTGTTCCAAGTTTGAAACTATCCACAGTAGGTGGTGGAAATTACTCGCAATAGATGGTAAAAAGTAAAAACTACTGTAAGCAACTCAGGATATTGTGGTAGTTTTTAGTTATCACCATAAAGGGTGGTTTTTATTAGAATTAAGAAACTAAAATTTCTCTTTAAATTAGTAATTAAGAAAGTGAAAATGCAAAATAAGTATTTACATTATTAATTAAGAAACTAAAATTGCGAAACCCTCTGCATACACTATCACACTCATCGACGTTAGGCACTATAAATTCATTGAATCCCTAAACTTTTTTCTTTGACCGCACACACTACGATATATTTACACCACCAAGGATATTTCAAAGTCTAGTTCAAGATTTTTCTTCTTGTGCTAACGAAGTAAGGAGCAATATTTAAACCAAAAAAAAAGGCCCATTGCCATAATAGTTGGAATGACCGTAGTAAGAATATACGGCCGCTACCTTTCGAACACATAAGGATTACTAAATCTCTGATAATGCATATCAAGCATTTTTAATCCTACGTACCCATCCAGATATTTGAATAAAGTTACCCAACTTCTACTTAGTAGGGAATACATTTAAGTTCATATACCGTAAGTTATCAAAAGATGGACCAAGAACTTGCAAGATGTCATTTTCCCAGTTCAATGTAACTTTCAAAAGTGCGGTAATTTGCTTCTCATGTAATCATTATGTATGCATATAGTTGACCCTCAACCGCAACTAGTCTGCGGGCCTGAGATTAATATTTGACATACGCGGTGATGGGATTGATACACTGAGAAAGAAAAATGCAGCTGGAAAATGAATAGCTTACAGAACTAAACATTCCTCTACAGGTAAATACTATATATATATATGTGTTTCTAATCCTAGCCGCCTACCCGAAGGCATGAAAGATGGCTATATCTAATAGTAAGGCCATACATTTCCTTCAAGTAGACAACGACATATTTCATTGCGCAGTTGTCAATACTACCTGGAGAAGAATACTCCATATTATTGGATATTGCAAGCACGGTTTCTTGTTGAGTTCGAGTGGTTTCTTGAAAATGAAAGCAAGTTTAACATGCAGGAAAAATTATTGTTGGAGAGAAAGAAAGGATTCACTCTTATTCATATCCAAAAATAAGTATCTTTAATAACTATTTCATGAACATTAGGAACTTAGTGAGGATCATTTGGCAATTTTATGTTGATTTTTACTTTTCATATTGTGCAATTTAGAAATTTTGTTGCAAACAATGTGAGAGTGTAGAATATGTTTGATATCAAGAAACTCAACGAATGGCACTACTAACAACAAGATATCACTAACAAATAGTTTTTTTTTTTTTTGGTAGGAAGTGAAAATATGTTTCAACACTTTCTCAATTATAAGAAGAAAAATCATGGGATCATTATAGGGTATCCATTTCATTAACTTCACTGGCATTATTTGATACATAAGGCTTCTTATAAAATATTTAATATAATATAACTACTAAAAGAGGGGTTGAATGGCTTCAAACTTGTTAATGATATATGTAATGAATATCTAATCCCACCATGTCACCGTAATCTTGTTTAGTAGTGTTGAATTGATACACTTCAAACGTGAAAATCACACAAATTATACCACCTCCAAATTTACTATAAAAATTATTTAATTTTTGTAAAAGCTAATTACACAACAAATTAATAGAATCTTATGATCATAGGTAGGATCTTATGATGCTACATAATATGATTTTTTTTAGCTATTTACTTAAAAAATCTATTTTCCTTCTTATTCCTACCATATGTCTTCCCTAACTCAAAACCTTAGCCCTATTATTTTGTACATAACTACATACTATATATTAAGCGCCATTTAAGTTAAATAAAGCACGAGCAAAATATTGGTAAAGTTGATTATTGAAAAAAAAAATACTTATAAAATGTCCAAACTTTATATGTAGAATAAAATAAATATATTAAATTTGTGATGTTATTTGTTGACTAGTTTCTATTTAGTTCATAATTATCCTTTTTTTTGTGTGGTATTTTTAGCTTTATTTGTTTGCATGCTCCATCCGACAATATTTTTTTGTATATATGTAATCGATAATTTTTATTCTTTGTTAATTACTACAACTTAATTAGTGACCAACTAAGAGTTTAAGAATAAGTTGTTTAGTTTTTTTTAAAAAAAAAACAAAAAGCCTTAAGTATGGGATTATATAGCATATAATATATATATCAGGTTTATATTTTTGTAGTATATGTAGAATCTTGTTATCTTATGATCTAATTCTAATAACTCTTTTTAAGTTTTGATAGAATATAAATTTTAATAACCTTAAATATTATCGGTGATCTTTTTATGGATTCAATATTTTAGTTGCGCTGAAGCGCATTATAATGAGAACATTATGCCCACAACCATATATGCATCTTACCATTTGATTTGTGACCCCAGTCAACAGGGTCCTGACAAGCCAAAAACAATAGCAAAATAGAAAATGCCGTCAGATTACTGTTTTCACTGACATATGTATCCATTAACATATGTTTTCCACTGAATGCAACTATTTTTCACAGCATCTTCCACTTTGTTATGGTTTAAAAATAAATGATTACGGAAATTGAAGTCAAATGCACCAATTTTCACACAACTTTGATCGGTTTTACATCGCGTAGAATCCCATTATTTGTCGAATAATCAAAACATCAACGTTATCATCAAATCAGGTACTGCAGATGTTTGAGAGAGATGACATTTGCCATAGTAATATAAAGATGAAAAGGAAAAGTGGACGATCGATGCAGGCAAGGAAAAGTGGAGAATCACTAAAAAATTGAGAGCATTTGAATCGACGACCAGAAAAGACTTCGGTCTCACAACGGTTGAGGATGACGCTGGCCTTGTACCATCATCTGGCCCGTCCTTCTTGTCACATTGCAGTCGGACCCTCTCGTAAACTTATCTCTAGTGAGTTCTCTTGCTTTCTTGGGCCGGGCTTTGTATTAGATCGGGCCATAGAAATTAGATCGTTACTGATTACACTAAGACTTGTTCTTAGCTTGTTACTTTGTAGTTTTCAAATATTAGGTGGGACAACTGGAGTTCGTACATGAGGTTGGTACGAACAACGCCGAGGGGTGCAAATAATGTCACATTTTGGCCGAGTTTCTATATCCGGTGGTATGCTTGCATGGCATGTGCATGTAGTTTTGTGCTTGATTGTCGATCGTGGACTGTGGCACATGTGATGCTAACCAACCTGAAACTGATTGTTATGATTGATTGAATGGAATGTAGGCTTGGTTTACCTAGGCGGTAGAAGCTACTTTCGGCATGCAAATGAAAAAACTTACTATAAATTTCTTAGAAAATTATAGTACTTTAAGTGTCGGAATAAGAAAATAATAATATTTTTATAAATATTATATATTTATATTTTACGATAGAAAATGCTTAACGATAGATGCCGTAAAATAGAAACTAATATCAATAAGTCAAGAAAACTATCATAAATAATTTAGAAAACTAGAATGATTCTTAATTATTACCATAAAGTGTGGTTCTTACTAGATGTTTGTGTAATGCCAACTAACCAAATATATTTATCACAAATTTTCTAGTTTTATTATTCCATAAAAGATTTTAGGGTTTAAACAAATATGTATAAGACTAACCAAGTGCTACCATGACCCTTTAGAAAAATGCGTCTACAAATTAAGCAACGAGCCTAACCAATCTTCAACATAGCTTTCAGAAAGTAAATTGCGCCAATTATCCAAAATAAAAGATTGTCAAAGAATAAATTGCGTCTGCATATTAAGCAGAGCCCAGCTTTAGACGTAAGGTTCAAGCTGCATGCGGACTCTGGACGTGGTCAGCTGCTAATTAACTACTAAACAAGGATAAGTGGATAAGGATTAGCTAGATGTAATGGCGTGCCCTTTAATTAAAGTTCTGGAATAGACCAATCTGAGGGATTTAAAGTTGTTTCTATCCTATTCATGATTCACGTAGCAAATAAATTATAGTGATAGGGAAAAGGAAAAGAAGGAAACCAGACCGTTATGCCTACGTATGCATCAATTAGGAAAAGTTTGAGCAGGTAAGCTGACGTACGTAGAAGTAGATCGATAATGCATCCATTTTTCCCCTTTTTTTTTTTTTTCCTCCATAACTTTCCCAGAAAAAAAAAATAACGATTAAATTCATGATCATTTTAGCAACGAAAACATGATCCAACTTTTTGTGATGAAGAAGTTTAACAAGTAACGAATTTATCATCATTTAGGGTTTTCTTTTTTGAATCATTTAGTGTATGTTTGGATGCTCATTTTAGCTTATTTCACCCTAAAAAAGTTCTTTTGACGGAATTTATAAGTATTTGTATTGCAAATTATTTTGAACTTAAAATCATATTATTGTTATTATTATTACTATTCAATGGGTTTGTAACCGACCATTAATGAATCCCGAAGAAAACGTGTTGAGGAACCTGCAAAATCATAGCGTGGTAAATCTTTCACCTTAGCAAGAGAGGGTAAGTTAGTAACTCGCCGATAGGGATGGTAATAGGTTATAAATCCTACCCAGATCTATTAGATCCATCTTATTTTTAGCTAGTCTAGATCTATAATTTTTAGACCCGACGGTTTTGGATCTATATATATCTAAATAGGTCTAGATCTAGGTCTAGTAGTCTTTAACCCATACCCATTTAATAATATGTGTATGTTTATATATATACATACATAAATATATACTAATATTATGTTTGTCATTTTTATCGTAATCTTATTTGAGATCTTTATTCATTTTTTTAATTTTATTTCTGTGTATTTATTTCATAAACATTATGTATAATATTTTATTCCAAAAGTCTTAAAACACCATTTGAAAAGTTAAAGTAACTATTTAAAAATATTTATCTTTTTACTCATTTTTTTAATAAAAAATATATATCAAGCTATATAAAACATAAATATATTTGTATTTACATAGATTATTATAAAAAATAAAAAATAGCTAGAACCATTTAAAACCCGTTTATCCACTAAACTCGGTGGGTCTGGGTTTCAACTTTTAAGACCCGATGAACCTTGATCAAGTATAAATTTAAGTAATATAATTGGGACCGGATGTAGGTCTGGTACGACTTGTTCCAAACCTAACCCATTATCATCCCCACCCGTAAGATGAAGTGATGCCCCGAAGGAGCAAGATAATAGACTTATAAAATAAAATTCCAACTTTCAATGTTAGACATTGAACTTTCAGTTTTTGGCCTTCAAATTTTAGTTAGCATATCCTTAATCATCAATTGATAAGATTTTGACCTTTTGATTTCAAACATTGCGTAAATTGTCTTAATCCATCCGAATTTAAATAAGTAACACTTTAATAATTTGATTTAGGTTATAAATAAATGTCATTTTACAATTATGAGATAGCTTTTAAATTCTTTTTTTTGTTTACTTTATCATTTGGTATTAATTAATTCATCCATTTGAAAATATAGATTATTTCTAGTTTGGGAACATTGATTAAAAAAATTAAAATTTTAGAAAATAAAATGTCTAAGATGACTAATATATTATTACATAAGTATAATTTTGGCAACTTGATCATTAATTAATGAATGAAATAATAAAGGGTATAGTATTAAATGCAACATTTAATTTGTATTAGTTTTTGTAACATGACTTTTATTTTAAAACAAATTTCAAAAAAAAAAAGAAAGATAACATATATTGTGAAAAGGATAGAGTTCTTCATAATTTTTTGTGTATCTATCTATATCTTTTTCCAACAATAACTATCATTCTAGGAATATTTTAGTTATTTCATTTCATTTTATTTCTTGTGACAAAAGGTAAAATAAAAATTTATATATAATTGAATATAGTATTATTTTTCCTGGTATTTAGGGATCGTTATTGTCATTTTATGATAAATTGTGTTCATCTTAGGAAGGTTTGAATACACACAATGTGAGGTCACGTGTGACCCGCAGTTGCTTGTCTATGAGCACGTTGAAAACATCTCAAATTTATTGTCCACTCAAATTTGAAAGTCCATTATACATGCTTGCGCAAATTATGAGAGCGACAAGTAATTGCCGGCCACCTCCCTTTGAGCTCAAGATAGGTTGAACGTGCGATGTTTAAGAAAATTAGAAATTAGTAATTTGTATTATATTTAAGCCCAAGCTCTAATCGGAAGGGAAAATAAACAAATCGGAAAGTTGTTGCAAGGTCTTTTCAACGTTGCTTGTCGGGACTATGATTTAGGAGATGCATATAAATCATCCTAGTTTAGTCTAAGGTCACCGATAAGATTTACTTTTAGTGATTAAGATCAAGATCTAGATATCATAGGTTTCATACTTAAATCACCATATATGATATTATATTGCCTATATTGATTGGAGAACATATATGTCTATTGATCTTCTATATTAAATTATCATTACATATTGATTTTGTAAATTGTCGGTTGTCCCACCCTTCCAATATTTTATTTAGATCTATAAATCAGCTGAATTGAGCTACCAATTTTTGGGTTGCATTCAACTAAACAAACTAGACTGATCAAACTTACAAGCCTAATGCTTAAATGACTTGAGCTTTAGATCCTAATACTTAAGCGAGTCGAGCTCATAAACTTAGTATTATAAACAAGTTGATTCCAAAATTTTTTGAGCTCAAGCTCAGTTCATTTAATAAATAAGTCTAAAATTAAATCTTAAATCTAACTTATTTAACTAAATAAATGAGTTGATATAACTTTTTAATGAGTTAAGTCCAAACATTCTTAAAAATGATTACTACATCGAAACAATGTTAATTTGTCATTTTTTATTAACTTAAAAACTGATTCTCTAATTTTCCTTCTCACTTTTTTATATATAAAATGTGCATAAATGTACTATCTTTGTACCTATCCATTTTCCATCTCTATCTTTGTTTCTTTGCTTCCTAAGTTCCCATTTTTCATCTCTTTCTTTGTACCTATCCAACACTAAACTTAACACCTTTCTTAACCTCTCTCTTCGTCATTTGCTTAATAGAGTCGAGAAGTTTCCGCATTGCAATAGTTATGGTTGTATATTTGAGATTTTATTTAATGTTAATGACTGAGCGATGATAATTAAATTAATGTGTTGATGAAAGGGCTTATCCTTATTTTATTTACAAGAAGTATATAATGTTAGGTTCAATTTATTATATAGGTCCACAAATATTAAGAAAAAGGGATTTGAGACCTTCGGTACCTAGTACTCTAATTTCAACCATTATGTTATAAACACACAAATAAATTAGGTTTATCTTTTGGAATGCCCACAAATAGAAAAGTTATAGATCAAGTAGTTTTTAGTCCACTTTATCATAAAAGTTTACAAAATTATTCATTTTAGGTTATTTTTGGAACATATATTACCTATTATACTCTTTCGGCTATATCATATCATTTTTTTATTATTTAATTAAATATCTCCATATTATTTGAAGGATCACAAATATCATAAAATCATAATTCTTGTTGCTTTATAAAATTAGGCAAGATTAATATTTCGACATGAAATAATTTACGACTAATTTATATTCTATTATACAATGATACCATCTAATTAAAAGTATAAAATTATAATTGCTTATATATTATTGATGTTGCATGATGATATTATAGTAGAATATCAAAGGTAGTAGTGTAGCACCTTGATTTTCACTAAATAATATTTTCATTTAAATAAGTTTTTGCGAAAGCCAAATAAGAAATATATGGTGTTACTATCATAACATAGATAAGATACTTCCCATACCTAATTTATTTTGGATGACAGGCTTAAAAGTAGTCTCGTATCAATGATCAAGTATGAAATCACCTAATCCCAACATGATATAAGATCACAAAACGATCAAGAGAGAATATAATAAGGATAAATGGCACAAGAGCTTAAGAAAATTAGATCTCAGACCCCACCTACTACTCAATTACTTTAACCTTAACCCAACTCAAACAAAAAGTAGTAAAACAAGCATTGCACCTACACCAAATATCTAAAAAGTATACTATTAGTATTATATATGTTAACCTATTAAAAGCGATAACATGATCATGTAAGGCATACAAAATATGCTTACACTGAAGAATGCTATAAATCATGCTAATAGATGGAAAATGGATTGTTCACTTCAAAACCACTAATAATTACTACTACTACTACTACTATTATTATTATTATTATTATTATTATTATTCCCAAAAACCCTAAAAACACATAGAACATTCAATATAATGTAAACACTGAGATTAATATTGAACATCAATATAATGTAAACACTTATACCATTTATCACCATTCACTTATAATACTTATTCTAATTATCTATCATAACCACTTCTCTAATCAATTATGTATGTATGTATCACAATATTCTACGTTAGCATGCTAATAAGTTTCCACCTATACTGAAATAACACCATTTTGCTTACAATATAAAACACATATGTCTCCTACGCCCCATGGACAACAGGTAACTTGCACATAGAAAACACTTATTTCCTATGTTTCATGGACATCATGTAACTATATCTTATGCTATATGATCATCAAATAACTATTTCAAAGTTTATATGGCATATGGATCCTCCTACTATGCTGGCCACCGCATCCTTAAGTATCGATATTCCCATATAACTTGTAAGTCACCTATAGAGTATAGATAATCCTAGCTAACATTTGTGGCATTAACACTATTTGAATGAACACTCGAAGGCCAAGCCAAAGCTAATTGTATAGCCTGTGCCTCATGGGCTACAAGGATGATCCTTGTTATAAGGGTAAAGGATCCTACTAACTTCAAATACAATCTTTCACTTCAAAATTTATCAATTTATCAGATGTATTATTAATCAACACCCACACATTAATTTCAGAAAAAAAAAATATTATTTACTAAAATACTATTCATGTATAATGGGATTTGTACAAATATAACAAGAAGGTTATATTTAAAAATCTAAAATTATTTAAAACCATAATTTACTAATTATATCTTTTTACTATTCATAATAATTCACAATCATAAATGCCTCTATTTAAGATAGGATTATTTTTGACAAAATATCTCAAACTATTCATAAATCTATTATAATAACGGCAATATCTTATGAAATATCAAATCTTTATAAAATGACATTTTTGCCTTCAAAATTCTTTCAACTTCCAAAACATGATTAAAATAGTAAATATACTCCAAAAATTATGAAACTAAATAATAAGCATCACACAATCATGCATAATGGCAGATGTAATGCCGGGTATGAAAACATTATACAATAAGAGATAAAAATAATATTATAAGGTCAAATTCTTTATATCAAATATCAATAAAGGGTTACAAGCCAAATCAGCCCTAATATAACCAAAAATAGAGGCTCCCAACATGGGACAAGGCACACAAAAAACCCCTACTCTATGACTCTAACTCAAGCTTCAATAGTATTCAGATTACTTTTATCATAACCACTGAAAACTATTATGTTTAGTATAAAAGTACTAATTAAACACACATAACTTAGAGAAAATAGCATGATCATACAATCACACAACAAAGGTGTGTAAAATCAAGTATAACAACAATTCACATGCAAAAACATCAAGTCATTCATAAGACCAATAGTACATATGTACCAACATGAAATACCAACAATAATCTTAAAATACAAGGGTAGTGCACATAATACAACTACCAACTATTATCTAAAATACTCCAAAATCCTAATTTAGGAAATTATATTAAAATAGAAATTTATTAGGAAAATTAATTAAATATATTATTTTATTAAAATAAGGGGAGTAATTAAGACAAAAAAGAGGAAAATAATAAATAATTTAATTAGGAAATATTAGGGTATTTTTCTAATTAAAATAGAATTTAGGAAAATTTATCCAAAATATCCAAAATTAGTAAATTAGAAATTTCATTATTATTTTACTAACTTTTATTATTTTTAAATATTTTAAAATACCAAAATAATCTAAATACCCTAACCAACCAATTTTTTTCTTTTTTCTTTTTCCCTTTTTCATTTTTATTTCTTCTTTTCCTGCTTTCTCCTTTTTCTCTTTCTTTCATTCTTTCGTAGATTGGCATGTGCCCCCTCACAGCCCAACTCCCATCCTCCCTTTCTTTTTTCCCCAGCACAGCCCAGCCCACCATCCCTTCTCCTCTCCCCCTCACCCACCCGATTCCCCATCCTTTTTCTTTCTTTTCTTTTTTTTTCTCCCATATCGGCCAGCCCGTCTATCTTCTTCTTCCTCCCTCCCCTCCCACGTGTTACAGGTTGAGCCTGCAACTCTACACCACTTGACCTGCCCAGCCATCGTACTGCCAACCTACCACCTTCCTTCTCTCCCCCGTCCCTTTCCTTGCCAATTCCAGCCATGACCTACCTACACCTACCCCCTCGCATGCCCCCTTCCCTTTGCCTTTTTCTCCTCCTTAACCAAACCTACCCTACAAAATTGTAGGCTTGTACCGACCTGCCTACGCCGGTCAGCGAGCTCTGCATCACCTTCCCCCTTTGTCTTATCCTCCCTCCAATGGCCTATAAATATCCCCAACCAATCTCCTTCGGCCCTCTTTCCCCTGCCTAAAAAATTTAAACCTCCTTGTGCCACAGCCGCGTCACACACCGTCCCCTCTGTCATTACCCAATATTGCCGCCTGAAACACCGCCCAAACTCTTCCCTACATTTCCCTCCACCGAACCATACGACTCATCACCCCTGGTTCCCCTACACTAGCCACCCCAACCGTGCAAAGTTGACTGCCCGACTTGCCACTTTGCACCCATCACTGCCCCTCTCGCCCCTGCGCGACACCTTCTCCGCTGCAATCACCGCCTCTCCTGCTACCCAATCCACTCAACAGAGCCTCCTCTACCTCCCCCTACCTTCCTTTCTCCTTGCCTCCCTCTCCTTCACCCTTCCTTTTTCTCCACCACCCTCGGCCACCACAACAACAACCACCTATGCCGCCACCCTTGTTGCGCCTCCACCACCACTCCAACCCTCTCAACCCAGAGAGTCTACCACCAAAAATACCACCCTCTCACTCTGCCTATTCTAGCCCTAAAAATCCACCTCTCTAACCCCCCACTTCCTCCACCACCACCGTCACCACCGCTGTGTTGCGTCGCCACCACTAGGTTGTGCCATAACCTTCCTAGCCCTTAAATATAATTAGTATAAATATTATTTTATTTTATTAGTGTTATTATCATCATCATCATCATCATCACCATTATTATTATTATTATTATTATTATCGTTATTACTATTATTATGGTTATTGTTATTATTATTAACATTGACGTTACTAGCACTATTATTACTAGTGTTATTATTATTATGATTATTCAAACTATTATTATTATTATTATTATTATTATTATTATTGTTATCACTATTATTATTATTACTATCATCATCATTATTATTGTTGTTGTTGTTGTTGTTTCTATTTTTAGTACTACTAGTATTATTATTGTTGTTATTCGAATTTTTATTATTATCACTATTATCATCATTCTTATTATTATTATTAAATTTATTTTCTTTAATATTGCCAATATTGCTAATAATACCTTAACATGGACCAATATAACTACATAATCCTATTTTGACTAATAATAGCATGATTAACCATTTTAAAGGTAATATCCTTATTTTTACTAATAAAGCGACTATTATTATTAATATCCCTAATACTAGGTTATGATAAAGGTAAAGTAGGAAATAATGATAACATTGGTAAGAGGGAAGTTAACCTTAGTATTTTCATCTTATAGGTGAACAAAGTCCAAACCCTAAGGAGGCGTAGGAGCGTGCTCCAAGCTTGGTGTTATTTTAGGTAAGGATGTAGTTAAGACCTATTATGTGTGTTATGTTCTTTGTATGCCATATGTTATGATATGTTTGTGTACCTTACGTGATTATGACCACTTACTTGTAGTGCAACACAGAGCTAAGGTACGTTTATGTAATTCTCCTTATGGCATGTGTAAAATGATATGTATATTGTGCTTGCAGTGTGGTGTTGAGTAGCTAGGTTGATAGTTAGTGCAGCATGATGAGAGTGGCATAGGGTAGTACTTGTTAGTTAGTAGAGCACGCAGGAAAGGAGGGTGTGGTTGGGGTTGAAGGCTCACATAAGGAAAGAAAACAAAGAGGAAGGTAAATAAAGGGGATAAGAGAGAAGGCATAGAAAAAATATGGTAACAAAAGTGTGGGGAGGAAGAAGAACACATGTTGGGCAATGGTGTTGGTGTCGACAAGTAGCGATGAAGAAATAGAGCAGGAAGTAGGAGGGAGGAAGGGACTCGATTGGGTTCTTGATGGGAGGAAAAGAAATGAAAGAGGAGTGGGGGGAAGGCAAGAGAGTGCACATGTGTGTACGTATATACGTGCATAGCGGAGAGAAGGAGAGGGAAAAAGGTGACAAAAAGGGGTTGGTTAGGCATGAGAGGGGTAGGTGAGGGAATGCCAAAGAAATAGGGGCTAGTTTAAAGGGGTTGTGCATATGTAGGTGAGGGATGTGGTTGTAATACTCCAAAACCCTAATTTCGTAAATTATAAAAAAATAGGGGTTAATATATGAGATTAATTAAATATAACAATTTTAATAAAAATAATGGGAGTAATTAAGATAAAATAGAAAAGAGAAAAATAGCATAGGATTTAATGAGGGAAGATTAGGGTAAATTGCTAATTAAAATAGAAATTAGGAAGAACTACCCAAAAAATTCTTATTTAATATAAAAAGGAATTTAATAATTTATTTTTACTAATTTTATTATTTCTAAATATTTCAAAAATACCAAAAAGACCCTAAATACCCCAATTACCTTATTTTCCCTTTTTTTCATTTTCTTCCTTTTGCTTTTTCTCCTTTCTCCTTTTCTTTCTTCTCTTCTTTGCCCCGGTTGGGCCTCGCCCGTGTGGCCCAACCCCTTCCTCCATTTCTACCCTGTGCGAAGCCTAACCCATTCCCTCTCCTTTTCTTTTTTTTCCTCGCCCGCCCGGTTCTCCCTTCTTTCTTTCTTTTCTTTTTCCTTGATCGACTGACCCAACCCTTTCTTCTTCCTCCTCCTCCTCCTTCCCTCGAGCTATAGGTCAAGCCTATAGAACTGCCACCAACTGTCCTTCCCTACCACTGTGCCACCCCAACTTGCTCCCTTCTCTCTCCCCCTTCCCTTTCCTTCTAATTCGAGCCCAACATGCCCTGTACCTGCCTCCCCATGTGCCTATTCCCCTTCCTTTTCCCCCATCTATAACCCTGCACCCCTGCACCTTCATAGGCTCATACCGGCCTACCACCGCCGGTCGGCAATCTCCTTCCCCTCCTACCCCTTGCTAGCTCTCTTCTCCCTCCCTCAACCTATAAATACCCCCTCAACGCCCCCATTCTCCTTTTTTTTGCTATGCCTAGAAAAAATCTGACCCTTCTCGTCGCCGTGCCTTTAGATGCCGCCCTAGCCACCACCATGCAACGCCACTACCCGAAACACCACCCAGTCCCTTCCCTACATCACCCTCCACCAAACCAAGCCACTCATTGCCCTTAACTCCCCCTATACATCCCACCCCAATCGTGCAAAGTGGGAAACTCAAACTACCCTATGCACCTCATCGCCGCCCCTCTTGCCGCCTTGCACCGCCTCCTCTGCCACAATCACCACCTCCACTACTACCCACTCAACCCAGAAGATCCTCCTCTACCTTACCCTACCCTTCCTTTCCCCTTTCTCCCTCTCCTTCCTCCTCCCTCCTTCTCCATAACTCTCGGCCACCACAACCACCACCACTTGCCCCACCACCCTGTTGTGCTACTGCCACCACTGTAATCCTCATAGTCCAGAGAGTCCACTACCTCACAACTGCCACCTTCCTCTCTCTCTTCCAACCCCAAAAGTCCAACTCTTCTAAAACAACCACCACTCCCACCACCATCGCTGCCGCCACCCTAGCTGCCACCTTCATATGCCCTAACCCTTTCTATCACTTAAGTATAAATTATTTTGATATAATTATTATTTTAGCCATACTACTACTACTAGTACTGTTGTTATTGCTGCTGCTGCTACTACTACTATTCTACCACCATCATCATTATTATTATTATCACTACTAATAGCCCTATTTTAGCTAATACTACCACTAGTGTATTTGTTAGCCACATTAATGATAATAACCTTATTAATACTGCTAAAACTATTATTATTATTATTATCATCACTAATACTAGTTCTTACTAAATATAAATTAGGGAATAATAAAATTAATAAGAGGGAAGTTAACACTAGTGTTTCCCTCTTATAGGTGAATTGAATCTGACCCCTAAGGAGGCGTAGGAGCGTGTTACAAGCCCGGTGTTGTTTTAGATAAGGATATTGTTAAGTCCTAATATGTGTATTATGTGTTGGTTATATGTGTGTACTCTATGTGGTTATGGAGTATGCACTTGTAGCACATCTTGCTAAGCATGGAGCTAAGGTAAGTTGTATATGTTTCTATGGCATATGTAATATTGTAATGTAACTTGTACTTGTGTTGTGCTTATGTATGGTTGCCTCATATGACATGCATACTTAGAGTCCCTAAGTAGTAAGATGAGGTTGTGGAAAAATGAGAGAAGGAATGAAAGGGGAGTGATAAGAGGGAAGTGAGAAAGGCTTGTGTATCTCATGACTTATGGGTGGATAAATAAAAGGATAATATGAATAAAATAAGAATATGGAATATATCTTACATGAGGAGTGTAAGGCTTGCATGGGATGGTTAGTTATTGCATAGGGATGACCTTTACGTGGGAAAAGTTGACTTGAGGGTTAAGTAAGGTGAGGGAAGAGCGGTCGAGGTAAATGGAGTCCATATGTGAAAAATAGTATGTGGGTTGGTATAAAGGTGCATGTGGGACTTTGCTAGGGTTTGTGAGGAAACCCTAAGTAGGAGAAGTGTGCGAGGAAGGGAAAATTTATGGGAATGGTTAGAGTGTGGAATAAGAATGGAAGGGTGTCACATGGAGGAGGAGTGAGTCAATTGGAAAAGTGTCTAGGTGATGAGGGGATGACATAAAGGAAAGGAGAAGTACTAGGGTTTGGGGGATGAACTACGATTTTCATGATTGCATGTGGAAGAGGGTAGTGAAGTTGTGATGTTGGGTATGGTTTGAGTGGAGTGGTAGTTTTGGAATCAAAGGGAAGCATGGGCGGTGTAGGATAAAGAGAAGTGAGGCCACATAAGCTAGATTAGGGTTTCTGAGGGAAACCTTAGAGGGAGATGGCGAGTCAAAATGGAGTTAAGGGGAGTGGGCCTTGATCCATGTTCATAAGAGTTTGGGTGAGTGGGAAAAAGGTGAGGAAGAAGTCTTGGAGTCCTATGGTGTGTAAAGGTCCCAAGATATGGGATAGAGCTTTTCAGGAGAACTGGGATAAAGAGGTGAGAATGGGAAGTTCGGTAGGTCATGCATGTCTAGTCGGGGTTGTGTGTGGTAAAAGATACGGATAAAACACTTAAAGTGAAAGATTATCGAGCTAGACCTAAGTGAGTATACTTTTTGATCCACTATTTATAATAGTGGTTCGGTGTGTTCTACCCCATGGAGTGTTTTTCGATCAATCGGCTATAATAGTGGGGTCCCAAGTTCGATAAACCAAACTTTATATGGAAATAAATCAAGGAAACGATACTAACTACTTACAATGGAATATCATGTGAGGATAATTTTCGGTCCACTAGCTATAATAGTGGTCAGTGCGCTTTGCCCTGAAATGATATCCGGTCCACTGGCTATAATAGTGGTCGGATGTGTTTTGTCCTGTGGAGTATTTTCTGGTCTACCAGAAATAATAGTGATCAGGTGCGTTTTATCCTGGAGTGACTTCCGGTCCACCGGCTATAATAGTGGGGTCCTTATACTCACGTGGAAAATAATTTGGGAAATGTGTGATAAGGAAATAATGGCCTATGTCTTGAATGATGTTATAAACCTGAATTAAGTATTATATGCCTTATTTGTCTGTTTGTACTTGCATGAATTTATCCATATAGTTACCTTACTCAATACGTAGCGTACTGATTACCCATTTTATGGGTGCTACTTATTCCTACGAGTAGTGGCCCCTTCTGAGTTGGTGTAAGTAGGAGATGATATGTTTGATGCCTATGACACATTCGATGTGTCGAGCGAGGCTGATTAATGACCTGTTGGACTTGGCATAGGGCCCATAAGCGAATGTCATCCAGACTCATCTTTTCCAGTTTTTATCCTACCTTACTATTTGTATTATTTTTTTTCCTCAGAGGCTTTGACGTTATATTAGTTTTCTATTCTGTAATGACTCTTTAATTGCACACTTTGATTTCCCTTTCAATTATGAATTATTTGAATAATTATGATTTTATGTTCTAATCAATTTTATGACTTGTGAAATTTCTAGCCTTGTGGTTGGTGCGAGACTGGTCGAAGGCCAGGCTTGTACTGATCACGGTGGTAGCACCCCTTGTCTTAGTGTATGGTTTTATTTAAACAAAAAATTTTAACTGTAATTTTTGGAGGTATTACAGTGGTAAGGCGACGGGGAAGGCGTTGCATGGTTAGGAAGGGAAGGAAGGAAGGTGAGAGGGAAAGGGTATGTAAGGCCCTCTTTGGTCAGAAGGGGAAAAGGAAAAAGAAGAAAGAGAAGGACAACATGATGGGTTAGGGTGTTGGTTGGGGGAGAAGAAAAGAAGAAGAAAGAAAGTAGGAAGAAGGAAAAATGAAAAAGAGGAAAGAAAAAGGAAAAAAAAATGAAAATAAATTTAGGGTTAGAATTAGAATTATGTTTAGATTTAGGATTGGGGTAAAATTAATTTATCCAGAGTTAGGATACCTAATTTGAAAAAATAAACTAATTTTTATTTATTTATTTAGGGTGGGTTTAATAATAAGGAAAAAAATAAAAATAATTTAGGATATATTTATTTAAGAACTTATCTAGGTTTGTGGATCAAGGGCTAACAAAATAATTACGCTAAAATTTAAGGGTTAGGTTTTGAATAAAAGGTTAAGCGCTTGAACATAAGGGTTACAAAATTTTTGGGTGTTACAAATAAATAGAATGTGCAAAAATAAAATTAGTGTAGGGTCTATAGACCACCAAAAAGTTTAATTTTCTGGATCGAAATACACTTGAGGTATTCGATACCATATGATATTGTTGATTGACATTACATAACTCTTAAAAGACTTTTAACTATTTGATATTCATGATCAAATTTTGCATATGGTCTTCAGAACCATTAAATCATTGGATGAAGCTTTCGGCTTCCACGTAAATTATGTCAACGTCCTTTCGTACCTTAAGTATATAATTATAAATAATATAGTTTGTTGAGAGCTTGATGCTTCTACCAAGACTTACGTAATCAACCATCCACAATTCAAGTACATGGAAAAAATTTAGCCACTTCTAGGGGCCCTTCATTAGCTTTAGGTAGTAGCGGAGGTTTACACTATATTCTCCAATCAACGTCAAGTGTTGACATATGTATGTAGTTATGGACGATGATGAGGCTGCTTATCCATCACTTTTATGTACATGATTATGGGTGATGATACCATCAATCCATCACTTTTAAATTAACGTAATTTTCTTAATATTGTCACCTTAGATGGATTTCCATCATCTTTAAGTGATGGAGATCTACATATGGCAATGAGAAATGTGGTCGTCAATCCATCACTTTTGATATTTCAATTAATCATATTAGATCCAATTTGCCTTTATTGAAGGATAGAATTTTGGCCTTCTACCGTCAATTATTTCCACCATCCATCTCTCAAGTGGAAGAAAAATCATCATACATACAATCACATTAAATTATATAGTGCCAATTGATACAATTAAAACCGATAAAAATATCAATTAACATAAGATTAAAGTAAGGGTGGAGATAAAAATAAGATTTAATTGTTTCGAGGTGATTTTAGAGCATGCTTTATTCTCTTTAATACACTTAATCAATTCAAATTAAGAGGAGCATTAATGTTCTTGAAATTTGCTTAATTATAAGATATATTATGTGTGTGTGGAATATGATGTCGATAAATTATAGATTTTTATTTATTATATAACTTTACACCTTCTTATGACTATATTTTATGCATTATGATATGTAATATGATTAGCCTAAGAATTTATGGTTTTATGTTCAATTTGTGGTAGATTTGAAATAGCTGCAACTTTGTAATATTTTACAAAAATCACACAGAATTCAATAATGAGATTTTACCCATCATATTGCATATCAAATTGAAGCCCCATAAGTCTAGTTTTCATAAAAAATTATTGTAGTTTCATTTTGAGTTATGTATGAAAAATGTATGAGGTTATACTAAGTATAGATCGAATCTAAAAAATTCGTATAATTTACAAAATTGAATTTTTTGTGTGCTTTGTTGGTTTTGACTAATGCTTGGGCTTCAGGTGGTTATGTTAACACTATATATTAATGTTTGACCTAGTTTGATCGAGCTTAATTGTTTAATATACGTGTAGCTTTAATATTTTGGTTAAAGATTTGAGTTGGATTTGAAAATTTGGTTATTCTAGTTGGAGCTTTCTATTCTTGGAAAGTTACTTTTTTTGGAGAATTTTCTATTTGGGAAAGTTTTCATGTTTAGAAAGTGGATAATAAAATAAATAGATTTAATGAAGCATATACACTACCCCAAAAAGAAGTTTTAATAACGGTTATTTTATAGTTTTAATAACGGTTTTCAACCATTATTAAAACACCCGTTATTAAATCTTTAATAACGGTTCATAACCGTTATCAAAAATATAAAAAAACCGCCAATTTGAGCATAAAATGCATTTTTAATAAAGATTTTTTAGAAAAATCGTTGTTAAAAAAGAGGGTTTTAATAACGGTTATAAGAAAACCGTTGTTAAAAACATCATCCAACTACACTTTCTGACATTATTTAGGCATTTATTAAACCCTAATACGTATTAAACGAGCATAAATTTGAGATTAAATGTACATTTTTAATAATGGTTCTGATGAAAACCGTTATTAAAACCTAGGTTTTAATAACGGTTCTTATTAAAACCGTTATTAAAAATTGAGTTTTAATAACGGTTTTAGAAGAACCGTTATTAAAACCTACGTTTTAATAACGGTTTTCATCAGAACCGTTATTAAAACTCCAGTTTTTTTTAGTTTTTGCAGTTTTGTTCCTGCCCACATACACAGTTGTATGTTCAAATAATTACCAAATCTGCATTGTAAAACAACATCAATTGATAACAAATCTTCAATCACACCATAATTTCAATCAATCCCTTGTTAATACACCAGACATATATACTCAAGAATCAAACCTGAACATGCATGTAGAATATATAGCTAGATCTCTACCTAATACTGAATGAATGAGTGCACATGATTGGCCCTTGCTCTCTCACTTCATCAATTTCTTCAACATTGTATTGCTGGCCTTGTGCATAATCATCGGTGAAAAACTACAAATCCCAAGTTTTGATTAATATACAGTTAGCACTTACGTCAAGTATCAAACATATATGTCATGATTCATTAATGGAAAAATATCGAAAAGAAAACATACATGGCTTGGATCTATGTTGACCGATCTATTTTGGACTATCAAATCCATTGCTCTACATACATAGTATCCACAATCTTTGTCGTTTTGCTGTTGTGGACACTGTCATATAAATTCAGTTAGCTATCTAACTATTAAATATTAATTTTAATTAAAATAAAATACGAAATAGTTGTCTTCCTACTTACTATGACATGCTCGTATTGAACATTCTTTGGGTCTGGGACACCATTCCCACCTCTCCTTTGATACGCTGTCCGTAGTGCCCTAATAAATAGAGTTGGATACACAATATTGTTAGTACGCATATATACCTCAAATAATGAAAGCTAGCTAAGCGAATATATGTATAAATAAGCTAATGAAGTAAGAAGTGAAAAGTATACTAACATGTTGATAAATTCCTTCCCACCACGACGAGCAACTTCAAAAGGCACATCATAGGTTCGAAGGGAATCAAACACATAGACTTTATTAAGATCAGGTCGGACGGCGTACAAAACCCAATGTTCAGTTGCGAGGTGAGGAATGAGATAGAGCTTGTTGTGTCCCTCAATCAAAATGCGATCCGCTAAATAGTTTATGTGCCTACCCTCTCTTATTGTACTACTGTCAGCTATGTAGTATGGGCACACAAATACAATAGAGGACAACATTCCCTCCATCGCAGCTCGAGTAGCTACCAACCTATGGACGACAAAAACAATGCATATTTGTTAATAACTAATAACTCATATAAAAGGTCATAAAAATTCCAATTGTATAAGTTAAGAGTACTAAAATCTCAAAATGAAATAATACTTACGTGACATAGACGACGACACTTATGGTTGACATCCATTCTTAATTATAAATGTCACTTATGTCAGCCGTCGATACCATATAAGTAGCATCGTCCCTCCCAACATACTCAGGAAGACAATCAATGAAAATATAATTGTCCCTGAGGTAGTTTTGGGCATAAAAATATAATATAGCTAATGCTGGTGAAGGTTGACTTTGCTGATCTGAAGAAGGAATCTTTTGTGGAGCAATTGATTTTTCAAATTTAGCTCTCTTTCCTTTAGCAGCACCCTATTTTGTGTTGCTCGTTCTGCTAGTACCTCTCTTGGTTTTACTAGCAGAAGCAGTCTTCTTTTTTTATTCCTTTTTTGATTCCTTAATTGATAATATTAAACAAACTATATATTGAGCATATAAATATATATATGAAAAAGGTATATATAGTGTAACTACCAAATAAGGTCTAATGAAGATGTCAAATGTCAATACCTCTTCAGTAGTGAGACGTATTTGATCCGTAGGCCAAGCCACGAAGCTTCCATGAGCTTCTAGTACTGTGGTTGCCTCATCGCCCTCTTTATAACAAGGCAAGTGTGCACTGCCAATGATTGGAGTGTCAATACTCACCGACCTTGTATTTAGGGCTAAATTGTACCTGTGGATTGTCTGCGTTTCGGTACTGTGACTGATGCGGACCCTTCCTTTCGCCAAAATTGTTGAAAGGTCATTCGCTAATAAGTCACATTTATGCAAACCCTAAACAAAAATATTACACATTATTAATAATTTATTACACCGAATACATTTAATAACAATTCATAGTTTGTAATGCTTACCTCAGGAAGAGTAGAAAGAAAGGCATCAGCTTCACAACTATCTCTGACACTATTTACATTAGGTATGTGAAGCTGATCATGGTCTACTAAATTGGATGGCTTATACCTTTTGAGATTTAATAAATGACAACTCTTGCTCCATTGTTGCCATCCGTTCAAATGCCACATTCAATTTTTGGGTGAGGATGGCGACTTGCTCATTAGTGCTACGAGAACCACGAGATGGACCACATATGCTCGTTCTCGTAACACCCAATCCAAGGCCCCTGTGTCTTCCAGGGTGTTCTACAATTCCTGTAGCCTGGGACACAATGCTATATTGGTCCACCTCCTCAACTTCTGACGTTTCAAGTTCGTCCTGTAAATTTAACTTATAGGAATAAGCATAATATAATAGTTTTCTAAAAGAAAACTAAGTAGGGTTCTAGATATCTACAAACTTACAATTTTTTTGGCTGCAACATCAACATATTCATTAACATATCCATCTCTTGTTGCTCTAGCCTTCTTCCATAATGTACCAATATTGATGGACGAGGTACATGGGCCCAAGTCTTTGGATAGGAGCTACAAATCAAAAAATATTCTTAATTAAGATTATTATTATAAAATTCAACATTTACATGTAAATAGATAATCACAAAATGCATACCAACTCCTCTTCAAGGCCCGCATAGCCTTTGCGAGCCATATTATGCCGGTATTTATTTTGCTTGGAAATCTCTTTATTTTTGGTACTTTTTTCCTATGTGAAAAGCCAAAACATAATGACATGGTTATTTCAATATTAAGCATAATACTGGGATTGATACAAAAAGTTTAATTGTTATCTAACAAGTACCTTAAAATCCCCCGTAAGACGATAAGCAATGAATTGGTTCCAACTTTCTTGATCGATGAAACCATATCGTTTGGGTGGGTTCTGTCGTAGAGAACCATCCCTCTTTCTATACATTTTTCTACGAGCTAAATATGACCTAAAGGTTCTTAGACACTCCCCACAATGTCTAAGAAGCCATTTCTTCCTACTCTCTGGGACATTGAACACTCTCTGCAAAATAAGACATGTAGATGTATACCGATGTTAATGTGATAAAATTAATAACATTTGACATACAAAAATAATTACATAAAATAACATATTTACCGTGATTTCCTGCCAAATATGCTCCTTATGGCCCTGTGGAACCTGCTTCCAATTATTATAGGAGATAGGAACATGGTTACGGGTCACAAGTGAAATGTAGGTCAAGAACATATTTGCGTAAGGGCCGATGGGAAGATTGTAAGTATTCCATCCCAACTCGACTACTTCTCCTCTATTCCTCATGTCTATGATAATTCTCATAATCATAGGTCCTCTCTTTCCTTCTTCATCACTACTATCCCTATCAATGTTTTTGTTGGCCATATCTCTACAATAAATAAATAAATAAATAATGTTAGAATGTTATGTATTGAGCATAATAATGTACCATTATATTATCGATACGAATCATGCTTAGAAAGAATTCATCTCAAATGTATCATGCTATTCTATATATATATATATATATATATATATATATATATATATACGAATCATGCTAACACGTTTCCAAAAAGATATTAATACTAACCCTAACCCTAACCCTAACCCTAGCTAATTAACCATAATTTATTATAATAAAACCTAACCCTAAACCAAAAAAAAAACCCTGTAGCCAACACATGCAAGTGAAAATGTATATAATTCTACACTCACATTCATATTATATATATATGTAAAGGTCTCGGCCAACACATGCATTTGTTAATATATAACAATAACGCAACAAACAGCAAAATTTTCAGCCAACACATTTTCGAACGACAAACCACAATCTTTCAATAACAAACAAACGAAACCCTGTAGCAACATGCATGCATTTATATATATATATATACATATATAAGTAGACAAAAATTTATGAGAGGAAGAACAAACACATACATAAAGTGAGCTAGCTACAAACACGACGGTGAGAATGTTGAGAGAGTCAAGGGCTTCAAACACGACGGAGGATGAAGGTGCAAGTGCTAGCTAGCTTCGGAACAATGACAGCACACACATGTAGAGCCGACAATGGCAGAGGCGTGGTGGAGAGTTGGCGGTGCGAGGGTTTCCTTTACTTGAGAGGAGCCGGTGTGGTGGTGCGAGTTGGTAGTGCACGGTGTGGTGGTGCGAGGGTTTGCAAGGAGAAGGAGAGCAAGAGAACGAAGGTGCAGAGAGTCTGAAACTTTGGCTCGAAACAGAACTGAGCAAAATAAAAGTTGGATTTTGGGGTTTTAATACCGGTTCTTGAGAGAACCGTTATTAAAAAGAGGATTTAATAACGGTTCTTCCAGGAACCGTCATAAAAAGCTTCTGACTTTTGACAACGGTTCTAATATGAACCGTTATTAAATCTTCTTTTAATAACGGTTTACATAAAATCGTTATTAAAACATCCGTCCAAATTTTAATGTTGCCCTTTTAATAACGGTTTTTAACTAGAACCGTTATCAAAACTCTCCCGTCCATTAATTTTCACGCGTTTGACAACGGTTTTCGAACTACCGTTATTAATGTCCCGTTATTATTTTCCGTTTTCGTAGTAGTGATAGTTGCTTGTGTGCATTATGTGATCACCTTAATAAGATATTAATACTTTAAGTGGAGCAAGTGGGCTTTGGGTCCGTCAGGGTTGGCCTCTTAAAGTTGGGGATCGGTAATAGCCTTTTCTTTTCTATTGTGGATATTTATTTATTTGCCAGCCGTATCTGGTTAAGGCTCATTGTCTATTTTATAGGCTTTTTCATACCCTATTAGGGGTTGGACACACTTAAGGATAGGATGACCGAGGTGGTAAGTCTTTGGACTTTTATTATCCCCTTTGGACTTTGTCATCTAGGATGGTCCAAGTATGATATCTAATCCTTCCGTGGTTGGTGGTAGGTCTTCAGACTTTTGTTATCCCCTTTGGACTTTGTCCTCTAGGATGACTTGGGTATGATATCCAATCCTCCCGTAGTTGGTAGTAGGTCTTCAGACTTTGATTTGCTAAGTGACCCCCTAGTTGGTTTACCAACTTAAATAATTTGATTTTGTGATCACCTAAAGTAAAAATTAATATCTGTATGTTCATTTATTCCCATTTGGTTTTCTTACATGATTCGTTATATATATATATATATACACGTCTATATTATATTCCATTGTACTGACGTGTTATTTAGCTGTTTTCCTAGCTAACTTGTTATATATTTTAAACGAAAATTTAATGATCTATGATGTACATGGTGAGTCAGATAACCTAGTACAGATTGAGTATGAGCACGTTCAAGGCATGGATAGCATGCATGGTGGGGACTAATGAGAGTGGTGGTATTTTCATAGTCTTATTTACCACTAATGACTACTTTCATAGATTCTGATTGTATTAATTGTTTCATTTTCGTTTACATTCTATTGGTTTTGTTGAGTTTATTATATGTTGTTATTTTTTTGGGTTTAATAATAAAGATTGATGTATTTCCTTATTTTATCTAGCCTTAACAACTAGTGTAAGTAGAATAGTGGTATCTACTTACACTGTTTGTGGCGGTAATACACTCATTGTATTTAGCTGTCGCATATATTTTTTCTTATTTTTCTAGTCAATTGGTTTTGAAAAATGGGGTGTTATAAAATGTTCTCTATTGTTTTATCTTATTACAATTATTTTTAAAGATGGTTAAAACAATAAATTTTACATGACCTCATTACTATTACTATTATTTTTTTTAAAACTTTATCCTTTAAAGAGGCTTTATATATACAAAATATATATATTAATTTTTAGGTAGTGTCTGGCATGGGGACAAAAAGATGTGTAAAATATACTCTTATCTTTTATTTCTCTTATAATGTTATATGAACTAAAGTAAAAGTACTATTATTTGATAAAATATTTATTTGAAGTAAAGTAAGTATCCTTTTAAGAAGACTTCTCATGGTAAGTGAGATGTAAAATCAATATATATATATATATATATATATATATATATATATTCACTCTCAACGGTTCATACCTTATGTCTTTCGGGTGACCTAGTTCCCTCACAATAATCCACGCATAAATAATACTCTGCACATTTTTATTGGACATGTATTTGAAAAAAAAGACAAAAAAAAAACCTATTGAAGTCTTAAATTATAAAATTTCAACAACTTAATTTTTATAAAATTAGATTCTATGTATAATAAAATAAAAGGGCACGGCTGCAACTTGTAGCTCTCCAAAAGAAAGGCTTATAAAAATTCCAAAGACACCGTGTAATCTCTTTTACATTGACTCTACTGCATGCAGCAGGTGCAGCACCGCATAATGGTGACAATAGTGTACCATTAATTTCCATGTATCCAACCCTCTCATGCCTTATTTACTTCCACGCCGATCAATTGATGACCACTCGACGTGCAACTGTTTGCATCAGGCTGGCCGTCCGAACAGTGAGCTGTAACTTTGAAATCTAATGGTTAGCCATCTTGGGCAGTACTATGTGTGATGGGTCCGGTCCGCTGACTGCACAGTTGATACGGATTATAAGTGTCCCATGCTGGGGTGGCAGATGATTTGGTTTGAGTAAAAATTGGATCAACTATCCACTTGATTTGGATTCCAATGTAGATCGAGTGTACTTTAAATTCTTATCAATTTAGGTAAAAGTATTTTGAATCGGATTATTTAAATCATGAGAATATAAGAATGAGTCTCCACTCTCCATATAACATATTAGATTTCTATAGATTGATATTTAATTTTTATTTGTAAATTTAGGGTCGGATCAAATTAATTTAGATTTATAGACTTCGAGTTATATCAGATTTGAATCAAGTTCATAATTTGTATTCATATTGATTGTTATTAATTTAACACATAATGATAAATTAAATTTTATAATGTATTATTATTATGCTCATTATATTTATTGTTATAATACAATTATAAATATTATTATATGCATAATTATAATAAATGTTATAATAATTATAATTATCATGTTAATTATAATAATTATTGTTGTTATTATCATGTTTAGAAATATAATAATCACTATTATTATTAGAAATATAAATATAAATTTTATCATTGTCATTATATCTATATTATAATTATTATGTTTGCAATAATAATAATAATAATAATAGAAATTTGTATGAGTTAATATGACTAATGCTAACATGATATTAAAATAAAGTGAGAAGGATAGATGTTTTGTTTCATTTGTTATGATATAGGTTGCATACTAATTTTTTTAAAATAAAATTTTATTAACGAGAAAGTTTATTGATGTTTATATAGAAATTTAAATAAGGTAAAACGTTACCTTCGTTAATTGAATTTGGTTTTAGTTTGGATTAAATTTAAAACTATGTTCGGATATAAGCTCTGTAGCACGGAAACGATACTAACTTATCATTTTCTATCCTAGTATAGAAATCGGTGCCGAAAACATCCGATCAGTTTTTTTTATATATATCAACGAAGGTAAGTAGTGGCTTTACGATTTTTCTTTTTTATATTTCTCTCTTAATTTTATTAGATTAGGTCTATTTTTTGTAAATCATATATAATTTGTGTGTATATGTACTTTGTTTTTTTTTTATCATTTTCTACCGTCTCCATTTTAAAAGTTTTTAAGAAATAACGTTTTTATATTTTTTTTTTCTGTCCATGTCCCCGTATCACACAGGATATACGTTGGGTTAGAGCTTCGGTCGTTTTGACTTGTGCAAGCTTGGGTTGGTTTAATATTAGATTTCTATTCGGATCGAATTCTTTCGTGTTGAGTTATTTCAATTTCAATGATGCGGGTATGGATCATTATCAATTTAATTAAATCTGAATCGGTTTTAGACTAGTTCGAATTTTTTGGTTGAGACTAAATTTAAAATATTTGATTTAAAATTAAATTTTGGATCTAATTATTTAAATCGTGTCAGCTTTATCAAACTACACATAAATCTAGAGTCTTTAGTAATCCGTTCATTGAATCAATATCAATATCAATGCTTATCCATTAAAATCAACATCAGATTTTCGTGCACCGAACTTTCCATATAGTCTTTTTTGGTTCGCCCCCACCCTCACCCTCTATCTGTGTAGATAGTAAAATAGGACAAAAGCCATGGATACACATCCATGATAGGGAAGTTCGCGGACAAGCAATCGACGATAATTGTAGCTAGTAGTCATTTTCCGACGTCCAAGCGTAAAGATTGGAAGATTTTTTTCGCTTTGTTTGATAATGAGTTGATTAGTTAGAAGATTTGGTTATTGTGTGTGTGTGTGTGTTTGTTTTTTTTTTTAAGAGGGAAACGTAAGACCTCACAAAATTATAAAATTAAAAGTCGGTAACTAACGCTGCGGACCTGGTCAGAGACCAATCTTATCCCTTACAACTTAAGAGGGCAATCACAAACATGCAAACGAAAAGATTGTCGGTGTCCCTCGCGCGTCATACATCCGTAACTCCATTCATCTTCCGGCGAGAGTAAAGGACCTGACACTAACATAAATTTTTAGTAGCTCGGCATGCAAGCTTGGATAATGAATGAGCGAGGATGTTGAGCATTACACTCTCCGTAAACCAGGCGTCCAACTTACCACAAATCTATTTTTTATTGACCTGTACTTGTGATGTCTTTTTTTTTTTCTTGCTCGAACCTTACAACATAGCCTCCTGCCGCCAAACCATAATACCGACAGGCTGTTGTCCGGCCGGATAATTATTTTCCACTCACAGATAAATCCGAGTCAATCGATACCCCATCACCCGTATCGGTTGCATCAGCACCTTTGGACCTCCATTAAATCTCCCTTTCTCTCCACTCTCTAACATAATGTCCGTATTGACTTCAACCCCCCATCTCCACAGTACCCACCAACACAAGAAGCCACTTTTAAATGTCTGCATCCCCTCCCTCCCTCACATCATCTCACCTCGCCTCTCTCGTCGTGTTTTAAGAACCTAGCTAGCGAGCCAATAAACTCTCCCTGCACCCTTGAGAATCAACTCGATCCCCGTGGCCTACGTACGCTGTTTGTTTAGAGCACCAAGGATGGAACATCTCAAGCCAAGTGCTGCAAACTCCACCCCTCTAACTCCCATAAGCTTTCTAGACCGAACTTCGACCATATACGGCGATTGCTCTTCCATCATCTACAACTCCACCACCTTCACGTGGTCTCAAACCCACCGTCGATGCCTGCAGCTTGCCTCCTCCATCTCTTCCCTTCTCAGCACCACCACAAACCCTCTACAGGTTGTTTCCGTCGTCGCACCCAACGTCCCTGCTATGTACGAGCTCCACTTCGCCGCCCCCATGTCCGGCGCTGTCCTCAATAACATCAATATCCGCCTCGACCCCCGCACCGTCTCGGTCCTCCTCCGTCACTCCGACTCTAAACTTGTCTTCGTCGACTACCAATCCGCCTCTCTCGTCCTCGACGCCCTTTCTTTTTTCCCTCCGAACTTCCCCCGTCCGAAGCTTGTGCTAATCACCGACGAGGAGTACGAGACGGAGGTGAGCCTTTCTGTTAAGTCGTCTACCCTTCATCATTTCATATGCAACTACGAGGATATGGTGAAAGCAGGGGATCCTAATTTTACATGGGTACGACCTAAGAGTGAGTGGGATCCGATCGTACTCAATTACACTTCCGGTACGACGTCCTCTCCCAAGGGTGTAGTACACTGCCACCGCGCTTCATTCATCGCCGCTGTCGATTCTTTGATCGACTGGTCCGTCCCTCAGCAGCCGGTTTATCTGTGGACTCTGCCCATGTTTCATTCAAACGGGTGGACATTTCCTTGGGGTATGGCTGCCGTTGGAGCCACCAACGTTTGCCTCCGAAGAATCGACGCGTCCGCCATCTTCGCCGCCATTCGTCGCCACAGCGTTACCCACATGTGTGGCGCTCCGGTCGTGCTCAACATGTTGTCTAACATGCATGATGTCCGCCCGCTCAAAAATCCAGTCCAAATTATCACCGCCGGAGCTCCACCCCCGGCTGCCATTCTCCAACGGACGGAATCCCTCGGGTTTGTCGTCGGCCACGGGTATGGTTTGACCGAAACTGGCGGTTTGGTCGTCTCCTGCGCTTGGAAGTCGAAATGGAACCGTTTCCCAGCGAATGAAAGGGCGAGATTAAAAGCGCGGCAAGGGGTTCGAACGATCGGGCTCACTGAAATGAACGTTCTAGACCCAGAGACCGGGAAACCGGTCGATCGAGACGGCGAATCGCTAGGAGATATCGTCCTCCGAGGTGGGTGTTTGATGTTAGGGTATATCAAAGACCCAGAAGCGACGTTGAAATCGATGGGAGCCGACGGTTGGTTCAGGACGGGTGATGTGGGCGTGATGCATCCAGATGGGTATTTAGAAATCAAGGACCGGTCAAAGGACGTAATCATCAGCGGCGGAGAGAACATAAGCAGCGTGGAGGTCGAGTCGGTGATGTATACGCATCCGGCGGTGAACGAAGTGGCGGTGGTAGCGCGGCCTGATCAGTATTGGGGGGAGACGCCGTGTGCTTTTGTGAACCTGAAGAAAGGGGAGAATATAAAGGTGCCGACGGAGAAGGAACTGATCGATTATTGTAGGGCGAAAATGCCGCACTACATGGTGCCTAAAACGGTGGTGTTCAAGGAGGAGCTGCCTAAGACGTCCACCGGAAAGATACAGAAGTTTATGCTCAGGGAACTCGCTAAGTCCTTGAGCCCGATGGTGTTCGCTCGTTTGTAGTATTCTTTTTCCTTATTATTTGTTCTCGGAATTCCATTCCTTTTTCATTAGATCCTTAATTTTTTTGCCTTTTAATCCTGCTTGAGTTCGCACGAATAGTTGTTCTAAATATAAACGATGTACTTATAAAGATCAAATACATTGTATATTGTATCTTTCCGGTCGTTGAATAAGGATCTGATATTTTTTTTTAAATAAATAGACATGAAACTAATGACCATATATATATTTTTATTAATATTAAGTGCATAACTCTTGATTAATTTTTGGACATGTTGATAATTAAATAAAAAAAAGGCTAGACCAAAAATATTTGTGCAACGTATGTGTAAGATCATAAACTATTATATATATATATAATCGCTGAGATAATAATAAAGTCTTAAGACCCGGTCAAAATATCACTTCATCTACCTTCAGTAAATGAAATTGAAAATCCTGGACAGAGAACTTAAGACCCCAGCTCCAATGGACGCATCTATCTGCAGTCAATTTGGTGTGGTTGCTTGCTGCTTCCAACATCAATTCACAGCACCGGCCCCTGCACCTGACATGTCCTTGATGATTCTGTTCCTGGTGCCGCCTTTGATTTTGCTAGTTCCTTTTTTTTTTTTTTTACATGAATAATAAATAAATAAATAAAATAGCTCCTATTTGACTGAAGCAATATTAATGCAATCAAGATTGATAGATTTGTTGTCTTTTGTTTTGGCGGGCACGATTGCTTTCGCGCCGTTTTCAATGGAAATTGGCTGAAAAATTGCAAAACCTTATTAATATTTCACTGTTAAGATAATCTCAAAGGAGTAGGGATAACAATGGATCTCGGATAAGATCCAGATCTATTAGATCCGTTTTATTTTTAGTGGGTCCGGGTCTATATTTTTAGATCCGACGAATCTGGGTAGAGTCTAAATCCATATATACCTTAAAGAATTTGGATTTGAATCCAGTTCTAGACCCAAACTCGATCTGTCAGACTCGTTTAATATAAATATGTATCTGTGTTTATATATATATATATATATATATATATATATATATATATATATATATATATATATATACATACATATATAAATACATACAAATATTATGTTTGTCATTGTTATCTTAATCTTATTTGAACTCCTTATTTATTTTTCTAATTTTATTTTTGTATATTTACTTTTTAAACAGTATATACAAAATTATATTATAAAAGCATTAAAACACCGTTTGAAAAGTTAACATAACTATTTTAATATATTTATTTTTTTACTTAAATGATTTTTTTAACAAAAAAAATACATATTAAGTTATATAAAATATAAATGTATTTGTATTAGCATAGATTATTAATTATTTTTTTAAAATAACCAGACCAATTTAGGACCCATTTAAGACTCATTTACCTCCTACATTTGGTGGATCTGGGTTTAGGTATAAACTTTTGAGACCCGACGAATATGAATCGGATTTGGATTTAGGTTATATAAATTAATCTAAATCTGAGTATGGCCGAACTCGATCCTGACATGACTCATTATTAGGAGACACTAAATTTTAGCGTCACTCAATCTGTCAGTCGTGTGGACATTTTATTTGGTGAATGAAGGCGTTTTTAAAGCTGAAATTAGGGGCTTTTCCCCCCTCTCTCCTAATTTATCGTTCTGCATTTTCTGCTCATTAGAGAATTTATTTATTTTTTCCTCCGTTGGCCAGTTTCCTTTCAATTGGATAACTATCTATGAACCATGACTCGGGTATTTTGTACATAGACTAAAATTTCAATCATGCTCGTGGGCTGGGTCTCCGAACGCGGGGACGGTTAATGCAGCCCATATTCAGATACAACCAACTAAAATTGCTGGCACCTCATAGACAATCCTTCCTACATATGAATACCGTCGCTGGTTTTCTTGTGGCATACGTCCAACGACCTTCAACCAACAGGCATTAACTCGCCCTTGGGGCTATAAATTCCAATATTGGTACGGTGCAGTGGTTATTTTGCATGATCTTGCGCTAGTCGTTGACAGATACGACTGTGTCAGGAGAAAAAAAAGGAGAAAGACAAGCGTACATTTACTTTTGCAATAATAGATATGCACGACAGCTGAAACGTTTCCTAAATGTTTGGAAAACTTGTTTCGTTTCGAAAATTTTTCCAGGTCAGAATTGATATCAAAATTATTTAATTAATTTTTTAAAAAAATTATTAAGAATTTATATCAATTAATATAGATCATAGTTTTAATTTTTATATCTTAATTTTAATAGATTTGGTCTATATATATATATATATATATAAAATTTAAAATTAATGTTTTTAGTTTCTTTTTATCCCATCCTCCTAGAGCACTGATGCACAATACCAACTAAATGCACGAGTCATGGTCTTGCCATACAATCTGCAGTAATGGAAAGAAATTAATGGGTCGTGTGTAGGTAGATAGTAGTAGATGCGGTCTACCCTGCTCCATACATCGTATCTGCTTAGTACATAGCTATCTAGCTTACTACCTAATCAAATATGAGCGAAGTACATGGTCCAACAAATGCAACATTGTCGTCAAATTTTCGCACTTGAGATAGCATTACCAGGGCTGATGTAGAAGGAACACGACATTGTATGTTTATCAATTAAGGTGGTATATATACAACAACTATGAATGATAACTGCCCTTCTAACCAAAGAAATCGTCATGGTCTATTTCACGTCCGAAGTTGAACGTTCAAAGGTCAATTAATGCTATATTTTGTTTCTATAAAAAAATTTCTATTATATTTTAGATTATAAATACCATTCAACCTCTTCTATTTCTCTACAAAACTAAAATCTCACCGGCCCTTCTATTTTTTGCTCATCATTGCTTGTCCTTTTGCTGGACTCATTTTAGCTGGAGGGTGAGAGTATTAGTGTAACACTCCTAAAATTTATTGTTGAAAATTTTTATTTTAAAAAAAAGTTTTAGTAGAGGCAAAAATTATTTTTTAGGGATGATACCACTGCACTTAGTATCGGACTAATTTTCTTTTACCGTTCTAGTACCAAGTGCTAAGGCTTAAAAGAACGGAACACAATTTACATAAATTCAAACTTTTACTTAAATTAGAGTAGCGTGTAAAATTACGTTACCAAAAGGTAAGACCCATTATTAATAGTTATGAGAAAATAAAATAATTACACCAGTAAATAGGAAAGTCTAAAAGACAAATATAGAAACTACTCGAAAAGTCCTTATACTCTTACTCAAAAAAACTTGAATAGCACCTACAACATACCAGTAAGGGACACTATCCATTAAATAAGTAGGCGCTCACAAACGAAATTCTTCAATATTATGGTACTAAGTAACCCTTTATACAAAATTAAAAAGTAGGGCCCGCATGCAACACATCATACATGAACAAATATAAAGACAATATCATATGCAAGCAGTGGCGGAGCCAGACTTCCGATTTCATGATGTCCCTTGTATAACAACAATAATTATTATATTTATGTATTTTATTAAATATAATTAAAAAATACTTAAAATAAAAAATAATATATCATTTATTTTACCTCAATAATATTTTTATCTTAAAATATGGCTGAATATATAGTCTGTAGTTACCTTATCATAAACTAGAATGAAGTAATAACCATTAGGAGTACACTGGGTTCTTTCCTTCACCAACCGATCGACTGTTTTAAGCTCAACCTGGGTTAGGGAAAACGATAACAGATAAGCCTATTTCCATGATAAATGTTATTTAATCAGAAATAGGGAACCTCGGAGAGGATGAGATGTAGTAAAACAAAAAGAGAGAGAGAGAGAGAGAGAATGAGGCAAGGAAAAGAAAATTACCAAGGTTCAAACATCAACAAAACACCAAAAACTAATTTGTATTCACTGTATTAATAGGCTCTGAAGTGATATTTTTCCAAAATATTCAACATACTTAAAACTCTCAAACAGAAAACTAGCAGATTCGCATGTAACAGTGATACAAGACATTGTAGTTCAAACAGTGTCAAATCAGCATTACAGAATAATCAGAAGAAAAGGCTAAGGACAAGAACGGGGACATCGTTTGGCCCCAAAGACAAGAAGATAAGATCTTGTTGGCTAATGGAGATTATTGAAATAAGCATTACAAATATTTTAAAGAGCTATGATGGAAAGCAGTACAAATCAATTGAATCCTTCACATGACTTCAGCAAAGTGGCAGAGCAAACTTTTCTTGAGCTTCCAAAAGAAGTCATTGGTGTAGAAAGTGGACAAGGGAAAGAAGGAAATCCTGCAAAGTCATACTACCTCGCATATTAACTAACCTGCCAAGAAAATTTATTCCACTGGGGGAGGGATAAGAACCTCCTAAACCTAGAGCAAATAAAACAGGATGCAGATGACAAAGTAAAACAAAACAATAACTTAAGAGGTTCAATAAATAAATAAAAATTAGATAATCTGGATCACATTCTGGTATATTCTCCATTATTCTCCTTAAATACGGTTTCAATCCTGCAAATTCAGCAAATGACATATGAGGAATGCTATTCTGTTACACGATCTCTTGTAGACAGAAGTATTGATTCGTCCTTGTAGGACTTTTAATGGTTACCAAGCTACACGTAAGAACACATGTTTCTCAAGGAATTAAAATGGACTAACAGGTAGAACCAAACACCAACTGCAACCAAAGTACACTGAGATACTCGTTAAAGGCAAGTTTCAATAATTATAGGTTATCCCCAAGGTATTTCATAATCATCGAGCCACTAAACAGAAATAAAATCATTAATGATGGTAATTCACGTGAATATAACCAAAATAAAGCTCTTCGCAAGACTCGGACACGTTAAACGTATTTACTTCCAAGATCAAAACCGTCTCACACTAAATATTTCAGACAAGCAAGAACATTAACATTATCAATATATTACGCTTAAATATAAAATTTTACATAGTTTTACAATACTATTCGTCGAGTTTTCATACTTTGAAATCGATCTACAATAATATCATTGCTAATAGAATTAAATACATCTCTCTCTATAAATGTTACTAAACAATCTTGAAGCCATTGATCACACATTTTATTCCTTGATGCAGTCTTGATGAAATTCATTGTAGAAAATACTTGTTCGACGCTTGCAGTTGCTACCGGTAAAATTAAGGCCAATTTCACAAGCCTATAGACGAAAGGATATGTCTTATGCTTCTTGGTTTGCACTAATTGTCTTGAAAGATCAACAAGCCCTTTCAAGCCATGAAACTTGCTATCTGATCGAACATTTCTAATATAATTCTCCAGTTGATTGTCTAACACCACAACATCAACATTAGAGAAATCATCAGGATAAAAAGTGGTCAACCTAATTAAAGATTGCTTGTTAAAAGCTTCAAATGATGACGAAGGATGCAAACATACAACACAAATCAACAATTCAGTGCTCGCCACATCAAACCTGCAATTAAGCTTCTTTAGCTGCAAGTCTATAACACTATAGAGACAATCATATTTATAATGATGTATATTTGTGACGATTGGAGCTTGGCGTGCTGATCTCTTCCCCTTAACATATTGCTCATTCATGTTGGGCACATCAATGTCTCTCTTGTTACAAAATAAAACAACTTCATTCAAAATATCTTCCCATCCATCATCTCTCATCTCTTGCAAACGTTCCTTAGCAATTTCAACAAGCGCTAAGGCATTCAAAATATCTTGATCATTCTTTTGCAATGCTTGAGATAAATCACTTGTAACTCCCATAACATTTATCATCAAATGTAACATGAAAATGAAGTTAAAAGTTTGTAATCCATATAATAAGAATGTAGCATCCCCGTTTTTATCAAATGTCCTATCAGCTTCTAAGTCTTCAAGTACCTTGATTACAGGAGAGAACAAATTTTTGAGACTCAAAAATGTCCTTAAATGAGAACCCCAACGAGTATCACCAACCCTTGCAAGAACAAATTCTTAGTTCAATCCCCGACCAGATTCTATCAAGCATTCTTCTAATGCATCTGCTATGTAAGCAGCTTGTTTATCTCGAAGAGAATCTTGACGCTTATTGGAGGATCCAATAACATTCACAACCCGTGTAACATTGCTAAGAAAACAACTAACTTCATTGTGAAATTTTACTACAGCAATAAGAGTCAATTGAAGTTGATGAGCAAAATAATGAACATAATAGGCACAAGGATTTTCATTCTGAATCAATGCTTTCAAACCACCAAATTCACCTCGCATATTACTAGCTCCATCATACCCTTGTCCTCGTACTTTTGATAAACATAATCCATACTGACTCAACATTGATTCAAGTGCAGCCTTAAGTGATAAAGTAGTTGTATCTTTGACATGTACAATCCCAACAAACCTTTCCATAACAAAACCTCTATCATCAACATAACGCAAAACAATGGCCATTTGTTCTTTCTTTGCTATGTCTCCTGCTTCATCCACTAATATGCCAAAAAATTCATCTCCAATTTCATTAACAATCTGATTAATTATTTCAGATGCAAATGCATAACTAATATCCTTCTGAATCTCAGGTGAAGTCTTCTGATTATTCTTTGGAGTTATTATGCCTTAAAACCTCCAGCAAACGAAGAAAGTTACCTCGATTCAGAGAATCTTCTGACTCATCGTGTCCTCTAAATGTCATTCCCCCCTCAAGAAGAAATCTTACAGCTTGAATAGACACATCTAAACGGATAAGATAATCTGATTTGACTTGTTTCGATTGCTTTATGAAAGAGGCTTCAATGCTTTGCTTTTGTTTGATAAGATCTTCACATTTTTTAGTAGCATTAAAATGAGGACTATTAGAACTACCAACATGAACCTCAAACCTCTGTTTTTTATTCCAGTGTACATATCATTTTCCCACAAAATGATCACCGCCAGCTTCAGATTCGCTTTTAAACAAGTAATAAGGCAGACAAAATGCAGCATCTTTATCTATACTATATTCCAACCAATCATATTCATCAAACCAAGATGAGACAAATCGACGCTTTTTTCCACCAATAACCTTTGTAGGAAAGCTATGAGTACGAGGTTGACAAGGACCTTTTAAAAGATACGCTCTTCTTACCTCATCTTGAATATTGGGATGAAAATCTGAAATCTTTTTTCTTAACCCAGGATCTGCTTCTAAAGTTTCCAAATCAACTTTACCTTCATTAGCGAATCTTGATTCTTGTGGTTGGCTTGAAGATGGGAGTGCTTGGTTTTCAGAAGTTGGTAATACAACTTGATTAACATAATTAGATTCGTGGCAGCTATGCTTAGGTTGGATTGAAAAGTACCGTTGCATCCTAAATTAAGACATTAAACAATGTAATGAATTAACTAAGGAATTTACTAAAAATTAATTGATAATATAATTTTAGAACAAACTAATTCAAAAACTAACTGATAAATTAAACACTTCAATCTATAAATCTAAAGAATTTGATTTCTACAAACTAATTTTGATTTCTACCTAATTAGTAAGCCAATTTCTATTTTCTACATTAACAACATTAATTAGAATTTCTATAAACTAAAGAATTTGATTTCTACAAACTAGTTTTGATTTCTACCTAATTAGTAAGCCAATATCTATTTTCTACATTAACAACATTAATTAGAATTTCTATAAACTAAAGAATTTGATTTCTACAAACTAATTTTCATTTCTACCTAATTAGTAAGCCAATTTCTATTTTCTACATTAACAACATAAATTAGAATTTCTATAAACTAAAAAATTTAATCAATTAATACAATAAATATAATCAATTAATAGTTTAATACTGCAAGCCAATTTCATAAATTTAGAAATTTATGATAAATAATTTAGCAAACTAAAAATTAATTTAAAATTTACCTAATTACATAAATAATTTAACAAAACAATATCTTACCTTCAGTTGTCTGTTGACTGTTGTCGACTGTGGTGGCAGACTAGCAGTGGCTGGCTCTTGGCTGTCTGGATCAAGAATTCAAGATGAGGAATTGAGGATCGGTTTTAACTTTGAAGAAGGCAAGGCAAGGCAGGCAACAATAGGCAAGCAAGTAGCAGAAAAACAATCAATTGCAACTTACAAGTCTGTAAAACAAAAGCAACAAGCCAAGCCAACAACCAATTTTAAGTTTAGTTTCCGATAATTTTAACTGAAGTCTGAACATATGTATAATACTAGATCGAGAGAAGAAATTCGAAAAAC
Organism: Tamarix austromongolica; assembly: GCA_039764185.1. Lineage (NCBI taxonomy): Eukaryota > Viridiplantae > Streptophyta > Magnoliopsida > Caryophyllales > Tamaricaceae > Tamarix > Tamarix austromongolica. The sequence continues at coordinate 94,622,070 of CM077816.1, read as the reverse complement.
AATCAACAACAAGTCTGCAGAAGCAAGCAGCAGAATAGATTCAACAAAAGCAACTCCAATCTCCAACTGCAAGTTTGCAATACAATTTTCTACATTATATTTATACATAGTCTACTGCAGTTTGCAATACAATTTTCTACATAATATTTATACATAGTCTGCTGCAGAAGCAGCAGAACAGAAGGTAGAGCCACAGGCCCGCAGAAGCAACAACCAAGTCGCAAGTCGCAACATTCATGATTCATAATTTCATATGTATTATAATTTATACAATTACAAATTGTAATTCACAATTTATACTAGATCATCGAGACTTGAGAGAACAAATGCGAGAAACAGAGAAAATGGACCTCCAACTTTCGAAGACCAGGCCACTCAATCAACAACAAGTCTGCTGTCAGCAGAAGCAAGCAGCAGAACAGACTAATTTACAGAAGAAACTCCAATCTCCAAGTGCAAGTCTGCAATATAATTTTCTACATTATATTTATACATAGTCTGCTGCAGAAGCAGCAGAACAGAAGGCACAGCCGCAGCTCGCAGAAGCAACAAGCCAACAACCAAGATGCAAGTTGCAACATTCAATCATTCTGAATCATAATTTCATATCATATGCATTATAATTTATACAATTACAAATTGTAATTTACAATTTATACTATGGAGACTCGAGAGAACAAATGCGAATATGCGATTATGCGAGAAACAGAGAAGAAGAAGAAGACCAGCCCACTCACATTCACAGTCACAGAGGTCGCCGTCAACAGAGGCAGCCGCTGCTCCTGCTTGCTGGAACCTGGAAGAAGAAGAAGAAATGGTTATGGCGGTGCCGCGGCCAGCGCCTGCATTCAGATTTTGGCTGCCAAAAACAAAACAGCAGCCAACAGCAAGCATAAAAACGGTGAGCAGTGAGCTGGAGAAGCTTTGTTGACGTCGGCATGCTGCATGCGAGACTCGAGAGAAGAGAAGGAGCTGGAGAGGGTCGAAGTCGAAGGCTCGTTTTTCAGTCTGGACTCTCTCTGGTGCGCTGTGCAACAAGATAATGGTGCGCTAGAGAGGGTAAGGGTTTGGGGGGGAAAAAACATCAAAACGACGTCGTTTTGATGTCCCGAAAAAAATTCAAAACAGACGGACCACGGGACTTGAACTTGTGACGTCCGGAAAACGGGAACCATACGTACCTTACCGCTCATCCAATTACACTTTCTTGTATGGTGTCCTACACACATTTTATATATATTATACCTAAAAATAAGCAAAAATTATATATCCCAGCCAGGGCTCCATGGTGTCCCGGGACACCATGCAGAGGCCCTGGCTCTGCCTCTGTATGCAAGCATATAAATAACCACAACCACATACGAGAGATTACACACATCAATCAATAAGAATTTTATAACACAAAGTCCATTTACTTAATATCTCTAGTATTTACCAAGAGTGACAGGCACTAAGGTCGTACTTATACTATATTAATAGATCATAATGGTGAAATCAATAGTGTCTAGTCTTAAGATATAATTCAATATTATTCAATATCATCTCTTGAATTATATGTATGCGAGTACGGGAACTATTATATGTATGTGAGTACGGGAACTCCACTATTATAGCTGGTGGATCGAAAATATACTCAAAGATAAAATGCACTTGGCCACTATTATTTGCTCGTGGACCGGACTCCGGGGCAAAAGGCTCCTGGCCACTATTCTTGCCCATGGAACGGTCTAGCCCTAACTCATATCATGTTCCACTATAAGTGATTATTATCTTTCCCGTGATTTGTTATCATCCAAGATTTTGTTAATTGAGCTCAGAATCCCCCACTATTATAGCCAGTGGAATAGAATACACTCCAGGACAACATGCACCTAGCTACTATTATTTACAAGTAAATCGGTATCTAGTGCAAAAGAATTCTGGCCACTATTATTGTCGGTGGATCGGTCTAGGCCTAGCTCAATAATCTTTCACTTTAATGATTAGTGTTTTCTATTTATTAAACACAACAATTCTATTTATTTAACTTGAGGGGGAGGTTGTGAACCTGAAGACACAAAGGTACACTAGTCATACTGGCATATACAAGCAACACAATACCTTCCAACAATCAATCGATGGATGCAAATGTACCCTAATTGTACTAGTATACGAGGACACATAGTATCCTACCGATAATGACACCTAATCTATAAGTATGCATACTCCCTAAGTAGGTTCATAGAGCTAAATAAAAGATGTAGGGTCGAGTTGGGGTACTAAGACACATCAGCAAAATTCAGAATAATCATAGGCTAAACCATGTCTTTAGGGTAGTAACCCTTAAAGAGCCATAATTTTCGATCTCAAGGTCTTCCATTTTAATTATTAGGATCTCAATTAAAGTGGCCACGAGAAATACATCAATCGCATACTCATTCTTTTTTATTTGTTTCCATTACTATTAAGTAATTATTATTCGTATTATTGTCCATGTTAACTTAAGTAATCCACTAAGGTCATCCTAGATACCAATTCTTTTAATTAGGCACCTTAAGTCAAAATGACCAAAATGCTCATAAGACTAAGGCTTCCTTTCATCATCTATTTCCATCATATATATAATTTTTTGTTTTTATTTACGCATATGCCATAATAGGTTATCATATGATAATTATACTACCGGTCCTAGAATCAAGCACTCTATACCAAGGGATCATTAAACACATAAACCCTAACATGTACTTCTAGCACATCTAGCATACATTTTCATGCTTAATTAATAGTTAAGGCACCTCTTACATGATTATGAAATACACATCATATCATACCTTTAATTATCCATTCAATCCTATACCATGCATTATCCTTATGATATTCACCGATTTACTGATATATCCTTATCCTTATAATATATATGGTTATACTTAAACAAGTGATACTAAGGTCATAAATTCTTATTCTATTATTTAATATCCATTATGTCTTATTATGGAGGCTTATTAAATCCATTTCCATGTTATATGCAAATTATTGATTTACCCTTAATTACTTACAAAATTACTAAATACCCCTCTTGCTTTGCTATTTATTAGAACACCCATTTACCTGTCAAATCACCAAATTATCGTTCATACGTGTTTAAAATTACCAAATTTCCCTTCCGATTCCTTAAATTACTAAATTACCCTTCATACTTGTTAAAATTACTAAATTATCCTTTCGATTCGTTAAATTATTAAACTGCCCTTCATATTTGTTAAAATTACTAAACTACCCTTTTGGTTTGTTAATTTGGTTAAAATTACTAAATTACCCTTTTGGTTTGCTAAATTACCAAATTACCCTTTGTATTTGTTAAAATTACTAAATTTCCCTTTAGGTTTGCTAAATTACCGAATTATCCTTCATACTTATCAAATTACCAATTTACCCCTTTTCGTGTTAAATTGCTGAAATACTCCTTTCACTCATAAAATTACCAAGTTACCTTTCTTTCATACCAATTTACCAAAAATACACTTCTTACTTATCAATTTATCATTTTACCCCTTATGTTTACAAAATTACCAAGTTACTCCTTTTTATACCAAAATTTATCACAATACCGTTCTTACTTGTTAATTTACCATATTACCCCTTTTATTCATAAAATTACCAAGTTATCCCCTTTTCCATGCAAAATTACCAAAATACCCTTCTAACTTATTAAGTTACCATATTACCCCTTTTATTCATATAAATTACCATTTTGCCCTTCTCATGCCAAATTTACTAAAATACCCTTACCACATAAAACATCAATACCCATGGTTCATATGCATCATCTAATACCACCAAATATTATTATTTATTATTAATACCCATTATCATCTACCATACATACGTATTTAGGCCACACCCCTTTGTACAAGAAAAATTACCAAAGTGCTCCTAGGGCTCATATTAACATTATCTCTACTACAAATGGTCATATTAGCTTATCATGACATACACATGCATTTAACATTATTATTAATAATAAGGCTCCTTCCTTAACCATCTTTTCTACACATGACACATTTCATAATATAATATGCGTTTCATTTCAACTACCAACACATGCTACAAATCATAATATATGTAACATCATATAACATGCACATAAACATATTCCAAAACCCTAATGTGCTAGCATACGTATATCCACGCATTTTAGTAGAGTATAATGGTTACCTTATTTCCAATAATAATTAAACTTTACCGATACCCTAGTTAAAAATTTAAGCTTTGATTAGTAAAAATTAATACCTAGGACTAATACAAAAATTATCACATTAGTAATAGAAAAATTAATAAATTTTTTTCAAAAGCTTATTAAATGCATATAAATGATAACTACATTTATACCTTAAAATGTTATAATTTTTGCCGCAAAACTCACATTGCATGCACAAGAGGATGGGAAATAATAGGTCGAAGAGGAGAGATGGGAGAAGGGGAAGGGGTTGGTGTGGGTGAGGGTTTGGACCTTTGGTTGAGGATTTGTGGAGGGGAGTGAGGGTGGTGGTAGGTCCAAGAGGGATGGCAGGGACGACGACGATAGGGCTAGAAAGGTGGAGTGAAGGAAGGAAACAGAAAGGGAGAAGGATTGGGTTGTAGGGGATATCCTAGCCGGCTGAGGTAAGGGATGGTACAAAAGGTGTCAGGGGTTGAGGGGTGGCTCTGGCGGAGTCAAAAGAGGGGAGATGGCAACGCCCAGTGGTGGTACAGGACGGAGGTCTAGAAGGGGACGAAAAGAGGAAGGAAGTGAAGGGTGGTTGCAAGGGGTGAGTGGTGGTTATTAGGTGGTGCAAGGAAGTAGTAGGGCAGACTAAGAGCTTGGTGTGGCAATCGGTTGGATGGCAGAGGTGGCAGTTGAGGGTGGCGACACAAACATAGGGGAGACAAGAGGAGAAGGAAGGAAATAAAAAAGAGAGGCTCTGCATGGGGGAAAAGAAGGGACTCTAGGGAGAAGAAGATAGAGCAGAGGAGAAGGAAATAAGGATAAGAAAAGAAAGAGGGAAAGGAGGGAAGGCATGGCTTGAGTAGGGTGGCTGCAAGCTATAGGGGTCGAGGAAGATGGTAAAGAATGGAAGGAATAAAAGGGAAAGGAAAGGGGCAAGTGAGGGGGGCTGTGTAGGGTCAAAAATGGAAAGGAAAGAGACGAAGGAGAGAGGGAGAGGGTAGGCTACAATGGCAGGGCTGCAGGGGACTGGTTGTAGGCGGTTGCAAGCATAGGGGCATTTGGTTCAATAGGTGAAGGAGGGAGGAGAAAGGAAGAGGAAGAAGAATGAAACCAAGACAGGCTGGCCAAGAGGGGGAGAAAGAAGGAGAATGGACCGCCCACACGCGAGGGAGAGGGAGGAGGGAAAGGGTTGTTAGGCTAGCCCAACTGGAGGGAAAGAAAGAAGGGAAAGAGGAAACGGGTTGGGTTGTACTACAAGGAGAAGGAGCCTAATAGCCCAGCGGGGGAGGAAGAAAGGAAAGGTATGTTGGGCGGCCCAAAGGAGGAAGAAAAGAAGAAAAATGAGAAAGAAAAAAGGGGAAAATAAACATAAAATAATTTTTGGAATAAGGGTATTTAATTATTTAGATGGATAAATTAATTTATTTAAAATTTAATAGGGTAATTTTAGTAAAATATGGGTTTGAAAATTTATTTAAATGAAATGAGTATGATAAAATAATAAAATATTTATTTTAATTTATTAAATAATCATATCCATTTTTATAAAACAAAAGTCCACAAAATAATAAAATTATCCCAAATGATGATTAATTATTAAATTCTAATTTTTAAAATTTTGGGGTATTACACAGCGGGGGAAGAAGAAGAAGGCCAAGCTGCCTAAAAAAAGGGATAAAAGAAGAAAAAGGAGAAAGGAGGAAAAAGGAAGGGAAAAAAAGAGAAGGAAAAAAGGGGGGAAATAAAGATAAATTAATTTTTAGAATTAGGATATTTAATCATTTAGATGGATAAATTATTTTAATAAATTAATTTAATTAAAATTTAAGGCATTAATTTAAGAGGGTAATGTTAGTAAAATATGGGTTTGGAAAATTTTTTAAATAAAAATATTATGATAAAATAAAAAAATATTTATTTTTATTTATTAAATAATCATATCTATTTTTAAAAATCATAAGTCTACAAAATAATTAAATTATCCCAAATAAGGGTTAATTATTAAATTCTAAGTTTTACATTTTTTGGGTGTCACAACTAGAAGTTGCAACCAAAGATGGTGTTGCATACAACATCATTTGTTAGATGTTGGAATTTCCTAGTTCTACCCATAGGTGAGTTTATAACATATTACAACTATGATTAGGATTCCCAAGAGTTAAAACCCATAATTCAGGTAAAGAGTCATAGATTGCTAATAAACTTTTTAACATGTAAAACAAACACATATGTTCTCACAGTACAATGCCAACAATTTTCTCCAAATTATGCATCTATTATGTAATGTAAAAAAGAAAAAAATATATACCATGATTGATATTTGTAGCACCCTAAAATTTACTACTGAGATTTTTTTATTTTTATGGAAGCATTAATAATAAAATATTAGGTGTTATACCTCATTCATCATATAAAAGTTACTCCATAGACTAAATCTATGTTGGGTGCAAAGCTATAAAGTAACCTATACCTAGAGAACAAGTGTGGGAAGCACTTGATTTTGGGTTACAAGATTACAAAATAGAGAAACAACAGCTAGATAGAAAATAGAGGACTAAAGGTCTAGAGAGAGAGAGAGAGAGTTTTACATGACTATATGCTTGAACCAATCCATAAAACACCCACCTCAGGTAAGCACAACAAAGACATCAAATCAATAGTTACCTACAAACAAGTTGGTACCTACACATGGGAATTAGTGATAACCATCATAAATATTGTTAGTACACTATATACTGAGTAATGTAACAATAGTCATCCATAGAAAAGGGTTGGTATGGCATAAACAACCTAATGATAAGATAGATATTGTACATGCATAGATGATCAAGATATGAGACAATCCAAAATAAAATCACATTTAAATTTTATTGTTAGGTGATCGCACAAATCTATTTACTTAGTCACATTGAGATCAAGGAACTATTAGTAATAAAACCACTCCTCTCCACTTTCGCCCAAAAATAAGAGAAATATAGTCAACCTTACCGATACACATACATCTAGGGTAAAATTTGTTTGGGGTACTAGTAAACCTATAATCCATTAGTATAGTTACCCCTCATAAGATGGTGGATCACTCAAATAGATTAGACTATGATCTTTTAGTTCCATTAGGACCAAGTGACATGTAATTAGATAGTTTCAACATTTGAAATCATTTTGGTCTTGTCTCGTGTGATATTCCCTTTTAAGTAGTAATGTTATATTGGGAAATTACCCAGAACTTATCACATAATAATGCATCAATTGATTTACTTAACATCAGTAGACATCTACTTCTATTAACATTGATTTACCCTGAGAAAATATGCTTATCAACTTATTAAAAGGATCTTCGATTATCATGAATTTATTCTAACAATTGTATTTATTTCAGATAATTAGAAATGAATGTACCAAGGTTAATCAAATTATATATGTTATAACCACATAAAGAAAATATAATACATAAGCCAAACCAACAAGCAAAAATTGATGTTACATAATGAAAAATATCACAATGCCTCGAAATTGTAATTCACAACTAACTCATAACTTCACCCATGCAGCGCCCCAAATCACTGAATTTAACACATCATCACAATATATCTTTTAAAAACACTATATCAAAAAACTATAACCAAGCTCCAATATTTCACAAATAAAATATCAATGTTACCTTTTTGTTATTATTACCAAATTAAGTCATTCCTCATAAAATCATACCTTATGCTCTTCATCATTTATCAAGATACTGGACAAATCATAATTATCATTTTTTGTCCCATATAATACGTATACAACACCAAACTTCTAGATTTAACTTAAACGGACTCAAATGCCCTTAGGTCACCTAAACATATACAAATCTATTATCTTCATAACTTAAGTCATGCTCATCCAAATCCTAACATGTTATATATCAAATTAATTGAAATAACATCAGGTAACATAATGACATGCTTATTTCCAAAAAAACACAAGGAGATAAATTTAGCCATGACTTCCTCATAATTTATAAAATGTTACAAGTCTCTAAATTGGACCAATTTTGCACACAACTACCCTTAAATTATTAGCATATCAAAATTAAAATTTGCTAAAATTAAAACAACCCAAAACACCTCCAAAGCCATAAGGTCAAGACCACAAACAAGCCTAAAACCCCTAAATTTAGCATCTTCAATATACTACATATAAATTTAGCATCTTCAATATACTACACCAATCACCATACTTAAACATAATTAAATCTACTCATCTATGCTTGGGATTTTATGATAAAGCCTAGTAATGCACAAAATGTAGCAACTTTTTATAAAATCTAAAAACTTATAAAATCATAAATTTACCAATTAATACATGAACTTGAATTAAAAATAATACTAACATGATTTATAGCATAAAATATGAGAACATGAAAATTCATAAAATTAACATATAACAACAGTAACCCAAAACTAGGGATATGTATCCTTACCAAAGACTAAACTAGTATCTAAGAAAAAATTACTCCCAAACATCTCCCTCCACACTTCAATCACCTAAAAATATACAATTATTAGATAAAATAATAGCACAAGGGTTGAATAGAAGAAGAAAAATTAAATAGAGGAGAATAAACACTCTAGGTTTTGAAAATGGGCTTAAGAACAAGCTTGGGAAATCTTCACTAATTTATAACCTTAAATCTCTTTTGCTTAAAGACAAGCATCAAAGAGCTAAACTTAAGATTTTATAAGTAATAATATGGGATAAAATTGGAGAGAAGAAAGGGATAAGGCTTGGAACTAAGGAGAAAGAACCACCAAGATGAACATTTCTTGAACAAGGGAAAAAGTTAGAGGAGAGAGCAAAGTTTAAGTGTAGAAAATTTGGTTAAGTGTAGAATGAACAACGAAAGGACACACACCCCTTTTGGCTATCAAAAATGGGTAGGGGAAAGGGATAGAATTATATGTGAGGTAGCTTACAATAAAAGGAACCGACGGGAATGAATAGCATGGGTGAGAGTGTGTAAGAAAATTGGTAGAAATGATTAAGGTGATTATGGATAAAGTTCTGGTTGAATGAGCAAGGATAACATGGGAATTGATCATGACATGTAATATGGTCATAATTTTGATTTCAACATGTCCAAGAAGTGAATAATGATTAAAAATAGTTTCCGAGGGTAGAATTTCCAATAAATGACTAAATTTTGAAAAATAATTAAATAATTCTTAAAAATCTTAAAATTTAAAGAAATGTGAGGAATTAATCTAAGAACCCAGATATATACAAATATTGGGCATAAGAATTGATTTGAGATCAAAATAAATTATAAAATAAAGAAAAGTTCTAGTCACCCATATGCATTCGACCGTTTAAGGCTTGGATGATATAGTTTGGAGCTTTATTGGTCGATTGACCAAAGGTATGGCCTAGTTGATCATCGGTCAACTAAATTCAAAAGTAGGGTTTTAAATTATAGAAATATACATTGAGGGTTTTAGAGTTAAGGATAAAGTGTTCACTCAAGGTTTTAAGGGTTAAAGAAAGAATTAGGAGACAACTCACCTAGAAATTATGGTTAGAAAAGTTCAAGGTATTGCAATATTCACCTTCATATATCTTTATCGTTTTTATTTTAATATTTATAGAAAAAATAATTATGTTAAAATTATATAGAGATAACAAGGTGAATACTTGCACTTATAACATGGATGGTAAAAAAAATTATGTTTATATATATATATATATCTGTGTGTGTGTGTGTGTGCGTGTGTGTGTGTGTGTGTGTGTGTGTGTTAGGCATCCCACCATAATTGATTTTGTATGTTTTCAATGGTTATTATATTCATAAAACCTCTATGGTATGTTGCCAATATACATGTCCCATGTATTATGTTGTGTGTATTTTCCCCCTTTTAATAAGTATAGGGTAGTTTGTAGTTGGAATAATGGAGTATTTATTAGATAAATCCAAAAAAATTTATGTAAATATATGACCATATCATATTTTTCAACTTTTTGTTGTTTTATTATTATTATTATAACTTTTTTCATGTGTTTTCTTTCTCTCTATGTCATTAAATGATTAAAAAGATAATTTTCTTGCTAATTTACCCCCATATGTACCAATTTACTCACGAACTTGTCCCAAATAGGAGATTATCATTTTCTATTTTATATAAGTAAGTAATGTATTTGGGTTCATGTATCTATATAAAAATAATGGCTCCTGCAAGTTCAAGGCTAGAAATAGCAATTGTATATAATCCATTCCGTTCTTGTAGAAAGAGTAGTTGCACACCCCTACACCGGTTACAACAATCATGTATATGGCAGAGGAGAAGATATTTTGTGTATTTCTCAAACTAATTATATCAAATAAATCTCCTTAATGAATAAGGGAAGTAAATCCCAAATTTTTGTTATATAGCTTTTATCCCCAATGAAGCCTAGATTTTGTAATGGAAAACCCAATATTAGATGTCATTGGGTCCTTTTTTTTCATAATTGGTTTTGTCCTCGTTAATTTTTCCCAAGAATATAAATTATGATTAAATTATCTATGAATAATGAACAGTCAATATAATATTAAAATAATTTTTTTATTTTAGCTGGGTAATTTTAATTTTTTTAATAGCTAAATATCTCCATTATAAATTTATTCTTCCCCCTAAAATATTTGGAGATACAAGGCTAATTTTGTTATTACATTTTTCATTTTATATTTATGATGACAATTTCATTCATAAATTTGATGTAGTATCATATGAAAGATTAAATATATGTTTTATTTACACCATCATTTGTTACCATCTTCACTTCTACTTTTACCATAATACTTGTCAGGAGACCCTCTCTGGGCCTCTTCTCATTTCTTATTTTCCTATCATTTTTCCTTTCAAGTTATGTCAACATCTTGTTCTTTCATCCTCATTAAATTTTAGGGTTTATCTCTATGTGAAAATTTTCTTTTAAGCTATTATGACCTTATAATTCACTAGGTGTCTATGAGTAATTAAGCCTCTTTTGAGTTGCTTCTCTTTTTTATTTTTACAAAATTTTAATTTTAGTTGCATGTGCACATTTGAGGTTTGTGTGCATTTAAGTAACCTTAATTAGTATTGTGATATAGTTGTTTTTATTTGTGTTTCTTATTTTAAATCATATTACATTACCCAAGTTGCTTTTCCTAAGCTTATTTGAGATTTTTATGTGGATTATCGTGTGTATGTATGGAAAGTGGATGCATGTAAACCGTATATGTAAAGATTATGTTGATGAAGTAGAGCCTTTTTATCAGTTTTGTTGTTATTCATTCTAAAAATCTTACATATGGATTAGGTGCCCTATATCTTAATCTACTTAGTTCTTCAAACTTTTTAGAGGATATACATACTTATGTATTAGGTGTCTTTATCGATAAGATATTATGTTTTGTTTATGAGTAAATGCACCAAAGATACCTTACTATCCTTTGGTTGATAGTTGATAGGATATTATGTTGCCTTTGTGTGTTAGTATGATCAGAATACCTTAGTGTATTTGGGTTGATATTATCTCCCCTTGAGTAATTAAAATGGAAGTAAATATTTTATGGCTTAGGTAATTAGTTATTGGTAGGACCTAATTGTTAGGCAGCAGTGGCCCTTATGAACTACCCTTGGTTATTGACACGGATTTCATTAGTTATGATTCTCAATAAGATATTGATAATTAAAGTAAAATATCACACGATTTAGGACCAGTTGCACATGTTACCATTCCACCGAATAGATTAGTGTCATGATTGTAGTACCATAGAGTTGTACTTATTACTATTTCACACGATAAAATAGTAGTCAGGAGTGTTTTGCCCTGAGACTATAATTATCTGTTCCATTGGAAGAGAGTAGTGGCCTAAGTGTTTTACCCTGAGAGTTATATCTATCTATTTCACAGTATAAAATAGTGAGGTCCCCATATTCAACATGACTAAGTAATTAGAATGGTTGTGATCATTTATTAAATTTGTATATGGTTAAGGAAAATGGCATGATGAAAGTGTGATCTTGGTGATGGCTATGAAATGGCATGATTATCATTCTCATTATTACATGCATTATTTGATGTGTTTATGCATCTTTTTCCTCTGTTAACCTCATAGTTCAATCAACCTTTATTTTGATGATAACAAACTCAATTATAAATTTGACTAGCAGGTGTGTATTGTCATGGAATGTATTCTGTTCCACCGGTTGTAATAGTGAGGGATCCTGAGCTCACTAAAAAAAATCTTATATGATAATAAGTCTTGAGAAAAATACTTGATACTTATAGTGGAATACCATGAGAGTCGAGGCCAAACTGATCCATCGACATAATAGTAGTTAGGAGCACTTTACCCTGGAGACGGATCCACTAGATAATAATAGTGGCCAGGAGCTGTAACACCCTAAAATTCACTACAGATTTTTTTTTTTAAATTAAGATTTAGCGGAAGCAATTATATTAAAACTTGTGAACTTCAAGAATGTTACCGATGTGATTAGTACAAGCCCGATCCACGGTCGTTCCCATACTAACCACAAGGCTAAAAGAAATTTAATAACCATCATAAATCAAGCCCAAGCAAGACTTCAAATAAACATTAAACAATTATAAGATAGAAATCAGACTGCGTGAAAAAGGAGTTACAACCCAGAGTCCATAGCTAAAGTTCCTTAAAAAGGAATAATGTCTATAAACGGTAGAAATTAAGTCTGAAAAACCCAATAGAAAATTTGAAGAAGATAAATAGGAAATCCAGCCACACCACTCTTGATCTCCGAGCCAAGTCCATGATCAACACTCAGCCACACCTGATGCCTCGTGAACATTGAAGGCATCGAAAAGGTATCGCCAACCTGCATAAAGTCGGAGGGGCCATCTACTCGTGGGAATGAGCAGCAGCCATGAAATGGGTGGTCAGTATGCTACGTACTGAGTAAGGTAACCATGCACTAAGGTAAACACACAAAAGCACATAATCCAAGCAAGATAACATAACAACATACGATCACTTCAAATAAATAAATAAAGGCCAAATTATAGTCCGGATAAATTATTTAGTTAATCTCTGATCGGTACTCATTTCACACCATGCTTTTTATCAATCCATGGGAGTATGGAAACCCCACTATTATAGCCGGTGGATCGGTCACTTGCAGGGTACAATGCACCTAGCCACTATTATATGTCGGTGGATCGGTCTCTAGGGAAAAATGCTCTTAGCCACTGTTATTCACCGGTGGACCGATCTGGCCCCGACTCTCATGGTATTCCACTATAAGTACTTAATGTCTTTTATGTGTCTTAGCAAACTTAGGGTTTGGTTTATTGAGCTCAGAATCCCCCACAATTATGGTTGGTGGAGCGGTCATTTATAGGGAAGAACGCACCTAACCACTATTATAGCCAGTGGAGCGGTCACTTATAGGGCAGAACACACCTAACCACTATTATATGCCGGTGGATCGGTCTGGGCCCGGCTTAATAATCTTCCACTTTATATGATTAATGTTTTACCGTGTCTTATTCAAAAGTTTCACCCTAGACATGCATAACTAACTCCCTCTATGCTTATCCTCCAAGAGGGCCCGTCCCATATCTTAAGACTCCTGCACCTCCTAACTTGCCCCAACATCCTTTCCTCCTTACCGTAACTCACACTAGAGGCCTAACTCCTAAGTGTATGGGTTAAAGCCCACTACCTTACACCTCCAAGTCCACTCACTGTCTTACCCTAGGGTTTTCTCCAGAAATCCTAATTTGGGCCTATATGGCCCATCCTTCTCCACCTCACACAACCCAAACTATTTTAACACCCCACACGTCACAACTCTCAGATTCAGCCCTCATCATCACACTTTACTCCTCAAGTACACGTGTGACCATGAAACCCTAGGTGGCCATGCCAAACCCTAACATCCTCCTTTCTTCATGTCATCCCTCCATTTCTCACCTTCCACTCTTATTTTCCTATGATGCCCATGCTTGTCCCTCACATGATAATCTTCCATCCTTATCTCATACTCCACTCACCCTCATTTATTTTCCCTTTTTAGCACCTTCTCGGATTAGGATTTCCTCCCAAACCCTAGTTCAATCTCTTATGCACCCTTATACTATCCCACATACTATTTGTATCCTAAGGCCTCCAATCACCCAAACAACTCTTCCATTACCTTCCTCACACCCCAAATCAACTTTCTATATGTAAAATTTACCCCCATGCAGACTCTATCTATCCCATGCAAATCCTCAAATTTTTTCATGCAAAACCCTAAAACTCCCATACAAAACCCTAGATTCTCCTAAGCAAAACCTTGGATTATCCCATACAAAACCCTAGGTTCTCCGATGCAAAATTCATCCACTTTATTTTGCTTTAAGTCCCCTTTTATTCTTCCTCTTATGGATCATGGATATTTAGGTCAATCCCACATTCCTTAGTTAACTTACTTCCCTTTGGTCAACTTACTTTCCCATTTTCCCTCTTCATCCTTTCACCCTATATCATCACATTACATATCCAGGCATGCATGTCCTAAAAGCCACAATACATCACATCATAATCATAACATAAACATATTATACACGTGCCATAAGATAACACATGAGCATACTTCAACTCCAAGCTACGCTACACATAAAATAGTTATAATGATAAGCATAAGATACATAACATATCATGATACATGGCATACAAGGCATATAAGGCACATAGCACATATAAGGCCTTAGCTATACACTTACCTAACACATCACCTATAATACTCCCAAAATTTACTCCTGAAAAATTTTATTTTAATAAAAAGGTTTAACAGAAGTGAAATAATAAAACTGTAAATTATGGGGATATTACCGCCACACTTAGTACCAGATCGGTTCACTCCTACCGTTCCAGTGCTAAGTGCTAAAGCTGAACAGGATTAACACCAAACACAAGTCACTAATTAAAAATGAGAATCTAGGAAAGGACTCACTCATAATCATACAGAAATCAGAGTGTGGTTTAAGAATTACAACCCAAGGAGTAACTAAAGTTTTCCAAAAACATAAGGTACCGTAGAACATGACATAAAAAGATACATGGTAAAATCAAAGGAAAGATAGAGTCCATCCATGTCGCTCTCGATCCCCAGGCCAAGTCTAGGATCAACTCTCAACCCCGATCGATGCCTCGTAAGTGTCATAGGCATCAAATACGTCATCTCCTACCTGCACAAACTTAGATGGGTCTTTTGCTCGTGGGAATGAGCATCACCCATGAAACTAGTGGTCAATACGCTAAGTACTGATCAAGGTAACCATGTGCTAAGGCCAAAATTGCAAAGAATATAGCATAACATGATCATATAAGTAGCACACAATAATACAAATAATGAAGGTCGGCTATGGTCCAGATAGACTTTTTCTTTAGATCTCTAGTAAATATAATTATTTCACATCATAATCTTTATCAATCCATGCGAGTGCAGGAACCCCACTATTATAGCCTGTGGATCGGAAACATACAGGGCAGAACGCTCCTGACCACTATTTTTGCCGGTGGATCAATCTCCAGGGCAAAATGCTCCTGGCCAGTATTATGCCAGTGGATTGGTTTGGCCCTGACTCTCATGGTATTCCATTGTAATTACATATTATATTTCACAAGGTTTATTTCAACTTAGTGTTTGGTTTATTGAGCTCAAGATCCCTCATTATTATAGCCAGTGGATCAGCCACTTATAGGGTAGAACGCACCTAACTACTATTATACGTTGTGGATTGGTCTCCAAGGCACCCCATTACCTAGCCACTATTATGTCGGTGGATCGATCTGGGCCCGGCTTAATAATGTTCCTCTTTAAATGGTTAGTATCTTATTCATGTCTTATTTGATAAAACTTTCACCCTTGACATGCATGTCACCAGCCCTCTACTTCTATTCACCTAAAAGGGGCATGTGCCATATCTTGGGACTCCTATACCTCCTATCACACTCCGATATCCTTTCTCCCTTCCACTTACCCATAACGAAAAACCTAACTTCTAAAGGTGTGGGTTAAGGCCCATCACCTCATGACATCCAACTCTACTTACTATCACCCTCTAGGGTTTCCCTTGAAAACCTAATTGGGCCTAGGTGGCCCAATTTCCTCCTACTTACTCTACCTTTATTTCATTTATCGCCAAACTCCTCATCTCATTTAGATTCAACCCAAACCATGTCACTTTACTCATCGATTTCACATGTGACCAGAAAACCCAAGTTGGCCACTCCAAACCCCAGCACCTTCCTTCCCCACAAGTAACCTCACTATTTTTTACCTAATATTTCTTCCTTCCCATGGCACCCACAATCATCCCTCATATAATATATTTCCACTCTTATCCCATACTCCACTCTCTCTTAACTATTTTCACTTCCAAATTTCCCCTAAATTAGGGTTTCCTCCCAAAACCCTAATCGGATCCCCTATATACCCTTACACCAACCTACGTACTATTTTTCATCCCAAGTCTCCAATCACTCCACAACTCTCCCCTTTGCTTACTTACACCCTAAAATAACTTTTCTCACGTAAATATCATCCCCATACAAACTCCATCCACCCTATGCAAACCCTCAAAGTTCCCATGCAAACCCTAGAATTCCCGTGCATGGTTCCCATCTCTCATTCATTTTGATCACCTCCTCCTCTTTATTTTCCTCTCATAGATCATGAGGTAGTTTGGTCAACCTCATGTACCCTTTAGTGCACTCACTTCCCATTTTCTTTCTGTTTATCCTTTCATCCCCATATCATATTATCAATCATCCTAGCATGCATGTCCTAGAGGGTCACATCATACCACATCATAATCACCACATATACATATTATACTCATGCCATAAGGAAACACATGAACATACTTCAACTCCAAGCTGCGCTACACATAAGACAAGTTAATGATAACCATACAATACACAATGTAGCATGATACATAACATCCAAGGCATACAAGTCACACAATACACATAGGCCTTAGCTACATCCTTACCTAAAACGATGTCGGGCTTGGAGCACGTTCCTACGCTTCCTTAGGGTTTTGACTTGATTCACCTATAAGAGGGAAATACTATGAGTTAATCTCCCTCTTACCAAAGATTACCATTATTCCTACCCGACCCTTATCATAATCTACTATTAGGGCTAGTAATGATAATAGTAGTTTTATAATTAAAAGTAGGGTTATTATTCTCAAAATAATTAATCATGCTACTACTAACCAAAATAAGTCTTAGTAGCCATCATTGTTTATGATAAAAGTAATCATAGTGATATTCATAGTATTAAAGGTAATAGTTTTAATATTACTAATAATAATAATACTATTAGTTTTAGTGATAATACTAATATCGACCCAAACCCTAGTAATAATAATAATAGTGATATTAGTAACATAAAAGTAGTGACCATAATGATACTTATATTGATAATGCTAGTAGTGATAATAGGTTGGTGATTATGAAATATTAACAATAATGATAAGGTAATAATGATGATAATAATAATAATAATAATAGTTTCAATATTAAGAATAATGCTAATAAAGGTCCTAGAAATTATAACAGTAGTATCCTTGGTGATAATATGGTCAAGTATAATAATAATAATAATAATAGTAATAATAATAATAATAATAGTAATGTTAGTAATAATAATAATAATAATAATAATAATAATAATAATGTTAAGCATAATAATAATAATAATCGAAAAGGGTAATAGTAATATAAGGGTCCTAATATTTACATTAATAATAAAAGTGATAATGGCCAAACTTAGTATTAATAGTATTAGTAAGAAAATAATGATAATAATAATAATAATAATAATTATTATTATTATTATTATTATTATTATTATCATTATTATCATTATTATTATTATTATTATTATTATTATTATTAGTATTATAATGCTAAAGTTATGGCCCTTTAATAATAATAACATTAGTTAGCAATATTTTTTAAGTTAGGTTAAACAATAAGAGTGGTAACATAACAACAACAACAACAACAACAATAATAAGAGTAATACTATTAATATTACTAACACTTATATAAAAAGGTTTAGGGGTTGAGAAAATTATGATACCACCTAGGGTTGGTGGCGAAACCAGCGGTGGCGCGTGGCGGCGGCGGTGGAGGAGGAAGAGAGGTGGAGAGATGGGGATATAGGCTAAATGAGAGGGAATGAGGGGGTGTTTGAGGTGGTGGAAGGTGCCTTAGGTGGAGAGGGGTGGAGTGAAGCTGGGGGTGCAGCCAAAGGTGGGGCACACTACGGTGGGTCTGGAGGCCGAAGGTGGTGGAAAGTGGAGAAGGGAGAAGGAGAGGGAGGTAGGGAGAGATGGAGTTATGGGGAGGTAGAGGAAGGTCCCCTAGTTGTTTTGGAGGGTGGAGGAGGTGCTGGTTGCGCCAAAATTGGTGGCGGACGATGGTGCGAAGGGCGGTGAGGGGTTGATGAGGGCTGATCGGGAAGGTAACTTTGCACGGCCGGGGTAGCTCATGTAGGAAAAATCGAGGAAGGAGGGAGGCTCAATTCTGTAGGGAGTGATGTGAGGAAGGCTTAGGTGGGCGGCGTGAGCGACGACGATGGTCGACGGCAGGGGAATGGGGATACGATCGGGAGGTGGTGCAAGGTCGGGATTTCTGGGCTACGAAAATAGAAAATCAACCCAGGTTGCAAATGGGGTATTTATAGGCCAAATGGAGGGGAAAAGCGACGAAGGAGGAAGAGGATAAATGGGGGCAGGCAGGTGAGGCTGGACCACCGGCCGACTATGGCAGGCGGTGTAGTCCTGCCATGGCAAGGTAGGTTAGGTCTGGGAGAGAAGGGAAAAGAAGGGGCACACATGAAGGGGAGTTGTGGGGTTGGTTGGGTCGAAAAAGGAAAGGAAAACAACGGGGGAGAGAGGGAAAGAAGGTCGGACGGCGTGCGGTGGCAACTGACGGAAGAAGGGATGCGGGGTTGGGGGTTGCAGGTCGGGATCGAGGGGGGAGGAAGATGATAGGCTAGACTAGATGATCTAGAACAAAAGGGGAAAAAAAAAAGAAAAGAGGTGGTCAAGTTGGGCGACGAGCGTAGGGAAGGAGAAAAAAAATGATGCGGGCTTAAGCCGCATGGGATGGGGTAGGGAGGAGAAGGGAATTGGGCCGGCGGGCTAGCCCATTTCGGGGAAGAAGAGAAGAAGAGAAGAAGAAAGAAGAAAGGAGAGAAAGAGAGAAAAAGGAAAACAAAGAAGAAAAAGGAAAAATGAAAAGGGGAAGAAAGAGAAAATAGATGGGTTGGGGTATATTGGGTATTTGGTATTTTGGATTATTATTTAAAATAATAATATTTAGAAAATAATAATTAAATCCCTTTTTAGATTAATTTGGGCTATTTTGAATAAATTTTCCTTAACTTCCATTTTAATTAGCAAAATACCCTAATTTTTTCTAATTAAATTATTTATGATTTTCTTATTTATTTGCCTTAATTAATTCCCTTTTATTTTAATAAAATAATTTATTTAATTAATTTTTCTATTAAATCCTTATTTAGCCATAATTTCTAAATTGGGATTTTGGGACATTTCATCACCGGTCTTTGAGTACGCTCCTATGCCTCATTAGGATTTTGATTGGTTTCACCTATAAGAGGGAGAAACTAAGGATTAGTTTTCCTCCTACCAAAAAAAATACTATTATTTTCTATTTTATTCTAAGATTAGGGTTACTATTATTAAAGAAAACTTTATAAGTGAAAATAAGGTTTTTAATAATATTTATATCCATATTTATATTATTAAGTCTAGTAGCTTTATTTTCTCTAATAATAATAGTAGTACTAACACTAGCTATAGAAAAACTAGCGATATTAATAATAATAGTAATACAAATACTCCTAGTAATAGAAACCTTAGTATTTTTAAAGCTAATGCTAATAATAGGGTTAGGGATAAAATAATAATATAATAATAGTAACACTAAAAAAATACTAATATTTCTAAGGATAATAGTAATAATAATAATATTTGAAAAGATAATAATATAAGGGTTTGAATATTTTTACCATAATAATAATAGTGATACCAATAATTATAGTAGTAGTAGTAGTAGTAGTAGTAATCGAAACAATGTGAAATAGGGTTTCAATATAATAATTGAAATAATGACAAAATAGAGTTTCGGCCCTTAATAGTAGTAGTAGTAATAAAATTAAAATGAATGAGGTTTGAATAATTAGGATTTAAGGATTGAGAGGGTTTAGGGTACCACCTAGGGTTGGTGGTGACTAGCGGCACCAGCGACAGTGGCGACAAGGAAAGAGGGAAAAGAGAAGGTTAGTTGAGTGTTGGGAATAGGAGAAAGGGAATGAGGGTGGAATTTGGGGTGGTTGAGGTTGCCCAAGTTAAGAGGGTTGGAATGAGGGTGGCGGTACAGCCAAAGGTGGTAGTGCACGGCAGCGCGTGTGATGGCCGAAGATGGTGGAGGGAGGAGAAAGGAGGATGAGGGGGAGGAAAGGAAAAAGGAGGATGAGGGGGAGGAAAGGAAAAAGGAGGGTAGGGGAGGTAGAGGATGGTCTGCAGGAAAATTTGGGAGGTGGAAGAGGTGGTGGTTGTGGCGAGAGTGGTGTCAAATGATGGTGCGAAGGGCGGAAGAGGTGGAAGTGTGGCTGCTTGGGAAGGAAATTTTGCACAGACAGGGTGGCTCATGCACGGCAAATTGAGGGTGGAGGGTGAAATAGTTTGGTAGAGGGTGATGTAAGGAGTGGTTTTGTGGGTAGCTCAAGCGGTGGTGCTAGACGATGGCAATGGCAAGGGCGTTTGATAGGGCAGTGGCACACGGGAGTGATTTTCAGGGTTATGGGAAAGAGCTCGAGTCTGGGGCTGATTATGGGGCATTTATAGGGCCAAAGGAAGGGGATAAGGTCAGAGGGGAAAGGGAGAATAGGGGCAAGTAGGTGAGGGAACCTTGGTCGGCGATGGTAGGCTGACGCAAGTTTGCCATGGCTG
Source organism: Tamarix austromongolica (assembly GCA_039764185.1). NCBI lineage: Eukaryota > Viridiplantae > Streptophyta > Magnoliopsida > Caryophyllales > Tamaricaceae > Tamarix > Tamarix austromongolica. Next base: position 94,600,859 of record CM077816.1, on the reverse strand, counting down.
GCTGTGATTGGTGAAGGAGAAGGGACGGCGCGCAAGAAGGGAGCAAAGTTGGTTGGGTTGAAATGGTAGGCGGTTCAGGAGGGAAGAGAGGGGAAGGTCGTCTTTTTAGCGGCCTGGTCGGCGGTGAAAATCTAGGCGCAGGTAGGGGGACGTTGCAGGTCGCGACGGGGAAGGAAGAAGGAGGGGAGTGGACCGGGCGGTCCAAAAAAAGAAAAGAAAGAGGGAACCGGCTAGGCAGCTGGGAAAAAGAAGGAAACATGGCGCACAGGGCCTGGATCGGCTGAAAGAGAAGAAAGGGAAAGGGGATTGGGCCACAGGGCTGGCCCAGGTCGGCAAGAAAAGGGAGAAAAAGAAAAAGAAAAGGAAGGAAGAAAGAAAAAGGAAAAAGGAGAGGAAAAAGGGAAAAAAAAAAGAGAAAAAGGAAAAATAGGTGGGTTAAGGTTAATTAAAATATTTTGGGTATTTGGAATATTTAAAAATAATAATATTTTAATAAAATAATATTTAATTTCCTTTTTAGGCTAATTTAAGATTTTTAAAAGATTTTTCCTAAATTCCATTTTAATTAGCAAAACACCCAAATTTTTCTAATTAAAATATTTGTTATTTTCTTCTTGATTTGCCTTAATTAATTCATTTTTATTTTAATAAAATAATTTACTTAATTAATTTTCCTAATAAATTTTTAATTAGCTATAATTCTTAAAATTAGGGTTTTGGGGTATTTCAAGAGCATCCTACCTTGGGTGTTTTCGATCCACCACCTATAATAGTGGGGTTCCCATAATCATATGGACCTAAATTGAGATTTGTGTGAAAATAAAATTAATGACCTAAATTCTAATGATTACGATTAACTGGATTAACTCCTGGCATGCATTATCTGTCATTTATGTTTGTATGGTCTTAGCTATATGGTTATCTTACTTAGTACTTAGCGTACTGATCACTCCTTTCATGAGTTCTACTCATTCCTACGAGCAGAGGCCCCTCCTAAATTTTTGCAGGTAGGAGACAATGCCTATGATGACTTTGATGCTTACAATACCTTAGGCGAGACTGAGTGATGACTTAATGTACTTGTCATGGGGTCCGAGAGGGTGTTGTCCAGATTTACCTTTTTCTAAATTTATTGTCTCTTTATTTACCGTTTTATTTCCTCCACAGGGGGCATTGTTGTATTCTCTTTCCATTCTATATCAACTCTGACATTTGTGCACTCTGTATTATTTATAAAATGTTGGAACTATTGTGGTTTTATTTATTACTCATATTAATACCTTTAAATTTTCTAGCCTTGTGGTTGGTATGAGATTAGCAGAGGGGTCAATCTTGTGCTGATCACGGTGGTAGCACCTCCTATTTTAGTGTATGATTTTATACATAAATGAAAATTTTTAACTGTGAATTTTGGGGGTCTTACAATAATACCAAAGATAAGAGATTGAATAACCTAGACCTTACCAGCTTAACTCAGAAACTTGAGAGACCAAACACAAAGTTTTTTTGTGATTATCTTAATAAGTGATTAATATTAGTTTACAGCAAAAGAGGAACTACTAATAAGTACTCCCAAATACTTAAAGGAAAATTAACCCTCCTCAAACTGTATGAAGTATAAAATATGTTGATTCAAACTCTTTTTTACCCCCACCAAAATACACATTACTCTAGTGAGGGCTTATCCTCAAACCCTAGGTAGGACCAAATCTTCCAATCTATGAAGGAGTAGTTGAATAGACTCAAAATCACCCTTGTAGAACAAAAGTAGATCATCCGCAAAGGTGAGTAAATCAACTGACTCATTTTACAAGTAAAATACCCTTTGAAACTAGGATTACTCAATAAAGCCTTCAATAACCAGCTTAGATACTCTTTGGACTTTTATGTCCTCTATTTTCATCATCCCTATCTTTTTCTCTCTATTTTGTATCCTATATCGGTGTGAGGCCACAACTGATCTATAGGTATAAACTACTTTTTACCTTACACCTATCCTAGATTGGATATAAGGAGTACATCTTCTATATTAGTGCAACGTAATGCCCCTATATTGTATCTAGGGATGGCAATGAGTTGAGTACCCCCTATCTGTTATCCAAACCTAATAAGAAAACCTATACCCATATATATATCCAAATCTGATGGGTTTTTTTCCCTCCTCTATATCCATATCCATTCATCAATATTCATTTATTCATATACATTTACATATCCATTGGTAACTCATTGGTTTTAAAATAAAAACCATCAAATGTTCAAATAAAATACTTAGATTATTAGGGTTCAGTTATGCTTCTACTTTTATCCATATAAAATATATTTATGATTATATAAATGAAGGGTAAAAAAGTAATTTTATATTGAGTAAATAGATGAAGGGTATGGATTTGAGTATCCTTTACCTATATTCATTCCAAACCCAGCATATATTTTCCCCCTTCCTCTATATCTATATCCATATATGTTTATCCATATCCATTTACATATCCAAAAGATAAAACACATCCTATTATCATCCTTAATTTTATTGTTTACATCTAAAAACTTATTTTAAAGAAGAAAATAATAGTTCATAAATTTGAGGGGTTTTACATAAATTCTCAAAAAATTATTTGGGTTAGGGTATATTAAGTAGATGTATGTATGTGTGCCCACGCACACACACACATAATGTGGTTAAATGTCTTATGGTTAGTTAACCAAAATTTTAGGATCTTAATCATTAATCAAACTTCTTTAAAAACTCGTCAACCAAGTTATATTTTTTAATTGTTAACTAAACTAAACCATAAAAATATAATTTAGTTAATGATTTAACTATTATATATAGACGCCTAATTAAGATGTAATTGTTATATAATGTAATTGGTATAGCAAATAGAGTGAAAGGATGAGTTGGTAATAATGTTATGAATTAATATGCAACTATTATATAATGTACCTGATGTCAACATACATATGTAACTGCTATAAAAAAAAAGTTGTGATCATTGAGGTGTATTCTAATTATTGAAGAGATTTTATACTAGCAGCTATGCCCAAGGGGAAGTAGGAGATTATGCTCCTTGGTTGTTGCTTTATTCATTTATGTTGCATTAATGAATAATATAAAAAGTTAACATTAAAACATCACAAATTTAAACAAACCACCAATAATAATGGTATGAATTAATATATGACTATTATAAAGTGTAACCAATATCAGCACACCTATTTCATTGCTATAAGAAAAAATTGTGATCATTAAGGTGGATTGTAATTATTGAGTAGGTTTTATACTTGTAAATGATGCCCCATGAGGAGTTTTGGTGGGATAGTTGTGTTTCTTACTATTACTTTTACATATTATATATATTGATATATAGTATTTAGTATGTAACTAAATAGAGAAAATTTACTTATTGTAGTGTCTTAAACAAAATGATGGCCTTAGTTGTGGACATTTTGTACTGAGATTTATGAAGGACATAATTAGTAGAAGATGGAACGTAAAACATGAGACAAGTATAAATTTTTATTATAAATTTACTATAATATACTTCAAATACTAACTAAAGCTTGATCATTTCATTTTGTAGGCCTTTTTTTTCCTCATGAACAATCTTATTCGGTTGTAGAGATCAACGAAGTTAGAAAATAATGGTTAGAATTTATCTTAGAGTTTGATGTCTAGGTGAGATAATTTGTATGGTCTTAAGTGCACTTTTCCTAAGTTTCAGTGGATATCAAATTTTTATTTTGTTTGAATTTTATCTAAGTGTTAATGCTACTCTGCAAGTGTACATATGGTTAAGATTAATATGGCAACATTCATCTTATGTACATATGATTTCTCTATTTGACTTGAATAGATAAGTGTACACAAGAGTTGATTCCTATGTACAAGTGATTGAGGAATGTGCAGGAATTATATGCAAGGAACTCGAGAATAACATGTGTAGATTTGTTAATAAAAAAATTTACTAGGAATAAAGTTTGGGAAATTTTGGTTAGAAAATAGGGAGGCTTTATACAATGATTTAGCCTCCAAAATCTTGGTTCAAGTTCATTGTATCATAATATTTTGTTTAGATTTATGTGACAATTTTAAAGATATAACCATTGTGTCCTACTAATTTTAGGGCATTTTTTGTTATTAAACTAGTTGATAATGTCTCAACATTTCCAAGCATGGTTATCCTTCTAGCTTTGTATGATGTATTTATAGATAGAATCGGCATGCATTACTATATTGAGGGCATTTTTTTGTTATTAAATTGCCATAAAATGTCTCAAGCATTTTTTGGTACCAAATTTTATTTTTTTGAAAGTGCTCATACACAAAAAAATTTAAAACCACTCTATATATTATAAATGGTGATAAGATATATGACAATCGAAAACCGACACTTATATTCAATTTTAACTAGCCCCCTTTTACCATGCATGTAGCAGTGATAATTAACTATTTGTTATCGAATTGAATTATGATCCAACACATGATCATGTAATCTAATCCAATCCACTTTTGACAAACATCATTTGTAGGTTTCATACAAGTTTTGAGGATTCTAATGCCTATGCTTCAATATGTAATTGTTTCTACTTTAATTTATGCAACTGTTTACATCAAACAAAGTAGTAGTAATTTGATCACTAGGGTGATCATTTAATGATATATAGTAAGGATCTCCATAATTTATTGATTAACCTCTATATTAGCCGAGGTATCAACATGTGGACTATTGTTTCAATGTGGTTATGCATGTTAAAAGTAGGGTTGTTCATATTATCCAATATTCAAAAAATCAATCCAATCTGAAAAGTTAAATAATGGATTCGTTATTTTTTTCCAATCAAATAATGGATAAATCAATAAAAAATTAAAAAAATCGATCCGATAAATACAAATAATGTTTTATCTAAGAGATTGTATGCATATATGCATACATTTTTTTAAAGTATTTTTGATATAGTATTTTTTTGAGCTTGTAACTCATATTGGATGTGTTTGTGTAGCATATATATGATTATGTGTAGATGTCTTGAAGCAATTAGGACATTGTTTGTGGGATATATTGGTTGGTAATGTTGGGGTACACAACCATGTAGACATGCCAGAGAGTTGTGGAGTGGAATATAGCTTGGAGGAGCTAACACAAGGGACCCATTGTGTCAAGTCATGGTGTTTGGATAAGGACCGATGTAGAAGGGCATGAAATGGGGACCTTTGTCCATTAATATAGTATTTTATTAGTTTATTTCTCTAAGCATAATAAAGATCATCTACTTCCCAATTAAATTCTTAATTGTTTTCTATAAGAAATCTTGTGATTCCTATATCTAATATCGATCAATGTTCCCTGTGTTCACACATGTCATTCTCCAACATATTTTAGTACATATAATCATATATAAACATACACTCACATATTTACATAATTACTTTTGGAGTCTTCATTTTATGTATTGTTGGAACAATTTATATTTTCTAATTTTTATTTTTCTATTGATTTAACTATTATTAGATATTTGAAATTATTAGTTGGATATTATGTTATGTAGTTTAATACTTGGATAATATCATTATCACATAGTCTTACAATTTCAATTAGATGCTTGAATCGTATAAATTTTTGTCCAATATTTCTTATTTACTGATCTGATAAAAAAAAATTGATAGTCAACAAATTATTTATAATTTGATCCAAAGTTTTGAATATCCAAAAAGTTTATCGTATATAAAAAATTTTATTGAATATTCAATCATCCAACCAGCTAAGTATCAAAAACACCAAATATCTTATCTATAAAATTTCCTAATTAAAGGTATTTGCAAACAACCTAAGCTCTAACCGCATATAAAATTTGAGCTGCGAGGAGAAACCATGGATCGAAGAGAAAAAAATATAGGTTGATAGAAACAAAAGATATTATTTTACAATATCAAATGTTAGAACATCTGTAATGGGAAAAAAATGGGATCCCAAGTTTGAATTTGGAGACCTTAAATTTGAGGTTATGAATGTAGGAAAAAATTATTTACTTCAAAATTTGAGGTATCCCAAAGTTAGATAAAAGAACCAAAAAGCAATAAAATAGTCCATTGGTAGGCATGCAGCAACACTAGCTGCCGATTCTTGGGCGCGTATAAGCCAAGTGCTTGCATGTCGCTTACGCGCCAGGCAGTGGGAGTTGCTGTTGTTCGCGTACCGATAGGACTTATTTTTTATATTTTTTTTATTTTTAGCCTAAATATTATCATTAGAACCAATTTTTTTAATATATTCAAAAGATTATGACCGTTAATAATAACGGTAAAAAAAAATTTTGGCTATAAATACATTACTTTTTGCCCATATTTTCATATCATCTATTCTACCTCTCTTTCTCATATTCATTTCTCTACATAATTAATCTTATTTATTTTTTCTATTTATTTATATTTTATAAATTTTTCTTGTCATATTTGTTTTATTAATTATTAATTTCTCTACTTATAATTATTGTTTTAATTTCTTTAGTTGTAATTTTTTTTTATAAATATGGCAATTTAAATATGATAAATAGTTTCTACCCGTCTTAATTCCCTATGTTTTAATATTTACGTACGTTGCATTAATTATTATTTTTGTAATGTTATTATCTTTGTATTTTTATTGTAATATTTTCATAATGTTATTTAAATTGTATTTCTGTTTTTTATTTCTTATTATTATTTAAATTGTATTTCTATTTTTTATTTCATAATGTTATTGTAATCATTAATTCAATTTTTATATTTTTATAATATTGTTGTATTTGTATTTCCGTTGCAATATTTTTATTAATTATATTGTATTTGTATTTCCATTGTAATATTTTTTAATTATTATTATTGTAGTAGAAAAACTATAATAGGTTATTTTAAAATTAATTGAAATCAAATATTATTTTAAAATATTAATTTAAAAATTATTATAGTAGAAAAACTATTAATTATTATATATAGATTGATATAAATTAAAACTTAAATAATATAAAATATAAATGATTGATGGTGTGATTGATAAAGATAATTAGGTGCTGTAAATTTAAAGTTAGTAATTATAGAATATTGAATAAAATTTGAGATAAATTGATAAAAGTATGACAAATGAGAGAGAAAATAATTAAATAGTACCATTGAAACTTTAAATTTGAGATTACTATTATAGATGCTCTTAAAGAGATGACGCCTTTGGTGGAGGCGAGAAAACTCTTTAGTGACTAATTAGTTGTGGCAACCTTAAAGCTATGGCAAGTCTTCTCTAAAAAAATGGGGGCGACTGTAATAAAACGTTAGCTGAGTATTTATTATTTTATTTTTTAGGTAGAATGGATGCTAACTAGAAAAAAATTATAATATTATATGTGTAACTTGTAAAGATGGTACAACTAGTACATTTATTATAAAAAATATATATATATAATGGTGTTGTTAATATTAGATTAAATATTACTTCATTTGTTTTAAAAAAAGAATATTTTTAACAATTTATATATTATTTTTTAAGATAATAAATATATCTATAATATGACAATTTTATCTTTTATTAAAAAATAGTATAATAATTAATAAATAGAGAAAAAAGGAAAAAATATAAGTACAAATAAAAAGTAATTATTAACTTTGAAAAAACATATTTTAAAGAAAAAAATTTAAATTAAAAAAAATATTTTATAAACAAATGGAGGATAATGTTATCTCTATTTATAGAAATATTGGCTCCAACTTTTTCCTTCACTCGAGGGAGTAAAAGTCCAGGCCGACCGTGCCTTTAGTCCTGTCTCCGGTGCAAAAATTCCAAATTAAAGGCATTGGAAGGATGTCATGCGAATTCATGTGGAAGGACGGGCATACGGTAGTAGGACGTCAAATGTGAGACTCTACCTATTGGCCATGCATTTAATCGCTCGCTTAGCTGACGGTGCCCATTGGCGAAGGTTGTTGGAGTTCATAATGCAGAGATCACATGGCTGCATTGACTTCTCTGAGAAAAATCGTTGCTCTTGAGCGTTCGAGGTTGGTGTTAGTTGATACGTACTGGCGAGCTAGCTAGATATCCGTCTTCAATTAAACAGCGCAGATTAATTTTTTTAGCAGTACATGCACGACTCCTCCGTGCGCATTCTATATACGGCTGTTTGTTCTTTCCGACTACAATTGAATCAACCTCACCCAGGAAAATGAACTGGGTAGCACCCTTGCAGTACTGTATACATACGTCTGTCTCGAAAACGCCAAACAGGCAAGATGGCAATTGGCTCTGAATAAATAAAATATAAATTAAAAAGGTATTGAAATATATGATAAAGTATTGAAAATAAGGCCGAATTTCAAGGATTGGATTAGGTTTTAAGATCAAATAATAGATTAAAAATGAAGAATAGATCGAGGGTTGGGTTAGGTACAAGGATTTGAAGCCAGCGAAGATCGGGTTAAGAATTATTCGATAAGAAAAAATAAAAAGTAGGACAGATTCAGAAATTATTTTTCTTATTAGATTCATAAATGAAGATTTAGCTCTCGTTTCCGAGCTGTCTCGTTGTCATCCCTATAAAAAAACTTTTCTATATAGAAATTACCCCACCATTTAGGAACCTTATGGGAAAATCAAGTGGTTGTATCAATAATTGCGGACGAAATATGTTCAAATCATTAACCAACTTTAATCAAATTATAATTATAAAGTTAGTATTTTTCTAAAAAATCACTTCATCTCATCTCATAATAATAGTCTAAAATTTGATTACCCAAAATATAAGCTTATTTTTATATTTATTTACAATTTCTATGTTTCCTTAATGAAGTATAACCGTGTTATGGATGTTAGATGGAAGTTAATGGCATGAATCTGAATTAAAAATTTATGCATATGATTCATGCACAATCTAACGGAAAATGTACAAAATCTTGATGCATAATACAATCATTCAATATGAGGAATTTGACTATTTTTTTATCTAAAAGGATAAATTTATTCATTCATGGACAGTTACATATTATCATGCACAATGGAGCATCGTTCACCACTTACAAAATCATCAAGTGGGAGAAGATTTCTAACATCCATAGGAGATCAATCAAAAAACTAAACCCCAAAGTTAAGGTCATTGTCCATGTTATCCATCTTGTCATCCACATTACTAAACTCACAATAGTTATAAACAAGCCTGAAAAATAATAATTCTAACCCTAGGTGCTTGTAGACTTCCATAAGAGAAGCATAAGGATGATGCAAAAGAGGGGGTCATTAATGAGGTTGAACGCAATTTTAAAGTCATTAATGACGTGATGAACACCATGATGTCGAGCTTCTAAGAGGTCATACCGTATATCGCAAAGTTCTACTGCCATGATAATACCGACTCCAAAGTTTGTAGAGAATCCAAAATTCCACTAACCAGTATTATCTCTAGCAACACTACCAACTGCGATCTTTCCTAGGTTAGTGAAACCACTACCATTAACATTAGTTTTTAGGACGCAATGAGGAGGGGGATACCATCCAATAAATTGCTAGCTTTTAGAGGAAGATATATAGCTTAATTCATGAATTTGAGACCAAACTCGAGCTTCCTCTTGAGCAAACTCCAAAATCCATTGAAAGTCTTGAGGGATCAAAACATTCACATCATCAAAAAAATTTCTATTTCTCCACTTCCAAACCATCCAATAGGGAATTCAAAAAATAAGGGACCACAACCAATTAAAGAAAGAGCTACCAAAGAAGTCCCATTGTTGACCGTCATCAACCAACCTCTGCCAAATGCTTTTACTAATGACACAATCCTAGAAAGCATGCAAGTTATCTTCATAAGGGTGATCCCAAATGGAGCATTCATTTGTGAAGCTAGTGCCTCTCATTTCCTTGTTATGATTAGTCAACAATTTATCATGTGAAAAAAGCCACAATAAAGTTTTAACTCTTTACTGAGCCGACAACTTCCATATGAGATTCCTCCAGAGCGAGGGTAGAGGGCCCTCCCCGAGCAACATATGGTAAGCAAATTTCACACGAACAAGCCATTAGAAGTGAAGCCCCAAGTCGATGAGTCCACAACATCACAATCAGGATCAACGAGGATGCGAGAAATTTCATCCAAACAACTCAAAGGAAGCAAGTGATAGAACTCTCCTCAATTCCAGTTAAGGTTCTCGTTGATATAATCACTCACTGATCTCATCTGAATTTGGTTAGGAATTGGTTAATAAGAGGCCTAGACCCACCCACCCATCATGCCAAAAATTGGTGTTGTGTCTAGAAAAAACAATTCATTTAGTGCCTTGACGAACAAGGGAATTGGCCTGTGTTATAGAATTCCACAAGGGAGATCCACCCTCCTTCATTTTTAGTCTTAGTTCATTGGTTAGACACTTATGGCGGAGGACACAAACCCAAAGAATATTAGTGCCTTGTATGATAGTCCAATCCAGCTTCATAATAAAAACTTGATTCATATTATCCATATCGAGGAGATCCAACCCTTCCCTATCTTTAGGCTGGCAAAGTTGCTTCCACCCAACATTATAAACTTTATTTCTGGTCATTGTACTTCCCCACATGAAATTTTTGTTAAGTTTGTCAATCAAATCATTGACATGCTTGGGTATGCGCATAGTTTACATAGTATGAAGGTGGATCACAAAGGTCACAGACTTCATTAGGGTAATCCTTCCTACTAGAGAAAAAGATTGGGTTGGCAAGAGAAGATTCTTCTTTGAAATCTATGATGATAGACAAAAATAAGTGCTTTTCATGCATAGAAGAACTTAATTGGACTCCCAAATACTTGACCAGGGCATTTGTAGACTTGATACCTGAAGCATTAGCAATACAATTCTCCATCCAAGTGGAGACATTGGAGGAGAAGTAAGTGGAAGACTTACCAAGGTTGACGTTCTCTACCGAGTCACTAGTGAAGGTACTAAGACAATCCATGATGGTCTCTATCTGATCCAAGGTATCTTTATAAAAAAGAATAAGGTCATTTGCAAAGAATAAATGCAAAACTTAGGTCCTTCTCTAGAAGCCGAAATCAGTTTCCACCTCTTGGCATGCACCATGTGATTTATGTAGTGCGAGACGTGCCTCTATTTTGACGTAATTCTATAATATAATACTTGTTAAGGATCGTTAGAGATGTGCCTCTATTTTGACAAAATAGATTACAACGAAATTGAAGTTTATAATGAACAAAATGCAATCTTTCAGTTCCACTTCCACTTTCCTTAAATACGATGGTATGTGCTTCTTACAAGAAATAAGAATATGAACCTGCTTTTTTTTTTTTTTTTTGCCTTTGATTTCACACAAATATCTTAGAGGAAAATAAAAAAGAAAATAAAGTCTACCTTTATACTTTTATGCACGTATGTGTGTGTGTAATAAAAGAAAAAGATGCAGAGTGATTCTTCAATTTGCGGAATACAAAATGCACAACACTTTTTCTTTTTTAATGTCCCACTTATAGTTGGTTTTAATAACTAACTTTTGGCTCCATTTTATTTAACCATAATATGAGATAATTAATTAATTAATAATTAAATTAATTATTCTTAATGATCTTATTTATTTTTATACTTGTGAAAAACTAAATTATATTACACTTGCTTATACGGAGCTTCTTGCCTTACAATTGTATAATAAGAAAATTAGTGACGAGCACATTTTGGCCTGTGAAACTACATCAACCTTAAGTGTTTTTTTTTTTTTTTTTTGCTTCACTATTATGGTCCGTTTGGATTAGGATGAATCGGGGTGAGGGTAACCATTAAAAATTAACTTAAGTGAAGGGAATTGAGGTGAATCAGGATAAGTATTTTAAAATGTTATTTGGATGATATTAACCTAACTTGAGTAAATCGGGGTGAATGTTTTAAAATTTTTATTTAAATTGAGGTGAATGAAGGTTAAAAAAATAAAGCAAATAATATTTATATCCTTGTATTAAATAGATAAGTCCTATTAAGGAGTATTTTGGTATTATCAGGTCAAAAATTTACTTATTATTTCATAGTCACCTCGGTCAATCCCAAAATCGGAGAAAAATGAGGTTAATCGACGTGGATGGATATGAAACATTAACTCCGATTCACTTATATAAAGTTATTAAAACTAGTATTCAAATGGAATGAATCAAATGATTTACTTCCATTAACCCCCTTTCATCATAATCCAAATGCATTGTTAGTAACTTTTCTAGGTATACTCAAATACTTATTAACATTTTTCTCGTTAGAATCTTTATAAATTTGACTGGAGTGTTATATATATATATATATTAATCCAGTATTGTTTAATTAGCTTAAATTTTGTCTCTAAATAAAAACAAACCGTTTCAAAGTATTCCGACAAACCATACCATACGTCTTCTTTTAAAAAAAATCCTTGGTGAGTATTTGAATCAAAAAGTCATTTTTTTGGGGGGGTGGGGGATAATATTCGAACTAGTCTGGCATAAATAAATCAACAATAAATCGATCTAGGCAGATTGATGGTTCGTGAGAGTCGACATGATACGCGAGAGTCAAGTTAGTCCGCATCCGTCCCCTGCCGGAAACCCGAGATATGCAGGCCGATGTCCTTGTTTTGATGGGCCCAGCGCCCCAGCCTATCAGACTATGATTTGAAGTTTTGAACACGAACAAAACATTGTCTCTGTCGTCTTACCTTATCCGAGCCACACCTACCTACTTGTGTTCGTGGTTTTCTAACGAACGGATGGACCCGCCTTCTTGGAAGTTTACATCAGCCGGGACTTTCACTTGCGGCCCAGCATACATACAAAAGATATCCTCTCCGTGACCATAGGGGAGTTTTATCGTTATTAGTTGGCTATTAGTAGCTGATACGAAAGCTGAATCCTGGGTATGCTTTCTGTACATGTAACACTCAATTAGATCAGTGATATAAATGCATGTCTTTCATATATATATATATATATATATATATATATATATATATATAGATTTTGGGTCATATACAAACTGTTATATATATGTAAACTTAGGACCAATTACAGGTCGTATGATCATAATAATAAACGATCAAGATTTAATTTAGAACAATTAAGTGATGAGGTGGCATAATAGTAAATATATTACAAATCGTGAGCCCCCAACCCCGAGCCCTTACCCTCTCCTCCGTCTTTATCTTGTTTCTGCTGCCTCATCCTTATCTGCTCTGTCATTCATGTAGCCCCCCGGTCGCCCCCCGTCGCCCACATTCTCTTCCTTCTAGCTTTTCCCTGATACTCTGCCCACTGCCCAACCCTAACTCACTAACCCTGACCTGCTAAAAGTCGCCCGCTCGAGCCTCTCGACCCTCACCCACTCGTCTTCTACCTCTTGGTTTTCTTCATTTCTGTTGCGAGTTGTCTCTGCCTTGCTCTCTCCGTCGCCGTTTCTCCCTTTGGATCTCACTATTTCTCCATCGTCGTCACTATCACGAGCTGTCTCAAAGTGCCTCGGTTTTCCTTGCTCCATCGCCGTTCATATATGTCCGTCGAAGCTGCCTCTTTACATTTTCTATCTACCTCAGCAAACAAAATTGGTTTCGTCGATACTCAGATCTGGCAACACAACGAGAGTTGCGGTATGTGAGTGTCATATTTTTGTGCATCTCTTCATTTTTTATCTCAATTTTTTGTTATGATTGTTGTGTCGATGTGTAGTAGTAGAGTCACGGGATTGGCCTTCAATTGGATTCGGCAAGAATAAACATATTCAGGTTTTTTCAATTTTGATTATATTATGTTGGTTCGTATATGTTTTTTTTCTAATAATTATTTTTTATAGCAATGGCGGTACATGTTAGTAATGTTGTATGGTACTCTGGTTAGTGTTGTTAGGTGGTTGTATGTTAACTAATCAGAGTAATTTTAGTGTTGTTAGGTGGCTGTATGTTAATTTGATTACTAATCAGAGTGATAATCAGAGTAGTATTAGTCTTAATAGGATGGCTATATGTTATTTGATTACTAATCAGAGTAATTTTACTCTGATTAGTGTTGATTATTGAAGGTATTTCATTTATCATATATGTTTGTATCATATTTGTTTGTAGTTCATTTAGATCATGTTCTTAGTTTGGCTATAGTGTATTGTTAGTTAACTTTGGAATGAAACTTTATTTTTGGGTTCTATATCGTCGAATCATGCTCCTTATTCTTATTCGTAATTTTTTATTTATTTAATTTTATGACGCAATACTGACTAATCCTCTTTTTAAAAATACTACTGAGATATCCCTATTATTGGATAGTCATAGTGAATAAGGTGTAATAGGGATGCATGATATGTGTAGATGTGTTGGCAGGCATGCACGGCACATCGAGTGACCTTGAAAGTTTCTTCTCAGCACTACTAATGTCAATTTTTTATATGTAAATGAAAGATTTTGGAATGAAAGACCAGAGTTGGATGTAAAATGTTTTTCAACTTTATGAAGGTATTGGTCATTGATGTTTTTCACTGTAGTTTAGATGATAGTGGAAGGTTTCTTTTTAGACTTGTATAAGGTTCAATTTTAAGGAATTGTCACATTTCGAATCATGGAGGATTTTTTTTCCTTCTCATATTGTATAATTAAATGAATGTATATTTAATTAGTATGTTTTTTTCTTTTGTTGAAACATGCATGCCTTTGGATGGAAATTAGATGGTTTAGGGTTTAGTGGGTTTGGGGTTTGGGTTTGTATGGATTAGGGATTAGGGTTTAGATGGTTTTGGGTCTAGGGTTTAGGGTTTAGAGGGTTTATAGTGTTTAGGGTTGAGGGTTTATGGTTTATGGTTTAGGGTTTAGGGTTCAGGGTTCAGGGTTTAGGTTTTAGAGGGTTTAGGGTTTGGGTTTTGGTTTAAGGTTTAGGGTTTGGGGTGTGGGGTTTAGGGTTTGGGGTTTGGGGTTTACAGGGTTTAGGGTTTTGGTTTTAGAGGTTTAGGGTTTAGGGTTTAGAGGGTTTGGGGTTTAGGTTTTAAGGTTTGGGGTTTACGATTTATGGTTTATGGTTTAGGGTTTAGAGGGTTTATGGGGTTTAGAGTTTAGGGTTTCTAGGGTTTGGGTTTAGGGTTCAGAGGGTTTAGGGTTTATTGGGTTGAGGGTTTAGTGTTTAGGGTTTAGAGGGTTTAGGGTATATGGTTTAGAGGGTTTAGGGTTTAGAGGGTTTGGGGTTTGGGTTTTAGGGTATGGGGTTTATGGTTTATGGTTTAAAGATTTTAGGGTTTGGGGTTTATAGGGTTTAGGGCTATTGTTTTGGGGTTTTAGAGGGTTTAGGGTTCAAGGTTTAGGGTTTAGGGTTTAGAGGGTTTAGGGTTTATGGTTTAGAGTGGTTAGAGGGTTTGGGGTTTAGGGTTTAGAGGGTTTGAGGCTTACGATGTTGAGGGTTTAAGGTTTAGGGTTTGGGGTTTAGGGTTTAGGGTTTAGATGGTTTGAGGTTTAGGTTTAGGGTTTGGGGTTTGGGGTTTAGAGGGTTTAGAGGGTTTGTGGTTTAGGGTTTAGGGTTTTGAGGGTTTGTGGTTTAGGTTTTTGGTGTTAGAGGGTTTAGGGTTTAGAGAGTTTGGGGTTTTGGGTTTTGGGTTTTGGGTTTTGGGTTTTGGGTTTGGGGTTTAGGGTTTTGAGGGTTTAGGGGTTTGAGGGTTTGGGGTGTAGAGAGTTTGGGGTTTAAAGGGTTTGCGGGTTGGGGTATAGTGTTTGGGGTTTGGGGTTTAGAGGTTTAGGGGTTTAGGGGTTGGGGTTTGGGGTTTAGGATTTGTATAGTTTATGGTTTTAGAGGTTTGGGTTAGTTTTTTGGTTTAGTATTCATAAAATCTTGAATGTTGATTAAATTTTGATCTAATGGATGAGATTTGTTCTTATGTTTGTATCTTAAAAATAGTTTGTATGAGATATTCACCCTATATATATATTCTGCTTTTCTAAACTTCTTATAGCTATTTTCTCTGCATATTAAGAATAATTGAAACTAAATGATGTATATAGTTTTCTAATTTAAAATATAAACATTCAATATTTTTAAAAATATTACAGCTTTATTTTTTATTTTTTTTAATACAAAAATACTATAACCTTTTTTAGAGACTTACAATAAATTTCTCTATCTTCTAGAAGTAGTTTATACTATCTACTATATATAGTTTCCAACCAAAAATATAAGTACCTAATATTTATAAAAATATCATCATTTTTCTTTCGAACAATCATTGACTATAATTTTATAAGAAACTTATATTAATTTTTTTCACCTACCGAGAGTAGTTTCTACTACTTACGGTGAATTGCTTTAAAACTTAAAACATAAATACACTACATTTATAAAAATATTACCATTTTTTAACACTTAAATAATATAATAATTTAAATTACTTATATATATATATATTATGTGATAAGTAAATATTCTATCGTGAGATAAAGGACAGAAAAAAAAAAAGACATCATTATCCCATTTCTTTTAAGAAGGATTCTACCTTCTAATAAGAATTTAGATAACGCATTTGATTCCTTGCATACCAAAATACCAGTTATTGGGCTTGGCATATAGGGATATAAACTCCAAACCCAAAAAACAACTCCCCAACCATTTTAGCATACAAATAAATTATCAAATATGGCAAATGATTATTTTATCCTTACACGTGGTTTAGCACATAAAACTCTAACATATAATTTCTAACACTCCAATTTTTAGGACTTGAAAATTTTATTTTATAGAATTAATCACATAACCTAAAAAAAAAAAGGGTGTTACTGCTACACTTGGTACAAGTCCAATTTTCTCTATCATTCTCATACCATGTGCTAAAACTAAAATCATTCATATATCTCGATTTTCATACTTTAACTATTTTACTCATTTCTCACTTATTTAATATAACCATAAATAAGATCATTGCCAATGTAAATCATAGAAATGTACAGAAGGTCATCCTAGACTCAATTATCTACATTTAGGCATATTAGGCCAAAAATGAACAAAATGCCCTTGATATCAAAATTACCATACCAACATCCTCTTTAATTACTAAATCAATTTTATTTATAGTTTTTTCATAAAAGGCCAAAACATAATAATTAAATTATTTATCATGTAATTAAATTATCAGATAAATCAAATGACCACTTTGCCCTTAGTCAATATTCGACACATAAAACCCTAGCATGCATATCTAATACATCCACGGTCATATAATATCATGCCTAACAACACATAATACACATTAGACAGGCTTATAGGGATAAATATTATAACAAACATAAAATGACAAAATTAACCCTGGGACACACAATAATAATAAATATACCCAGCCTATCATTTTCCCGAATTATTCTTGTTTGTTATTGTTAAACTATATACATAATCATAAAGATCATTTTTGCCATACTATCATACCCGAATTATTTTACATAAGATAACATGATCTTTTTACCAATTTTCATGATAATAATAATAAGCACATAATTATAAGATAACAAATCATGATTAATATATTTCGTATACAAAAACCTTAATGTACTATCATGCGATATTTACCACTTTTGTAAAGTATAAAAGTTATATATTTTCCAACAAAAATATAGATTAGCGGTATCCTGCTAAAAATTACAAGGCCCGTCTAATAACACTATCGTACCTAAAAATAATCACAATTACCAAATTAATATTTAATAGATAAAATAATAATTATAATGATAAAATATGTATTTTCTAAAATTAACAAACTACTAATGGGTACCAAAAATTTTTAAAAGCAAAACTCTCTCACGTTGCATGCTCATGAAGAGGGGTTAGTGGTTGGTTGGTTGGTTGTAGTGGAAAGGTGAGATAGGGGTGGTGGAGAAGGTGGTGAGCTCATCATAGGCTAGTTGCAATGGGGAGTGAAGGAGTATACAACGAGGATGACGAGGGAGGAAGGAAGAGGATGGTGTGTGGGTGTGTGGTGGTGAGGCGTGAGCTGTGAGGCTAGCATGAATGGGATAGAGTTGCAGAGAAATGTGCCAAAGGAATGGGATGCAATGGCAATTTTTCTTGTTGTACATGGGTGTACACCGGAGGATGGTGCTAAAGGTGGTTGGTGGGTTGCAATAAGATGGGTCGAAGAAGGGTGGTTGGGAATGACAGAAATTACCATATGGGAGGAAGATAAAGATGCAAGGTATGATAGGGGATAAGGGAGAAGAAGAAGAAGAAGAAGAAGAAGAAGAAGATCCATAGGGGACGAAAGCAAAATAAGCCAAAAGGGATAGGGCTAGAGTTGGTGGAGGCAACATAAATGGCTAGGGAAAATCAAACAACCAAAGGTAGTAGAAGGAGGTGTTTCATAGGTTATTTTTGGAGTGCAAAGGGTTGGTTTGTGCTGGGACTACATAGACGCTGTAGAAGGAAACACAGGCACAGGCTAGTGAATGGGATAAGGTAGTGATGGTGCAAAGGGGAAATGCACAAGCGATAGAAGGAAAGAGTTGGGGCATAAGCTGAAATGGAAAAGGATAGGGGATGACATAGGAGATGGTGGAGATGGTTTTATTGGGAGTAAAACCAAACAAGGACAAGGTAGGGTAGTGTTTATTGGGTTTCGATCAATGATAAGAGAGGGGAAAGGAGGGTGGTGGTAATGAAACAAATGCAGGGGTAAAGGTGGAGGTGTTGTTTGGTTGTGGCTGGTTGGGTAGTGGTGGAACCAAGCAAGGATTAGGAAGGAGGAGTAGGGGAATGATGTGAGGGCTGAGGGGAGTGTTTATATGTATCTATGAAGATGGGGAAACAATGTGGTGAGGTAGGTTAATTAATATAGAGGGGTATGGTATAGTGGGCTGGTTTTCAAACAAAGAGAAGAGAAAGGGGAAGAGGGTTGTGCTTGGTCGATGAGGAGAGGAAGAGGATGCACGGGCAAGGATGATGGTGGAAATAGGAAAGATGCACAAAAAAAGGGAGGGGAAGTATATGTATGCATATGCAGACATTGGTGATAAAGTATGGCTCGACAAATGGGACTGATATTACACTGTGAGAAGGGGAGTGAAAAGGAGAGTGCATGGGAGAAGAATTTTTGGCATGCAAAGGTTAAATCGGGGGTAAAATGGTAAGGTAGAGTAAGAATATTTTATTTTAGTTTTAGCTTTAGTTCGGTTAGGTTAGGGTATCGGGTAGAAAAATATATCGAAAAAATTAACTAAGAGTAGGATAAGTTTAATGAAAAAAAAAGGCAAAATAATTAGGTACAAATATTTAGGAGATTATTTAGATTATTGATTGAAGGTTAATGATAAAATAATTAGGCTAAGGTTTCAGGTTTAGTTTTAAATAAAATGGTTAAATACTCAGAAACAAAGGTTACAAAATTTCTAAGTGTTACAATTTCTAAATCATCAAAAATTACATATTTTTAAACTTAATAATAAATAATATATATTAGGCATACTTATTGAAATAAAATACAAAGGCATAATTTAAAAGACCAAGTTGCCCCTAGTACATACGACGATAATAATCGTGCTAAAAACATGCCTAGGCATATTAAATCTATTATATTACATTTACATTATGCATAATTACTATACTACATTAAACATATTCTAGCATACACTCATACCCATAATTTTATAAACATTCAACGTACTTTGTTATATAGAATTTTATACTAGCATTATTATGTAAATAATTATAACGTAATAAGAATGCTTAATGTAATTTATACATCGAAACCCTAATATACTATCATGTGATATTTAAATTTTTAGTAAGACATATGAATTACTTGATTTTCAACAAAAAGTATAAAATATAAATGACCTGGTCTTAATTATTAGGCTCTACTAAATCTCCTATTTACCTAAAATAAAATAAAAAAAGGCAAAACAATACAAAATTCAAAAACCAAACAAAAGACCCAAACTACTAATTCATGCATGGACTCACGTAGCATGAAGACATCCAATGTGAGCCACTCATAAAGAAAGGGTAGGGTTGCATGAGCTAGCCACACAACAACAAAGTACTAGCATAGGGGGTTGCACAACACAAACAACGGTGAGAGGACGAGAGAGGGTGGCGTTGTTGTGGGTTTGGATGGGCAGTGACAAGAAGTCAAGAAAGGCAAGGAGGAGGAAGAGTGTGGATGAAAATGATGACCAAACGATCAGGGTAAGGATGGACTAGTGGAGCTGTGTGTTGGGGAATGGCGATGGGGTTACATTATAGTTTTACAAAACACGGGTAGAGTTACATGAGGCTGGTATGTTGTATAGGGAAATGACACATAAGGTTGTTACGTAGAAGGGTTTGGGTAGCATCAAAAAGATTGCACTGGTTGGGTCAAGCATCATGAGGAGGAGGGAAGGGAGAGGTTTGGGAGTGTGGTTAGAGTGGGGTAAAAAGTGGTGAAGGAAATGGAGAGCTAGGATGATAGGCATTTGTTGTATGTGATAAGGTCAATGGTGATTATTTAAAAGGGGCAAAAAACAAAGGATGACTGGGAGGCTAGGTTAAGTGATCAAATAGGGAAATAAAGAAATGAAGGAAGGAAAAGAAGATGGTTAGGCAGACTCAATAGGACAATGTAGGGTTACACGAGAAGGAGGAGGAGAAGAAGAAGGAAAAGAAGGAAAGAAAATAAATTTATTAGAGGCAACGAGGCAAAGAAGAAGAGGTTGGGCATGTTAAAGTGATGGAACCAAACATGTAGGGATGTATTTAGTAAGGAGAAGAAGGTGAAAGGAAGGGTTGATTAAGTTGGAGAAGGTCACAAAAAAATAGAGGAGAGGAGGAGTATTAGGTAGCTAGTTTGGGAGAAGGTAAAGGAGACATGGGGAAGGTTTTGTGCAAGGAAAAATGGGGTGATATGGAGGTTGCGTGAGAGAGGGGGATGACAAGGGGTAAGATAAACTAGGATCATAATTATTTTGCTTTAGGTTAGTTAAGTTAGGGTACCCAGTTAAAAAATATATGGAGAAAAAGATGGACCAATTTAGGGTGGGCGTGGGGTGTATGAAAAAGGAAATGGTAAAAATAATTAGGATAATTTACTTAATAATTTATTTGAGTTAGGGAAGAAGGGTTAATAATAAAATTATTTAACCTAAGATTTTAAGGTTTGGTTTTAAATAAAAAACAAAAGACCTAAAAAAATAGTTACAAAAATTTCAAGGTGTTACAATTTCTATAACAAATTTCATAAGTTATTACTTTGAATTTTAAAATCTAACAAACTTGTGAAAGTAATAGAAAAATATTGATAATATCTTGACACAAAAAGTTTAATATAAAGCTAGTAGCCTTATATATAATATCTTCAACAAACAATGCACAATATATAATATATGGTATTTTTGACAAACATGTAGTATTAATATATAGTATATAGTATCTTTGGATAATGTGTAAAGCACAATTTATGGTATGTGTGACAAACATGGAATATATAGTACATAATATCAAAATTAAATGTTTAACATAGTATCTTTAATAGATATTTCATGTATATATTATCTTTGATGAATGTATAATATACAATATATCTTTGACGAATGCTAGTATATAGTATCTTTGTTGAGTGTATAATATATAATATATAACATATAACATATATTATCCTTAAACCAATACATGATGTGTTTTATTGAATGTGTATATATAAGGTATATATAATATATCAGTTAATTGTGGAGTATATAATATGGAGTATACCCTGGCAATGACGCCAAAAACTTAAAACGTTCCTACCCGCAAGTGCACGAGGTCAAAGTAGTAGTCAAGGTCGATCCCACAGGAATTGGTGAATGACCACTGGGACAATGATAGAACTTATCTATATCTAGATTATGAGATGATATGAAATAAGAAATTGTAAGCTAAAATAACTAAAATAATTGACTAAGCGAAAAAGAAAGGAAAATAGCACTCAAGTGACTCAAGTAAAGAGAAGAGCTAAGGTTCCGGTTCATCGCCTCCGATCCTCACATGTAATTGAATATCACATCACAAAATAATTCAACAATCATAATTAATCATGCCAACAAGGATAGAAAGTGGTGTGCTTTCTCAACACACAACCACCCTATTATATATCTATGGCCTTAACTATCTCTATCTTAGAGTCTAATAGAATATAATGCATTGAAATCCACAAAGTTTCCTCTTTTATTGGTGTAGAGGTCAAATCGATTGCCTCTCGACCTAAAATTTAATCTCCAGTTGTGATATTAGGTCTAATACCGGATTATCTCTTGATCGCACCGGTATTTCCCACACCAAAAATTGGAACCCGACCGTGGTTTATCAATCCGTCAATCAATCAATAACACAACACATAGATTATGAATTGAATAAAAAAGGATGCAATAATTCAAGACATTCAGATTAGGGGAAACTCCCCTTCACCTTAGCACAAGATATAGCCTATCAAATTCATATCAAGAATATTAAAAACAACAAGATATTCCATAGATAGAGAAATGATCATTAGATAATACCCTTGATGTTCACAAATTCTTGCAAAATGTTTAACTTCTTGCACCTAGGTCTCTAATGTACACAAGAGATCTTGAAGAATTGGGGAAGATGATGGAGAAGAGAGAAGAGAGAGGGAGTGGAGGCTGATTCCATAAGAAATTAGAATGAGAGTTTTTATACTACCGCGTCTCGGATCCCTAGGATATTGATAAAAACGGGCTTCCAATGTCAGCTTTGATAATGCTAGGTATTTTGACCATAACTTTTTCATCATAACTCTGATTAATCTGATTTTGGATGTGTTGGAAAGCTATTAAAAATATCTACAAATTTAATGTTGAAAGATTCTCCAAATTAATATTTTTTCCTAGTCTAAATTCCACTTCTTTCAAGCCTATATACTTTGAATATGCATTCTTACTTTCATTTTATTCTAGAATTTACATTTTAGCTCTAAATCTCTTTCTATTTTAACTTTTGCTCCTTTTTTCTCCTTTCTTCTCCCTTTAAGCTTATTATTTTTTCCCATCCTTCATGATTTTTTTTTGTTGCTTGAGACCCTATAAATTTTTACAACACAAAGGCAGTAACAAGAACAAAAAAAAGGAGAATTCCAACTGAAATTTGAGGTAAAAACTATTATAAACCTTATGAATAAGATGAAAAAGTCACACTTATCAACTGTGCATGCATATCAAAGCAAAAAATAAAGTATTCAACACCTTACTAAGTCAAAGAGTGTTAAGGAGATCGAATTTACAAATCATATTCCAAGCACAATCCAAAGATCAACAAGGTGTACAAAATAAGACTCTAGCTTCGAGGACTTTAATTTCATATGTGAAATACAAAAATCCCTTCTCCTCATTTTCGTTTCTCCTCCCTTCGTGACGCACCAAACCCGATCCTACTCTATTTTCTTTTCTACTCCCTGCTACCCATCACCACCAACATCACCACCTTGTCATCACCATGCCTTCCCTTCCCCCTCCCTTTGGTTGCTCTACCTTACAACGAACATCACCACCTTGTTATCGCCATGCCTTCCCTTATCCTTTCTATGCCCACTCGACCTAACATCATCACCACCAACTCCAGCCTTTTATTTTCTCCCTAGCCATGCCCTACAACACCGTCGTCACCCCCACCTCATCCCCACCAATGCCGCCACCATTATCATCTTATTCCTTCCCTTACTCTTATTCTTCCCTTCTCCTCTTGTCCTTACCCTGCTGACAACACAAACCCCACCCCACCTTCCTTTTGTCTTCATTTCCTTTCTCTCCCTACCCAACCCCTACCCACACCATCCCTAACCTCGGTTGCTACCTGTAGGCCACCATCACTACCAACCCATAGCCAACAAACACCAACTTCACCACCTCTAGCAGCAATCACCACCCTAACTGCCACCAACTCCACCACATCACCACCCTAGCCGCTAGGGATGTACATCAATTTAAAATTGGATAAGAGAAAAACCCTATTAAGAACCTAATTTTTTAAACCTAGGACCTAGGACGGGACCAAAATTACTAAAATAAGAAAATTATATATTTTTTTCATATTAAAAAATATATTTTTTAGGTAAAATTCTTATAAAATTCTGGATTAGAACAAAATACCAAAACGATTGGGACTAGAACCAGTTAAGGACTAAATTTTTTTTACTTCAAAATCAAAACCCAAACCAGAGACTAGAATACCGGTCTGGTCTTAGACCGAAACTCTAAAAAACTAATTGTTCTAGTATAAAATTACGGCTCGGAATGATTTTTGAACACTCCTACTAGCTACCACCAACTCCACCACCACCACCGTGCACCACCCTACCTAAGCCTTCTACTTTTGGTTACCACTATTTTCTTTCCTCTCCCTTACCTTAGTTTCCCCTAGATTAAATTTTTCCTAAGTCTAATGTTTTATGTATTTGGAATCTAGATTATATTCTGGTTGTATTGTAAGAGGAAGCTTAGGTCTTACAAAAGTAGAGAGTAGAGACGCTTTGGTAAGGATATATATCGTAGCTAGAGTTTTTGGGTGTATTGTGTATTTGATATGATATCTCATGTTTTATATTATTATGATGAAATGTTACGTTTATAATGTTATGTTATGGTGGTGTGGTATCGAAACTATGACTTTAGATGTTGTTGTTGCTGTAAATCTCGTTATGTAACCCTAATTATGATCATGCGACCTATGTTAGTTTAATATGATTTTTATAGATATGTAAAGATTTTAAATAATGTAATTAAATGATATCATAATGATATATTGGAATTTGATATCCATCTTCATTAGGACTCATCAGTTTCTTTGTGAAAATAGACATGTTAGCTAGTTTAGGAGTATTTTGAGCAATACGGGTTAAAAATAAAAGCATTGGTATTTTGATGCATTAAATCGTTATAAATATACTAGATACATTGTGTGGAATATTTATAGTCATGATGAGTGATTTAAGGTTAGTAAATGAGAAAAATGACTGAAGTGGGGATAGTAACTTAACAGGACGAGTTATTATCACATGTATGAAATATTATAGTTAAACCTTAAATTTGTATACATTGTTATTATTTTTATTTTAAGAATGTGTATATAATTTGGTGGTCATATGAGTCACCCGAAAAAATTTATTCTTAAATTTTTTACATTGGGATTTTGTAGGAAATTATAAATAGTAACACTAAGAGTAGGCTAATATTGCATCTGTAAAACATTAGACTTAGACCTCGAATTTTGTGTATGTTATCAATAATGATATTTTAAGGATTAGAAATGATTTTTTTTTATAAAATGAGTACTATGGTAGAAGTTATGGTTGACTTAGGAAAATTAAAGTTTTCTTAGAAAGGGTGTGGCATTTTCTTTAGAGAAGCGTGTCAGTATTCATGTGGTTGTGATTAATATTTTTTAGATGACTATATTAAGATATATATTGTGTGATTTGTATGCCCACGTATGCATATGTATGATGATCTTGAGAAATACCACCTTAAAATAATATACTAATTACTTAAAGAGAACGATTATATGAATCGGGGTTAAGGTGTTGTATATCTATTCCACCAGACAATAATAGTGGTTTAGGTGTATTTTTTCCTGAGAAGCACTCTAGAATGTTCTATCGATTTAAAAATATTAGGGTTTATGGGGTCATCGTAGACCAAAATATGATCTTGGCAAGTAATGATGGATAAGATATTAATCACTTAAAGTGGAATATTACGTGAGTCAAAATTGAGGTGCTGGGTATGTTCCGCTGGACTATAATATTGGCTTGGTGTGTTTTTTTTTGAAGAGATGTTTCAAACTATTTCACTGGTTTAAGAATAGTGTTCAAGTGTATTTTGCCTGGAAAAGTGTTGTCCCTAATAGATGCTTCAAACCATTCTACCGATTTAAGAATAATGGGGTCATTGAACTCAATGTATGAAGAATATGGACTATGATTCTAATTAATGATGTGATTCTTGAATTAGTATTATCTTACATTATGTAAATTTCTCACGTATGCTCCCATATGATTTATGTTTTGTGTAACCTAGTTAAGGTTGTTACTCACTATGTAGCATATTAATCATCTTTTTTTATGGGTGTTGTTCGTTCCTATGAGTAGATCGAACTTGTTTTCTGGGATTGTTGTTTCTAATCTTAATGTTCTTGCCTTTGGTGAGTGTTAATTGAATTGGTAAAGGGTATGGTTATATAAATATCTATAACTCGTTATGGACTCTTAGTCCTCTGTTTTCATTATATATTTTCCTTCTCCCTATTTCATATCTCGTACCATGTTGGAATCAAGTGCTTCCCACACATAATTCTTAGGTATAATGTTAATTATTCTTTACACCTAATATAACATATGCATAGGAAGTGCCTCTTTTACATTGGATGCACCGTAACACTCCTACGATTTGTGTTTTGGCTTCCTTAACTAACTCTTTTAACTGAAATTTTTCAATCCCAAGATTTGGGGGTGTTACACCCAAGGATGGACATGTCCTTGAGTAATGTCTGGGAGTTATATGCTAGATTTATTTGTTTTGGCATTGTCCATAAATGCCCAGTTAGTTTGGTTTGGTGTTGAGACTAAGCATATGAAGTGTCTCTTCTTCATTGTATGCAGCGTGACACCCCTACGTTTTATGTTTTGGCTTCCATAACTAACTCTTTTAAATGAACATTTTCAATCCTAAGATTTGGGGGTGTCACACCCAAGGATGGACATGTCCCTGAGCAATGTCCAAGGTCAAAATGCTTGATTGATTTGGTTTGGCATTGTCCATAATTGCCCGATTGGTTTGTTTCATGTTGTCCATAAATTTTTGATCGGTTTGGTTTGGCATCTTCCATAAATGTCCAATTTTCTTGGTTTGGAATTATCCATAAATTATCGATTGGTTTGGTTTGGAATTTTTCATAAATACCCAATTGGTTTGGTTTGGCATTTTCCATAAATGCCTAATTTTTTTGGTTTGGCGTTGTCCATAAATTATTGATTAGTTTGGTTTGGTGTTGTCCATAAATTATTGATTTGTTTGGTTTGGCATTGTCCATAATGTTTGATTAGTTTGGTTTGGCATTGTCCATAATATCCCAATCCTCTGGTTTGGAATTATCCATAAATGCTCTATTAATTTATTTGAATCCCTTTATGGATTAAGATGTTTACATAAGAAATTGTGTGTTCATGTAATGAGTTGTCAATAATATAGATTATTCTTACTTGAGGCACATGAGCTACTTTTTTTTTCTTCATATCAAGCTTACATGTTTAAGTAGAAGGTTACATGTGTTTTGCATGTTATGATATGTTTATAGCACGATTTATGATGTGGTTATTAAGTATGCATAATATTGTATCAATTTAATGCACCCTTATTCTATATACAAATAATGTTTTAGTTCATGTCTCCCCCATAAGATAGGGTAGTAGGATTTACTCAGTATTAAATCTACATTGATACTACATTGTTTGTTAGGGTCTTGTAATAAATAACTGATGGTGATTAGACCATTTATGCAAGTTCAATATTGAATGTCTCATCGTTAGAAGGAATGTTTTCTTTATGTTTTGAGAGTAGGCTATCTGGTGATTTTATCTAGTGAATAAATTCGGCTCCGCTGATGGGATGCCCTTTGATTCTCTTCTCAGAGTTTCTTATTTCTCAAATATATTTATTTTAGTTTGTAAATCTTTCACTTGATTTGTATTTAGTTGGTTTGTGAATTTGTTTGAGATGTATTTGAACTTTGTATTCTTTTTAATTTTAAGTTTTAAAAATCCACGGTTATATCACAGGGTTCCTATTGACTTTATCATCAATGTTTTGGTTCTATGAAACCCTTCTCTTCTAGCCCAATTTGGAAATTTCTTGTGGGACTTTACTCCCTTGGTTTAGATGAGTTTTAAGTTTTGATTAGATAGGTTTATCCTTGCATTTGGTACAGTTTAGGTGAACTTGCATGTAATACCCTAAATTTTAGCTAACCTTAATCTCAAGTAATTAATATTATAACCTAATTAAAATATCAGGAAATTAATATTTCTATCTTACCCTAACCCAATATTTTAGCTTATCCTAATCCTAAATTTTAGCCTAGCCCTAATTTTATTCTAGGTTATTAATACATTTCTTAACCTAGACATAATTCCAAATAATCATTTCATTTAATTATCCTAATACCCTAACCTAAATTATCTTAAACTAAACCTAAATCTAAACCCATACTTTTTCTCTATTTCTCCTTTTTTTTCTTCTCTATTTTTACATTTCCCTCCTAGATGGTTTTTCTTTTCCCTCCTTCTTTCCCTTTGTGTGCATGACATCCCCTACGTCCCTACCATGTTCTCCTTCCATGACCTACAATCCTGCACACACTACCCTCACCATCACCCATCAACTCCCTCTTTGTCTGTGCAATGGGTTGCGTTGATAAACTCACCTCACCCTCTCTCCTCTCCCCTTGTATATGTCTGTATATATATAACCCATTTAATGCACCAAACCACCCTTCTTCTCCCTCTATTTTTGTTGAAAAGTTTGCACCTCAACACAACCTTCCTCCCTCCTTTTCGTCTCCTTATTGTTGCCAAAACAACACCAAAAACCCACCTTGGGCTAGCCCAACTAAGGCAACAACACGTCTGTTGGAAAAAACTATCATTTCCTTACCCCATCCACCGGCCAGGCTCCCCACAACTTGCCCTCAAGCAGCAGTAAAACTCACCGAAACCCACCCTCCACCTTCGGCAAAAATCACCACAACACCCCTACCCTTAGACCATTTATACCAAAACCACACCCACTTCCATCTATTTCTACCAAATCCCACACCCACCCTTCCACATCCACCACCAAACCTCTCTTTTGTTGCACAAGTTTTACCGACACTTCCCTCAAACCTTGGTTTGGTTTATCCCCATTATTTCACCCTTCCATTACCTTAACCCCTCCTTAATTATATCATTTAATTGTAATTATCTTTTTTTAATCATTCTTAGGTGATATTCCAGATGTTCCAAAAGAGGCAGAATAGGATAAGTATGCTTAGAGACCGGAGGATTTTTCGTAAGGATACTAATCGATATTTGGGATTTTGTGGTAAATGCTTAAATGGAAATGTATATTATTATGTTATTTTTATTATATTTTTAAATATATTTGGTTAATGATGTTTTATGATAATATAAATTTTATGATAAAAAGAGAGTATGAATAATGAAAGATGTGCTGATATGATGTTGCTACGGTAGGTTATATTTTTGTGGCTAAGTATAACTTGTGAAAGAGTATTATGGGCCTCATAAATTATGATAAGTGGGAAATAAGTGTATTTAAGATGTATGATGGTAAATGGAGGATTTGGAAATAATCATATTAACGATATAAGACTTTCGTAAACTAAGGGCTTTTGGTTATTTATAAGGGCATTTTGGTTAATTGGGTTAATATGGAAATTTTAGTATTTTGATGGGTTAGATGGATTAAAATATGATAATAGGATCATGTGGAGTGATTATGAATGTCATAAGTTCCTCAAAATGAGAGAATGGCCTCAATTGGAAATAGTAACCTTAAAATGGTAATGTTATTATCACATGTGTAAAACAATAGAGTCAGACCACGAATTTTGGATATGTTATTGAGCCTTATGGGAAGAGTTATGACTTACATGTGAAATTAAGGTTTGGGGAGCTTTGAAAATAGTAACTTTTGAGATAGGGTAATTATATCATGTTTAATACGTGAGATTTACACCTTGAATTTTAGGTATGTTAACAATAACAATATTTGAGGAATATATACTAAATTGTGTGGTTAAATGATCAATATGGTAGGAGTTATGCCTAAAGTATGAATTTAGGGTTTTTTAAATAAATAAAAAAGCATCTTAACCTTTGGGAACAATCTTGTTATCTATATGATGATGCCCTGCTCTCCTTAGTTATGTTATTTACATATCAAATCAATTATGAATAATATACTAACCATTTAAATTGAAAGAGAACATAAGTAGAGTCTAGGTGTTGGATCCGTTCCACCGAACAATAATAGTGGCTCAAGTGTGTTGTCCCGAAGAGGTGCTTTAGTCTATTCCATCAGATTAAGAATAGTGGGGTCATACACCTAATGTGAATAAAAATATGATTTGAGATTAGAACTAAAGGATATGATATTAACTATTTAAAGTAAAAGATCACGTGAATTAGGAACAGGTATTGGGTTCGTTCCATCGAACGATATTAATGACTTAGGTGTGTTATCCTTGAGAGGTGCACTACCCCAAAAAGCAGTTTTAATAACGGTTATTTTATAGTTTTAATAACCGGAACGCCCGTTACTAAATCTTTAATAACGGTTCATAACCGTTATCAAAAATATAAAAAAATCCGCCAATATGAGCATAAACTTTATGTTTAATAACGGTTTTTAAGAAAAAAACGTTGTTAAAAAAAGAGGGTTTTAATAACGGTTATACAAAAACCGTTGTTAAAACATCATCCAATTACACTTTCTAACATTATTTAGGCATTTATTAAACCCTAATACGTATTAAATGTGCATAAATTTGAGATTAAATGTACATTTTTAATAACGGTTCTGATGAAAACCATTATTAAAACCTATGTTTTAATAACGGTTCTTATGAAAACCGTTATTAAAAACTGGATTTTTAATAAATGCATAAATTTGAGATTAAATGTGCATAAATTTGAGATTAAATGTACATTTTTAATAACGGTTCTGATGAAAACCATTATTAAAACCTAGGTTTTAATAACGGTTCTTATGAAAACCATTATTTAGAAGAACCGTTATTAAAACAAGGTTTTAATAACGGTTTGCATAAGAACCGTTATTAAAACTCCAGTTTTTTTTTTAAGTTTTTGTAGTTTTGTTCCTACCCACATACACAGTTGTATGTTCAAATAATTACCAAATCTACATTGTAAAACAACATCAATTGATAACAAATCTGCAATCACACCATAATTTTAATCAATCCCTTGTTAATATGCATGTCTTAATACACCAGACATATATACTCAAGAATCAAAATTAGTAGGCATACCACAACTTAGTAGATCTACACCCCAAAGTAAAATATTCATAAATCTAGCTTAGAAAACTTAAAGACATAGACAAAATACAAACCTGAACATGCATGTAGAATATATAGATCTCTACCTAATACCGAATGAATGAGTGCACATGCTTGGCCCATTGCTCTCTCACTTCATCAATTTCTTCAACATTGTATTGCTGGCCTTGTGCATAATCATTGGTGAAAAACTACAAATCCCAAGTTTTGATTAATATACAGTTAGCACTTACGTCAAGTACCAAACATATATGTCATGATTCATTAATGGAAAAATATCGAAGAGAAAACATACATGGCTTAGATCTATGTTGACCGATCTATTTTGGACTATCAGATCCATTGCTCTACATACATAGTATCCATAATCTTTGTCATTTTGCTGTTGTGGACACTGTCAAATGAATTCAGTTAGCTCTCTAACTATTAGATATTAATTTTAATTAAAATAAAATACGAAATAGTTGTCTTCCTACTTACTATGATAGGCTCGTATTGAACATTCTTTGGGTCTGGGACACCATTCCCACCTCTCTTTTGATACGCTATCCGTAGTGCCCTAATAAATAGAGTTGGATACACAATATTGTAAGTACGCATATATACCTCAAATAATGAAAGCTAGGCGAATATATGTATAAATAAGCTAATGAAGTAAGAAGTGAAAAGTATACAAAAATGTCGATAAATTCCTTCCCACCACGACGAGCGACTTCAAAAGGCACGTCATAGGTTAAAAGGGAATCAAACACATAGACTTTATTAAGATCAGGTCGGACGGCGTACAAAACCCAATGTTCAGTTGCGAGGTGAGGAATGAGATAGAGCTTGTTGTGTCCCTCAATCAAAATGTGATCCGCTAAATAGTTTATGTGCCTACCCTCTCTTATTGTACTACCGTCAGCTATGTAGTATGGGCACACAAACAAAATAGAGGACAACATTCCCTCCATCGCAGCTCGAGTAGCTACCAACATATGGACGAAAAAAACAATGCATATTTGTTAATAACTAATAACTCATATAAGAGGTCATAAAAATTCTAATTGTACAAGTTAAGAGTACTAAAATCTCAAAATAAAATAATACTTACGTGACATAGACGGCGACACTTATGGTTGACATCCATTCTTGATTATAAATGTCGCTTATGTCAGCCGTCGATACCATGTAAGTAGCATCGTCCCTCCCAACATACTCAAGACGATAATCAATGAAAATATAATTGTCCCTGAGGTAGTTTTGGGCATAAAAATATAATAAAGCTAATGCTGGTGGAGGTTGGCTTTGCTGATCTAAAGAAGGAATCTTTTGTGGGACAAGTGATTTTTCAGATTTAGCTCTCTTTCCTTTAGCAACGCCCTATTTTGTGTTGCTCGTTTTGCTAGCACCTCTCTTGGTTTTACTATGGTTTTTTGATCCGCAGTAGTGAGACGTATTTGATCCGCAAGCCAAGCCACGAAGCTTCCATGAGTATCTAGTACTATGGTTGCCTCATCGCCCTCTTTATAACAAGGCAAGTGTGCACTGCCAATGATTGGAGTGTCAATACTCACCGGCCTTGTATTTAGGGCTAAATTGCACCCGTGGATTGTTTGCGTTTAGGTACTGTGACTGATGCGGACCCTTCCTTTCGCTAAAATTGTTGAAAGGTCATTCACTAATAAGTCACATTTATGCAAACCCTAAATAAAAATATTACACATTATTAATAATTTATTGCACTGAATACATTTAATAACAATTCATAGTTTTTAATGCTTACCTCGGGAAGAGTAGAAATAAATGCATCAGCTTCACAACTATCTCTGACGCTATTTACATTAGGTATGTGAAGTTGATCATGGTCTACTGAATTGGATGGCTTATACCCTTGAGATTTAATAAATGACAACTCTTGCTCCATTGTTGCCATCCGTTCAAATGCCACGTTCAATTTTTGGGTGAGGATGGCGACTTGCTCATTAGTGCTACGAGAACCACGAGATCGACCACATATGCTCGTTCTCGTAACACCCAATCCAAGGCCCCTATGTCTTCCAGGGTGTTCTACAATTCCTGTAGCCTAGGACACAATGCTATATTGGTCCACCTCCTCACCTTCTGACGTTTCAAGTTCGTCCTGTAAATTTAACTTATAGGAATAAGCATAATATAATAGTTTTCTAAAAGAAAACTAAGTAGGGTTCTAGATATCTACAAAATTACAATTTTTTTGGCTGCAACATCAACATATTCATTAACATATCCATCTCTTGTTGCTCTAGCGTTATTCCATAATGTACCAATATTGATGGAAGAGGTACATGGGTCCAAGTCTTGGGCTAGGAGCTACAAATCAAAAAAATATTCTTAATTAAGAATATTATTATAAAATTCGACATTTACATGTAAATAGATAATCACAAAATGCATACCAACTCCTCTTCAAGGCCCACATAGCCTTTGCGAGCCATATTATGCCAGTATTTATTTTGCTTCGCAATCTCTTTATGTTGGGTACTTTTTTCCTATGTGACAAGACAAAGCATAATGACATGGTTATTTCAATATTAAGCATAATACTGGGATTGATACAAAAAGTTTAATTGTTATCTAACAAGTACCTTAAAATCCCCCGTAAGACGATAAGCAATGAATTGGTTCCAACTTTCTTGATCGATGAAACCGTATCGTTTGGGTGGGTTCTATCGTAGAGAACCATCCCTCTTTCTATACATTTTTCTACGAGCTAAATATGACCTAAAGGTTCTTAGACGTTCCCCACAATGTCTAAGAAGTCATTTCCTCCTACTCTCTGGGACATTGAACACTCTCTGCAAAATAAGACATGTAGATGTATACCGATGTTAATGTAATAAAATTAATAACATTTGACATACAAAAATGATTATATAAAATAGCATATTTACCGTGATTTCCTGCCAAATATGCTCCTTATGACCCTTTGGAACCTGCTTCCAATTATTATAGGAGATAGAAACACGGTTACGAGTCACAAGTGAAATGTAGGTCAAGAACATATCTGCGTAAGGGCCGATGGGAAGATTGTAAGTATTCCATCCCAACTCGACTACTTCTCCTCTATTCCTTATGTCTATGATAATTCTCATAATCGTAGGTCCTCTCTTCCCTTCTTCATCACTACTATCCCTATCAATGTTTTTGTTGGCCATATCTCTAAAAAAAATAAATAAATAAATTATGTTAGAATGTTATGTATTGAGCATAATAATGTACCATTATATTATCGATACGAATCATGCTTAGAAAGAATTAATCTCAAATGTATCATGCTATTCTATATATATATACGAATCATGCTAACACGTTTCCAAAAAGATATTAATACTAACCCTAACCCTAATTAACCATAATAAACGATAAACCCTAACCCTAACCCTAGCTAATTAACCATAATTTATTATAATAAAACCTAACCCTAAACCACAAAAAAAAAACCTTAATCCCTAAACCTAGCTAAATGTAATTAAAGCATAATATATAAATCATATTTATTATTATTATTATTATTATTATTATTATTATTATTATTACTATTATTATTATCATACACAATTATTTCTCTCTATTTAATTATTCACTTTTATATATTCCTTATTCTCTATATCTATTTAATCCTCATCAAATAGCAATCATTAACATATGCATATGTAAAATATATTTGTATTTCATTATATGAAATTTCCTATATATTATTGCTAGTCTCCTATACTTATTAATGAAAATGTGTGTGTGTGTGTGTGTGTATAGTTTTTATGAGTGAAAATGTATATAATTCTACACTCACATTCATATTATATATATATGTAAAGGTCTCGGCCAACACATGCATTTGTTAATATATAACAATAACGCAACAAATTCAACAACGAATAGCAAAATTTTCAGCCAACACATTCAACAACACATTTTCGAACGACAAACCACAATCTTTCAATAACAAACAAACGAAACCCTATAGCAACATGCATGCATTTATATATACATACATATATAAGTAGATAAAAATTTACGAGAGGAAGAACAAACACATACATAAAGTGAGCTAGCTACAAACACGACGATGAGAATGTTGAGAGAGGCAAAGGCTTCAAACACGACGGAGGATGAAGGTGCAAGTGCTGGCTAGATAGCTTTGGAACAATGACAGCACGGACATGTAGAGCTGACAATGGAAGAGGCGTGGTGGAGAGTTTGCGGTGCGAGGGTTTCCTTTACTTGAGAGGAGCCGGAGTGGTGGTGCACGGTGTGGTGGTGTGAGGGTTTGCAAGGAGAAGGATAGCAAGAGAACGAAGTTGCAGAGAGTCTGAAAACTTTGGCACGAAACATAACTGAGCGAAATAAAAGTTTGATTTTGGAGTTTTAATAACGGTTCCTGAGAGAACCGTTATTAAAACCTTTGGACTTTTGACAACGGTTCTAATATGAACCGTTATTAAAATCTCTTTTAATAACGGTTTAAATAAAACTGTTATTAAAACATCCGTGCAAATTTTAACGTTGCCCTTTTAATAACGGATTTTAACTAGAACCGTTATCAAAACTCTCCCGCCCATTAATTTTCACGCGTTTGACAACGGTTTTCGAACCACCGTTATTATTTTCCCGTTATTATTTTCCGTTTTCGTAGTAGTGGTGCTTCAAACTATTCTACTGATTTAAGAATAGTGTCTTAGGAGAGTTTTGCCTTGAGAGGTGATAAGTCAATTCTACCAGACGATAAGAGTAGCTCAGGTGTATTGTCCCTCAAAAGTGCTTTAGACCATTCCATCGATTTAAAAATAGTGGAGTCCCTAAACTCAACTAATTCAGGCCATGTTATAAATAAAGGAATGGATCATGTTATATTCTAATAATATAAATTCAGGCCAGTATTTATCTTGTATTGATTTTTGTATCTCACACAAATACTACTTTACGTTGTGAATGCATATAATTATGTGTTTCCTTGTTTCAACTGTATTATTACCTTACTTAATACGTAGTGTACTAATCATCCTTTTCATGGGTTCTACTCATTTCTATGAGCATATAACCCAAATGTTTATGTGCAGGTCAATGAAGACCCAGTTGATGAGTTTGCAGCTTTTGATGCTTTGTATGGGGTAGAGTGACCTTATGTATTAGGGATTTTGGGCATAGAATAATGTTATCCAAATGATGGTTTTACCCGGATATCCTTTTGGACTCTTAAGATCTATGGTATCCCTTTTGTTTGTATTTTGGATATTATATTTAGAGTTATTCTCCAAACTTGTATTTACATTTATAAAAATTCTCAAGTTTTCTTTCTATCCTATTGAACATTTTAAATTGTTTTGCCTTGTTATTGACATAAGGATGGGATGATAAGCTAGACTTGTGTCAATTAAGGCGGTAACACCCAATTATTTTTATTATATGATTTTATTTTAAAACGAAAAATTTTCAATAGGAAATTTTGAGGTGTTACAGTGTATACCTCTCTATAGCGGTTTCATCCCCATTCTTATTTTAGCTTGCACATTTTATTTTGTAAAATAAAATTTTTCAAGAGTAAAAATTGGGAGTATTACAAATTTCACCAAAAAATAGAGTAATTATTTTTCTATATGCAAACTAATTTTTCACCATAACTAAAATAATCTTTCATCATAGATGAACCTATTTTTTTTACCATAATTGAACTGATATTTTACCAGTGTTGAGATGATGTTTCACCGTAGAATATAGGTAAATGTTTTATCATATATAAGGTAAATTATATTATGAATCTAGGTGTACCTTGTAAGGTGCGTCAGTAGTGCAAATTATTTATATTTAAATAGAAAAAATAACTACCAACATATCTTGGTTATTTTTTCTTCTTTGGGTTAATGTTTGTTTAACCTTTGGTGGATATATTTTCTTCTTTAATTTGATTTTCATTTAAAATTTCCTTGAAATTTTTCTTTATATATATATATTGTTTAGGTTAAGGTTTTATTATTACATGTATTATAATAATAACAATACTTATAGTAATTTGTGAAATTACATTATAATTATAATTTTTATAATCAAATAATATAATTATATTTATAATTTATTATTATTTAAAATTAAAATAATTAAATTTATATTACAAATATATTTTTACTATTTTGCACACTGGGTGCACGGGAATACATAATATTTGTATTGCATGTATAAACTAATATTTGACCATAATTGAGTCAATATTTCACCAACATCATACTTATCTTTCATTGTTGTTCTACATATCTTTCACTCAATTTCAACATAATTGAATGATCTTTCACCATGATTAAATTAATATTTTAATAATTTCTTACCATAATTAAATTGATTATTTATCATAGAATATTTTTAAACATGTCTATAACCTGACATTTCACCATAACAAAATTAATATTTCATCAGCATTGAGTTGATTTTTCACCATTAGTTTGAATATGTGCATGCACTCTCTTTATTGTAATTTTTTACATTATTTTACCAAACTGTCAACATAAACATGTCTATCTTTCACTAAAATTATGCTAATTTTCATCATAGTTTTATATATCTTTCAATGGCGTTCCGCTAAAATTTTAACACCTTTCTCAAAATCTTCTAGCTTAAAAATACATATCTTTCACCATAACCAAACTAATTTTTCAATAATATTGAGTTGATCTTTCACTACAGAATATAGTTAATGTTTTACTACAAATGAATTGATCTTTTTCCATATCTAAAATGTTTTTTTTTACCATCGTTGAGATGATCTTTCAATATAGAATATTACCAAATGGGACAGGATATATAAACTAATCTTAGATTGCAACTGTGCTAATGTTTCCTAGCATTATACTTATATTTCATTGTTATTATGCATATTTTTCATCATTATAATAATATATTACATTAATAAATTTCAATAATACTTTGATAAATTTTCACCATCGTTATACATATTTTTTTTATTGTTATATATATCTTACACCATTAAATATATTTTATTCCATTTTTCTATTAAAATTGCACCATTATTATGCAAAAAACTTATACTTTGCTATAATTGTACATATATTTCATCTTATTTTTTTGTAAAAAGTATATATTAATCTGGATCTTTAATTGTAGAAAAAGATCTTATAAATATTATAGTATACTTTTTTTTTATAATCTTATTAAAAGATGTCATAATTTTTTTTAAAACATAAGTACTGACACCATGCTTCCACTAACATGGCAACGATGTTCCCAAAAGGAGCATCAGGTGAAGGATTTAATGCTTTTTTCTACGTGGGACCCACCACTATCTTCTCTCTCCTTTTGTTTCCACACATGTAATGAGTATTTCTTATTTTATAGATATTAGAACGTTTTTTTATTAACAACCAAGACTCTCTTTTTTTATTTTCTTTTTTATAATTATAAATTTTACTTAGGTATATACGATTATTTTTATAATTTTATAAATTTGATTTCTGTACAAAAATTGTTGATATATGAAAACCAGATAAATAATCTGTTAGCCTTGTTCGTAATCTGAAATTTGTTTAGCTACCTCCCAACAACATTTGTTAGAGGTAGTTATAGATATTTTTCTTATCGTTACAGTTGCGTGCATCAATTGTATATAAAAGGC
The DNA here is from genome assembly GCA_039764185.1 of Tamarix austromongolica. NCBI lineage: Eukaryota > Viridiplantae > Streptophyta > Magnoliopsida > Caryophyllales > Tamaricaceae > Tamarix > Tamarix austromongolica. The sequence goes on along the minus strand of CM077816.1, from coordinate 94,562,155 downwards.
TCATCCTGAGTCATCAATTGTAATTCATAGATAGCAATAAAAGATCATCATAATCTTCTTCTTGTTTTCTCGTTTTCTTTCCATCTTCTCTATCAAGTTTCCTTGTCAATTTCAACATGATATCAAAGTATTAATAAGATCGTATAGTCCCCCGAAATTTTAAAAACCTGAAATTTAATAAATAGCTTTTAAAAAAATTGTTTAATTATTTTATGGATTTTGAGTATATAAATTTGGATAGGAGTATTTGATAAATTAAAACAAAGATTTTGTTATTTTATCATACTCTTTTTATTTAAATAATTTTTATCAAACCAATATTTTAATAAAATTATCCTTTTTAAGGCTATATATTTAATTATATTAAATTAAATTATTAAATAAATTTATTATCAAAAATATTACATCCTATTAATTTATAAATTAAATTATTTTAAATTCTTCCACTCTCCCATTTTCCCATTTCCTTTTCCTTTTTTTCCTTTCCTTCTCCTTTTTCTCCTTTTTCCTCCTTTCTTTCTTTTTCTTTTTTTCTTTTCCTGGCTGACAGGCCTATCTCCCCCTTTCCCCTGCGCCTAGGCCTCCAGCCCATTCCCTCTCCTTCCTGTCCCTCCCCTGCGTGCGTCGGCCCAAACTAGCCCTCTTCCCTTTTTTTTTCTTTTCTCTCCCTTCCCGAGCCGGCCCAATTCTTTTTCCCCCACGCTTGGCCTGCCCTTCCTCTCCCCTTCCTTCTTCTTCTGCCTCCAGCCCCGATGCAGCGCATGCCCCTCAACGCCATACCCAGCCACTGCATGCAACCTCTTGCTGCCACCACCTACCTCTCCCTCTCTCCCGTCATTTTCTTCCCATCTTCGGACCTAGCCAGCCCTATAAACCATCCCTCATGCCATGTTTTGTCCCCCTCTTTGTCTCCCCTCCCTGCCACCGGCCGGCCAGCTACCCCTATCCTCCCTCTTCTTTTTCTTCTCCTCATCAGCCACTTTCCTGCCTCATTGTTCGAGCTCCTTACCTTCCCTGACCTCCTTCCTCTCATTTTCTTCTCCTTCCATTTCTATCTTGTTTTGTGCACCACCACCCCTCCGCCACACCAACCGCCTGCAGTGCTTCCTGCTACCTCATACTACCGCCCTAAACCACCACAATACCCCTCAATCCCCTTATAGTCCCTTCTTCCTCCCCCTTATTTTTCTTCTTCTTTTTCTCCCTCCTCAGCAACCTCCCTGCAACCCATCCGTTAGCCGCCATTCGGCCGCCTCTGCCGCCACCCAAACCACCAATCCACTCCTTGCAATCTCCTCTACCACCCCCACACCTTCTTTTCCCAAAACCAGCCCTCGCATCCCTTCATTTTCTTCCCCTCTTTTCCTTCCTTCTCAGGCCCGTCCACCTCGGCAGCCATCTTCTCCGCCTCGCCGCCTCTGCCACTCTTGACCACCACCTACAACCCCTCTTCACTCCTGCACCCTTCCCTTACCCTAAATCCTCCCCCACCTACCCTCTTTCCTAGCCCCAAAACCCCAACCCAAAAATGACCACCCCTCCCTTCTACCTCCTTACCTTCGACCCTTTTTCCCCCATATAGCCTGCATGTGGCTCACGTTGTTTATGCAGTGTGAGTTCCACATTGTTTTGGGAATTGATTTGTTTAATTATTGAGGTATATAAATAGTTAATAAAGTGCGTTATTAATTAAGTTTTTATAAAGTTTTATCCTTTTTAATTTTCTACTTCTAATATAATAATTAATGACATTATTTTTAGGTGTTGATTTTGCTATTTAAAGCTTGAATCTTTAACTAAGATACCGGTAAGGTTTGATTTTTGCAGGAATTAAGGTAATCATTAAACCCCACTTAAACGCATGGATAAACGTATTTTAGCACATTAGGGTTTTTAATACGTTATTATGCTTGTTATATGTTTCTTAATAATATGTATGTATGTATATATATATGCTTGTATTGATTAATAAAAAGGAAATTATGCTATTTTATGTGCTATGTGTGGAAATATTGCTTAAGGAAGGAGTTTGGCTAGCAATGAAAGTGTTAAATACTTATCCATGTCATTTTATGTTATTGTGACCATTTATGCATGAATAATATTATTGTGAGCTCTAGGGGCATTTTAGTAATATTCTCGAGTAAGAATGTGGCCTATTATGTGTGAGTGCTAATAAGTAGTATATTAAAATATAATAGTTGGTTGAGTTGGATATTATGAGTGGAGTATTAATATTAATTTCATGTAGTGATAATAATTTAATATAAGTGGTGTAATAAGGGGCAAAATGGTAATTTTGTAAGTAAAAGGGTAAAATGGTAATTTTATAATTAAAGGACAAAATGGTAATTTTGTAATTAAAGGGTAAAATGGAAATTTTATAATTAAGGGGTAAAATGGTAATTTTATAATTAAAGGTTAACATGGCAATTTTGTAATTAATGGGTAAAATGGTAATTTTGTAATAAAAGGGTAAAGAGGTAATTTGGTAATTAAAGAATAAAATGGTAATTTTATAATTAAAGGATAAAATGGTAATTTTGTAGTTAAAGGGTGAAATGGTAATTTTATAACTAAAGGGCAAAATGGTAATTTTGTAATAAAAGAGAAAAATGGTAATTTTTTAATTAAAGGGTAAAATGGTAATTTTGTGATTAAAAGGCAAAACGGTAATTCTATAAGTAAAATGATACAATGATAATTTTGTGAATAAAGGGTAGAATGGTAATTTTGTAAGTAAATGGATAAATTGGTAATTTGTAAGTAAAAGGGGTATTATGGTAAATTTGGAAGAGAAGAGCAATTTGGTAATTTAATCAACTAAAGAGTAATTTGGTAATTATGATAATAGAGAAGGGCAAATTGGTAATTTAACCAACTAAAGGGTAAATTGGTAATTATAATTATGTAGAAGGGTAATTTGGTAATTTATGCAACTAAAGGGGCAATTTGGTAATTATAACAAAGGAGAAGGGCAATTCGGTAATCTAACCAACTAAATGGGAATTATGATAAATGTAACAATTATGAAGGGTGATTAGTGATCTAATAAGTGTGGGAGATAACTTAGTAACCTAAACCGAGTAGGGATGTGGCTAAGAACAACTATGTGTGAGTTATGTGCCTTGTATGCCATGTGTTATGCCATATTGTGTACTTTATGCTTAATGATTAATCATTTATAGCGCGACTGGGAGTCAATATATGCTTATGTGACTTCCTTATGGCATATGGACGATGATTATATTTGTTCTATGTACGATGTTATGTGATGTGACCCTCTAGGACATACATGCTAGGATATTTAATGTGGTAATGTGGGATGGAAGGATGAAAAAGAAAAAATGGGAAAGTATGATAACCAAGGGGAAGTTGGCTAACATAGGTAGGAATGACCCAAATAATCCATGATCCATGAGTGGATGAATAAAAGGAAAATTTACATAAATTGAAAGAGTGGGAGAATCTAGGGTTTGCATGGGATGGTTAGAGTCCGCATGGGGGCAAACTTTACATATGGAAAATTGCCTTGGGACGTGAGGAAGGTAATAGAAAGGTCGTTTGGGTGACTAGAGGCTTCGGGTGAAAAATAGTACGTGGGATACTATAAAGGTGCATAGAAGACCGAGCTAGGGTTTGGGGAAGAAACCCTAATTTCAGAAGGTAGAAAAAGAAAAAGAAAATAATAAAAATAAATGAGAATGAGTGGGTAGAAAATGAGGGTTGGATCTAAGGGTCGTGACGTGTGGGGTGTTGAAATAGTTTGGGATGTGTAAGGCAGAGAAGGATGGGCCATATAGGCCCAGATTAGGGTTTTTAGAGAAACCCTAGGGTAAGGCGGTGAGTGGGCTTGACCCACACACTTAGGAGTCGGGCTCCGGGTGTGAGTAAGTGGAATAAGGGAAGGATGTCGGGGTGAGTTAGGAGGTGCAGAAGTCTCAAGATATGGGACGAGCCCTCTTGCGAGGATAAGTGTGGATATAGTTAGCCATGCATATCTAGGGTGAAATATTTCAAATAAGATATGGATAAGATAATAATCACTTAAAGAGGAAGACTATTGAGCCGGACCCAAACCGGTCCACCGGCGAATAATAGTGGACAAGAGCATTTTGTCCTGCATGATTTCCGGTCCACGGCTATAATAGTGGGGGATTCCGTACTCAGCAAACCAAATGTAATAACGATAAGACATGGGAAAGACACTAATTAATTACAGTGGAACACCTTGTGAGTCGGGGCCAGACCGGTCCACCGGTGAATAATAGTGGCCAGGAGTATTTTGCCCTAGAGACCGGTCCACCAACGAATAATAGTGGTCATGAGTGTTTTGCCCTAGATGTATTCCGATCCACCGACTATAATAGTGGAGTTCCTGCACTCACATGGACATTTATACTCCGAGATGATTGATTAATGATGGACTAATGGCTTTAAGGCCCTAAAAGTATCGATTGTTCATTATGACCTATCAATATTTGATTGACTCGTTAAGTATGCGAATGTACAAAAGTGAATGTATATGTATGCACCATTAATATTCAATTGACTTGTCAAGTATGTGGATGCATGGATCTGATTATTATGCTTACAACTATCGTTAGGTATGGGTATAGTGGTATATCATGTGTTATATTGCAGACCTGCTTTTAAGTGTGTTTTTAAAGGGTTACTCAGTACCATAGTACTGAAGGGTTCCATTCGTGGGGCCGCCACCTATTCAATGGGTAGTGTCCCTTGCAAGTCCATTTTCAGGTGCTACTCAAGTGGACAACGAAAAAGAGCGTAAGGATTATCCAACCTTTAAGATTTCATTCTTCCTCTTCTAATGTCTGGTTTAAATGTAATTTTGTTCTTGTAGCCACCATTGGTGGAATCTATTCTTATAAAATTATTTACTTGCGTTACTCTGATTTAAAAATGGTTTGAATTTCTAGCAATTGATATTTTGTTCTTTAGCCTTAGCACTTCGTACTGGAGCGATATGAGTGAACCGGTCTAGTACTAAGAGTGGCGATAATATCCCCGAAATTCACATTTTGTTATTTTACTTCCACTAATCTTTTAATAAAATAAAATTTTTCAGTAGTAAATTTTGGAAATAATACAACTCGATTCTCAATTTTCTTCTCAATTTCACTTTCAGTTTTCTTCGAATATATAATGCCTAATTCTTCTCTTGAAATTCTTGCCTCTCCAATATTTTAACATCTCTATTGTTTCCAATTTTTCCTCATATTTTCATCATCAACCGTCCGATACCCCTGGAGCTCTTCTTATTTCTGACAAATTTGACGGCCATGAATATGCTGTCTGGAAAAGATCAATGAAAATTAGTTTGTCTACTAAAGATAAACTATGTTTTATCGATGGTACATGCAAGAAACCACCATCCACTTATCCTAATTTTAGAAACTGGGAAAGATGCAATGATATGGTGATTTCATGGATAACGAATGCTTTGAATAAATTAATTGCATATAGTGTAATGTTCTCCTCCACGGCTAGGGAGATTTGGCTTGAGCTTGAGCAACGATTTGGCCAAACCAACTATGCTCAATTGTTCCAAACCCAAAAGAGTATATGTTCCATTTCCCAAGGGTATGATAGTATAACCTCTTATTTTACAAGACTCAATAATCATTGGGATGATTACTCTTCTTTGTTAGCTGGGACTGAACGTACATGTAGATGTACTTGTGGAGCTAATGATAAACATGATAAAATGATCAAATGATGAGATTGGTTTAGTTCCTTATGTGGATCAAAGAATTAAAATTTTATTTTATCAAAATTAGTTTGTAATATGTGTGCAATAGTATTAGAAAAAATATATTATAATATTAAAAACACCATCAAATTGATGTAAAAATTATCTAGAAACATGTTGCTTAATTTTTTTTTCCCAAAATTGAAGTTTGTCTCGATGCCACTTCTTCGAACTTCTAAAAATTCTCTAAAATTTCACTTTTGGCTCTAGCGAGTTTTGTTTGTAGTATATGTGTGATATTAGGAAAAAATAATGTAGCATTAAATTCATGATTAAATTGATATAAATATCGTAACCTATGTGTGTAATAGTATAAGGGAACATGTATGTTTAGTTTTTATTAATAAAAACATACCAATAATTTTTGCTAAGTATAATTGAATTCTTTGCTGAAGTTGTATGTTTATTGTCTGAATGTAAACGATTGACATAATAAACCTATTAATTTAGTGCTATGAACCTAACATAAAAAAAGAAATATGTGTGATAACACTTATGTGTATTAACATGTTGAAAATATACATAATTTAGTATTAATGAACATGGCATAATCTTCTAGTGAATCTATGTATAGTGCTACCTAAACACGTATCACGTATGGTAAGATTTTATAATGAAACATACTAATATTGTTTGTTGAGCAAAACTAAGTTTTTTGGTGACCTGTATGAACAATCAACATAATCAACATATGTATGTGTTATGTTATGAGCTTGCAAGTTTTATATTGTCAATCTAATCCAATAAAGTTAGTGAAACAAGTTAGAGGGTAAACTGGCGCATTTTATGTATTGAACATGACATTTTTTTTATTTTTGTAATGAGCCTAAATATTTTATGGTAGAATTGAAGTTAGACTAATTTTAGCAAAATTTTAAAAATTCTCTAGAGTTCCAATTTTAGTTTAATCAAGTTAAATCTGTAGAAGGTCTACAATAGTATTAGAAAAAAAAATATTATAACATTAAAAATATCGTTAAATTGATATAAAATTTATTCCAAAATTAGGTTATAGAAGTTTTTTTTTAAAAAAAAAATCTAGAACTTAAGTTAGTTGCAATGCCAACTTTAGAAAAATTTGTATTTCAATTTTTGTTATACCAAATTTTGTTTATAGTATGCATATAATAGTATTAGGAAAAATATAATAACATTAAATACACAATTAAATTGATCTCAAATCATCCCAAAATATAATCACATTTATGAAACTTCTTAAGTTTTCTTTTTATCGTGTTGAACATTTTAAATTGTTTTATCTTATGATTGACATAAGAATAAGATGATAATCCAAACTTGTGTCAATTACGGTTGTAACACCCGATTATTTTTGTTATATGCTTCCACTGTAAAAACAAAAAAAAAATCAATAGTAAATTTTGAAGTGTTACATCGTGTACCTCTCTATAACGGTTTCATCTACAATCTTATTTTAGCTTGCACATTTTTCTTTGTAAAATAAAATTTTTCAAGAATATTACAAATTTCACCATAAATCAAGTAATTGTTTTTCTATATACAAACTAATTTTTCACCATAAGAAAAATAATCTTTCATCATAACTGAACCTATTTTTTACCATTATTAAACTGATAGTTTACCAGTGTTGAGATGATATTTCACCGTAGAATATAGGTAAATGTTTTATCATATATAAGGTAAATTATATCATGCACCTAGGTGTAACTTATAAGGTGCGTCTGTAGTGCAAATTAGTAATATTTAAATAAAAGAAATAACTACCAACATATCCTGGTTATTTTTTCTTCTTCAGGTTAATGTTTGTTTAACCTTTGGTTGATATATTTTATTCTTTAGTTTGATGCTCATTTAGAATTTGCTTAAAATTTTTCTTTCTATAAATTGATATGTATATTGTTTAGGTTAAGGTTTTACTATTACACTTATCATAATAATAATAATACTTATAGTAATTTTTGAAATTACATTATAATTATAATTTTTATAATCAATTAATATAATTGTATTTATAATTTATTATAATTTAAAATTAAAATAATTAAAGTTATATTACAAATATTATATTTTTACTATTTCTCACACTGGGTGCACGGGAATACATAATATTTGTATTGCATATATAAACTAATATTTGACCATAGTTGAGTCAATATTATCCAACATCATACTTATCTTTCATTGTTGTTCTACATATCTTTCATTAAATTTCAACATAATTGAACGATCTTTCACCATGATTGAATTGATATTTTACTAATTTCTTACCATAATTAAATTGATTTTTTATCATAGAATAAAATTAAACATGTCTATAAATTGACATTTTGCCATAACAAAATTAATATTTCATCAGCATTGAATTGATTTTTCACCATTAGTTTGAATATGTGCATGCATTTTGTTTATTGTAATTTTTTACATTATTTTACCAAACTTTCAACATAAACATATCTATCTTTCACTAAAATTATGCTAATTTTCACCATAGTTTTATATATCTTTCATTAGCATTCCGCTAAAATTTTAACACCTTTCTCAAAATCTTCTAACTATAGAATATAGTCAATGTTTTACTACAAATGAATTGATCTTTTTCCATATCTGAATTTTTTTTTTTTACCATTGTTGAGATGATCTTTTAACGTAGAATATAGTCAAATGTGACACCATATATAAACTAATCTTAGATTGCAATTGTGCTAATGTTTCCTAGCATTGTACTTATATTTCATTGTTATTATACATATTTTTCATCATTATTATAATAAATTATATTACAAAATTTCAATACTACTTTGTTAATTTTTACCATCATTATACATATTTTTATTAATATTTTTATATATATCTTACACCTTTATATATATATTACTCCATTGTTCTATTAAAATTTCATCTTTATTATGCAAAAAACTAATATTTTACTATAATTGTACATATATTTCACCCTATTTTTTTTGTAAAAAGTATTTATTAATCTGGATCTTTAATTGTAGAAAAAGATATTATAAATATTATAGTATACTTTGTTTTTTATAATCTTATTAAAAGATATCATAAATTTTTCTTAAAGCATATGTGCTGACATCATGCTTCCACTAATATAGTAATAGGGCGTCGCCGTTCAGGCGTTCACACGGGGAGCATCAGGTGAAGGATTGAATGCTTTTTTCTACGTGGGACCCACTACTATCTTCTCTCTCCTTTTGTTTTCACACATTTTTGTTCTCACACATGTAATGGGTAATTCACTTATATCATAGATCTTAGAACGCTTTTTAATGCACAATCGAGACTCTCTTTGTTTTTTTTTTTTTGTAATTATAAATTTTACTTAGGTATATAGGATTATTTTTATAATTTTATAAATTTGATTTATATACAAAAATAGGGTCTCTTTTGCAATTTATGATTCTTGTTAAGAGACATAGGATTATTTTTATAAATTCCATAACTTTTTATTATACATATGTTTAAGGAGTATGATGAACAAAGATAAATTTTATAGTTTTGATTTGTAGGTGCAGGATCATTTTTTGTAATTATATAATTTATACATGTGTGTGTGTGTGTGTTATGTTTCTGATTTGGAAGTTTTGTTGCGATGAACGTTAAAGTTATATATACTATAAGGTTAGTGAAATAAATTATGTGATGGACCATTTATTTTATGCATTGAACATGATTAATTTTCATAATTAACCTAAACGTTTAATGTTATTAACCTATGGTTTTTCCCCTCTTACTTATAGATTTGTGTTTTTCTATTATGGGTTTATTAATAATCTCTAGCAAAATTTAAAAAATTATCTAGAGCTCTTACTTTTGTTCAATTAAGTCTGGTTTGTAGTATATATGTAATAATATTAGAAAAATTATTTTAGCTTTAAAATCTTCCTTAAATTAGTCCTAAATTTATCCAAAAAGTAGGTACTTGAATTAATTTTTTTTTCTTCCAAAATTGAAGTTGGCAAGAAGGCCAACATAAAAAAAAAATTCAAAAAAAATTGAATTAAAACTTTATTTTATCAAAATCAGTTTGTAATATGTGTGCAATAGTATTAGAAAAAATATACTATAATATTAAAAACACCATCAAATTGATGTAAAAATTATCTAGAAACAAGGTGCTTAATTTTTTTTTTCTAAAAATTCTCAAAAATTTCACTTTTGGCTCTATCGAGTTTTGTTTGTGGTATGTGTGTGATATTAGGACAAATTAATGCAGCATTAAAATCATGATTAAATTGATAAAATATCATAATATATGTGTGTAATAGTATTAGGGAACATGTATGTTTAGTTTTTATAAATATAAAAAAAAACATACCAATAATTTTTGCTAAGTATAATTGAATTTTATGCAGAAGTTGTATGTTTATTGTCCGAACGTAAATGATTAACATAATAAACCTATTAATTTAGTGTGATGAACCTAACACAAAGAAAGAAATACGTCTGATAACACTTATGTGTATTAACATGTTGAACATATACATAATTTAGTATTAATGAACATGGCATAATCTTCTATTGAATCTATTTATAGAGTTACCTGAGCACGTATCACATATGGTCAGAATTTATAATGAAACATACCAATATTGTTTGTTGAGCAAAACTAAGTTCTTTGGTGACCTGTATGAACAATCAACATAATCAACATCTGTATGTGTTATATTATGAGCTTGCAAGTTTTATATTATCAATCTAATCCAATAAAGTTGGTGAAACAAATTTGAACATGACATTTTTTTTCTATAATGAGACTAAATAGTTTATTGTAGAATTGAAGTTAGCTTAATTTTAGTGAAATTCTAAAAATTCTCTAGAATTCCAATTTTAGTTTAATCAAGTTCAAAAAAAATTATAACATTAAAAAGATCATTAAATTGATATAAAATTTATTCCAAATTTAGGCTATAGGAGTTTTTTTTCTAAAAAAATATATTCTAGAACTTAAGTTAGTTGCGATGCCAACTTTAGCAAAATTTGGTATTTTGATTTTCATTATACCAAATATTGTTTATAGTATACATATAATAGTATTAGGGAAAATATAATAACATTAAATACATAATTAAATTGATCTTAAATTATCCCAAAATAAGGTACTTGAATTTAATTTTTCCAAAATTAAAGTTGGATGTGAGACCAATACAACAAAATTTTAAAATTTCTTTGCGATTTCCATTTTTTCTCTATCCTGTTTCACTTACAATATATTTATAATAGTATTAGAAATAAATTATTATAATATTAAAATTATTATTAAATTAATTTAAATATTATAACTTACATATAATGCTAACTGAACAAGTATGATTAGTTTTTATAATAAAATATATAATTATTATTTGTTGAGCAAAACTAAGTTTTTTACTGAATATGTATATTTTATTACCTGAAACTATTTAATTCTTCCCTTTGATTATATTTAAATAACATCGATTGCCTAATAATAAATGTGTTCAATTTTGAGGTTACAATCGTTCACTCACTTAGGCTTCCTACTACTAATTACCTGCAAAGATCGATTGGAACATACTTAATTTTAAGGATGTGCTTGGTATGAGAGAGATGGATAAGGGGAAAATGAATAGTACTTGTTTGGTTAGGGAGTAATAGGGGTGAAAAAATTACCTCCATATTTTATATATCTTGTATAATTTGATTAAAATTAAATATTCTTATTCTAATAAATACCCATTTTAGATCTGAACAGATCTAAAATGGGTATTTTATTAAAAACTTATTTATTATTATTAAATACTTAATATAAAGGATACAAAATAGAAGGAATTTTTTTTCAACCCTATTACTCCCATACGAAAACAAGCAAGGGAGAAATAATTAGGGGGCAATAGATAAAGAGAGAAAATTTCCCGATCCACCTTGTTTGGTATGCAAGGATAAAAAATATAAAGGAATCCTTTATATATATATATTTGGTATAGGATGAACAACTTACTAAAGTAATGTTTTAATATAATTTGTATTAATTATTTTAACCACCTTTTTATTTTTATTTTTTATTTGTAATTATGTATGAAACATATATATATATAATATACTTAATTTATTTTAATTACATAAAAGAATCAATAAAATTTGTAATTAAATATGAATAATTTCTTATTATTTATTGCATACATCATATTTTTAATTTAACTATTACTATAATAATAAAGTAGACAATTCAATATGCTAAAAATAATCATTTATCAAATTATTCTATGACAAATGGGTAATGAAAAATATAGCGTATAAATAAAATTCTAAGTTAACTTAGCCCATAAGTTTTATATCATTTTCCGAGTCAACATAACTAAAGATAAAATTTGAAAAAATAAACCAATCGAACTAACATAAAATATCATCAAAGTAAGATCAAAGTATATCCAAAATCATGAGTAGAATCTTTTATAATTTTTTTTTAAGAAAGATATTTTTAAATTTTTATACAAGAAATAAACAATTTAGTGTTTGTTAGAATAAGGAAATTTCGACACATCGGTTGTCGAAAGTTACCAAAATTTAATATAATAGTAATTTTATTTTTTAAATTTATACAATATAGTGTAATATATACGGTGTAGTTTTTTGTGTTATGTTTAATTGTGTATTAATACTACTTAATATATCATTTAATCTAAATTAGAAAATAGAACTAATTAAGATTTAAAATATCCAATCAAGTATTACAATAACATTCTGTAATTGAAACAAACAAGTGTTGAAATAATTATAACTTAGAACTCAATAAGAACATATCAACTACATATATTCTTTCACGAGTCCTCAAATTTCTTCTCTTTATTTTTCCTCAGACTTTATTACCTGAGGGGAGAGACAGGAAATCTTTCTTCCTCACACGATAGAAAATTTCTCCGCCAATAATAATATCCCTCCATCCCAAACAATATATACACAGGAAATAGTTACTTGATTTTTTTACACCTCATTTACACCCATCCCAAACACGCCCTAAATAAGAAAATAGGTTTTAGATTTGGTTTTGAAATAGCCACGTTGCCATAGCCGCCTCATCTTCGTCCCTTCCTCTTCACTTTGAATGGATGTAGAAGGAAATCAATAATGTACGGGAACTGCAGTCAACGTATCAAAAATTTTATTAAAATATTTATTTAAAAAAAATAGTGTTAGAATTTATATTAAAATTATTTAATTAATTTTTTATTAAAAAATTTATTAATGATTAGAATTAACTAATATAAGTAATAATTTTAAATTTTTTTATTTTTCTCTTTTAATTTTAGTAGATTTAAACTATTTAAAAAATTAATGATATAATTAATAAAAAATTAGTTATTATACATTTTGAATAGTTGCTATTGAGAAGAATATTCAATTTCTGTATAAATTAATAAAAAAATAGAGAAAAAAATAATTAAATAATGTAAATTTATGGAAGGAGAAATAGAAAATTTTGAACGCGATGATACCACTTTATTAGGCAAGGTGTGGTTGCCGTACTTAAAACCTTTTTTTTAATCCGACAGTAGGAAAAGGGATCAAAACGCCCCTGGAATCGAGGAAGGGAAAAATCAGACGTCCGAAGGGAGAGTCAAGAGTGAATTAAATAAAGAAATCTACGACCCGCCAATTGTCATCACATCACTCACGCCCGCAACGCTACACCCCGAATAGAATTCGAACCCCGGTCAGAGTATGTGAGCAAGACCAGGCATTAAGACTATATATTCAAATTCTAATTCCAAATCAGTGATCAATTTTTTTTTAATATATATATAAATATATTATTGCAATAATTTTAATTTTTTATTAATAATTAAGTAACATAAATTAATAATAATATATTATAAAATAAAATCATGACATATAAAATATATTAAATTTATTATCAATATTATAATCATTATTATTATTGTTATTATAATAAGAGAAAGATCAACATTCTTTTGTGCCAAAATTTTATTTTATATTGTATTATTATTAGTTTCTATTACTTAATTATTAATAAAATATAAAATTAGTACACTAAAATTTGATATATAGGGAGGTTTCATATAAATTCTTTCTAAAATACATATATAAGAACCAATTTTAACTATTAAATTAGTATCTAATCAACGGTTAAGATTCAATAAATACTTAATTTAAATTTATTTTTATTTCAACATTTAAATCTTCTAGATTTAATAATATTTAAGGATTTCTATATTTATATTTTAAATAGTAGTTTTTATTTTTTATTAGGTTTTTTAATTTTGATATACGGAGAAGCGATTCAAATTTCCCGAAAGGTCGCACTCACCCCGGCCGAACGTAATATAGTCTCGTATCCTATGAAGAAGCGATTCAAATTTCCGGGACAGTCGCACTCGCCCCCTCATTTACGTTCCATTTCACCCGACGCAACAAACCTTCCCTCAAAGTCCCAGTACCGACAAATTATCGTCTCCAAAACACGACCTCCCCTCTCCCCTCCAGCCCACACAATCGATGGCCACTGCAGATTGCCGAACGTTCCCGCCGATGGCCGGATACGGAGTTCAAAGAGATGAAGAGAAGGCCGATCGCACCGGTGACCGTCGCGGAAACGACCGTTTTGATCTCGACAAAGATAACGATGATGCGTCGGTGGAGAAAATTTTCGCTAGCAAACCGGTTCTTCCGTGGCAGCAGCAGCTTACTATTCGAGCCTTCATTGTGAGTTTCGTCCTCAGTATTCTGTTCGCTTTCATAGTGATGAAGCTGAACTTGACGACGGGAATTATTCCGTCGCTCAATGTTTCTGCCGGACTTCTCGGATTTTTCTTCGTCAAGACGTGGACGAAGCTTCTGGAGAAGGCTGGATCGCTCAAACAGCCTTTCACTCGTCAGGAAAATACCGTGATTCAGACCTGTGTCGTCGCCTCCTCTGGCATAGCCTTCAGCGGTAATTTTTCGATGCTTCGCATTTTCCCCTCCGCTCGTATATATATATTTCCGGTTGGTATCGATTGTGAGTATTTTCAATTTGATGATATATTTTCTTAGTTAGGAAAGCTTGCTACTACATTCTCCTTCTTAAATCTGCTGCAACGTTAGGTTCCAAAGATTAACAATTATGTGCCCCAAGAGAGACCGTAACTCGAATAGCTGGAAAATTCTTACTTCCGTTTCAATTTTAATTTGTTTTCTGGGTTGAGAGAGACCAAGGAGGCGGCGCGGGCGACGGATTTGTCTCCTTCGTTTGCACGGAAGGGCCCGGAGTGGACTGCTATCCACTTCGTCAGTCCGTACTGAGTGTCAGTGTCCTCATCCATGATTCTTAGGCCAGAATTTAAGATTCTGTATAATAAGGAAATAAAAGGAGGATATGATGAAAAGTTAAGAAAATCGCTGTTTTAACGAGTGCATAAAGCCATAAACCCAATCTATGGGTCATCGGAAAACAAGAGTGGTAAACCAGAAATCAGTTTTGGCCTTTTCTTAAAAAGTAATTATTTTCGACATAAAAAAAAATAGATTTATTTTACTCCTTTCTTATTGAAAAAAAATGACATTCTACCATTAAATTTTTTATTAAAAAAATCATTTCCAAAAAAGTCAAAATTATTTTTTATATTTACTGTTACTTTTTTTTAATTACATATATATTAAATATTTATTGTTTTTTAATAAATAGTTTAAATTATAAATTTTATTGTTTAAAAAAAACATATAAATTATTAGAATGATTGTGTTTTTAATACAAAAAATTATTATTTTTTTTTTGAAATCCAGAATAAGTATAAGATATTTTATTTTATGAAAAGTAAACCTTTTTATTAAAAGGTCGACCATATGTATTTGGTGGTAGCATATCTTAATAAAGGCATAAACGTGTGGATATGTTCATCTTTATGTTTATTTTGAACCAATCTTTTCTTTTCTTCGGTAAACCTTTTTCAACTGACTTGTTGGGAGGAGCTAAGGATAGTACTAGCAGCAGTGAATTAAAGCTGTCCGATAATACTGTAAATAGCGCAGTGGCTATTACCTTTCGACTGACTTTGGTAAATATGAGATTCCGCTGTCCACTACACTACACCCCGAAGACCTGGTAAAAACAACTTACCTGTTGTATACAAATTATTGAGCTGGTGATGCTCCAATCATGCGCCTGCAGCGTGCCTTTAATCATCAACTTCTTGATTTTGAGGGTGTCCTCGGTCTTATTTTCCTTCCCACACTTGTGGTCATCGAACCTTTCTCTGGGTTCCGATTGCCGAAATAGCACATTTAAAAATTTCAATTACTAAGATAATACTTTTATTAACAAAACTTTTTATGATAGTGCCTTTTTTTAAATTGTAAATAAAATTTCTAATGTACAATACATGTGATGTGAATAAGATGTAAAATAAATATATACTAAATGTACAATATATTTTTTGTTAAATTTTTCTACTTGATGTATAATTATATATTCTTTTATATATATATATATATATATCATATTTATCTTAAATATGTAAATCATTCGTTTTAAATGCACAATATATTTTAAATAAAATTTGTCAATATTATAAAAAAAAACGTATTGTTATAAAGAATTTGTTGATAAAAATATTATTTTGGTAATTAAGAAACTCAAATTTGATCCCTGACAGAGGATTCCGCAAAATTATTTTTGAGGCTTTTCGTGTTCTGCGGGAGCGTACAGTACACCAGAAGTTCCTGAAATGAATCCAACTGGATGATCTTTTACTCCATTCACGTGTTCCATTAATATTTTTTATTAATTAATATGAAAACTATATATTTTTTTAAATAAATTTTAAAAAATATTATTTATATTAATTAATTTTAATTATTTATATTTTTAAATAAATAATTAAATAAATTTAATATAAATTTTGATATAAAAAAATTTTCAGAACAAAAATTATTTTTAGAACGGGAACGTCACCGACGCGTTGTCCTCCTGGATCAGTGCCTGCCACATCTGCACTTGGAATGCCGTCGTTGGCGACCGCTTGACTCTCTGAATTAGACCTGTAAATCCGTTCCCACTTTTAGTATCTTTTGGAATCCCAGCATGTTTATGAGCTGGATTCTCATCCCTTCCCTGTTTATCATTTGCAGCGGGGCCCTCGCCGCCTTGTTTGACAAAGAAATACTGCATTTCCGTGTACTTTTGTTGATATTTGCCTACAATCCATAGAGTTAGTAATTGGACCAATAACTTAAATTTATTGGATCATTCGTATATATATTAGATAAAAATATATTTTATAGAAAAATTAAATTATATATAAATTTAACTGATTTTTAATTAATTTTTTAAACGATCTGATCAGATAATTTTTAAGTTGACTTATTGATTTTCCCTTATTTGATCAATCCTCAAATTAATATTAATAAGTTTAGATCATATAAAATCATATCAAAACAGGAATAGCATATTATTAATAATAATAATACTAATAATATTATTCTTCTTATTTTAAATATTGATTGTTAATGACAATAAATAATTAATTAATTTAGGCACTAATAATGATTATTATTATAAATAGTTATTATTCTTATCATCAACATCATCATCTCTATCCGTAACCATATAACAACAACAGCAACTAAGTAATACTATTTTTTTCCAATTTATCACTAATTAATACTAATACTATTACTTTTTATTAGTTTTTAGATGATGATGATGACGACGACAACAATAATAACAGTTTTGTTTTCAATAAATACTATTTTTTAATTTTTCACTAATTAATATTATTTTTATTAATTATAACTAATATTAGATGATGATGATGAGAATATTGTTATTATTATTATTATTATTATTATTATTATTATTATTATTATTATTATTAGTTTTTTCAATACATACTAAACTTTTTTCAAATTTATCACTAATTAATACAATTTTTATTAATTATAGGTAATATTAGATGATGATGATGATGATGATAATAATAATAATAATATTTTTCTAATTTATCACTAATTAATACTATTTTTATTAATTATAACTAATATTAGATGAAAATATTATTATTATTATTATTATTATTATTATATTCTTATTAAATTAACTATTATTATTACTATTATTACATTTGTTTTTTGAATTATAACAATTATTATTGTTATTATTAGTTTTTTCAATAAATGATTTTTTTAATTTATCTCTTATTAATACTATTTTCATTAATTATAACTAGATGATGATGATAATGATAATGATAATAATTATAATTTATAATAATACTATTATTAATAATTAATATGAGTTATTAGATGATGATGATAATGATAATATAATTGTCATAATCAGATCAAATCAACACCAATATTTTCATATGCGATCAACTCAACACCAATAAGTTCATAACGGATCAGATCAACAAACATATGCTCTAAAGAACAGGCTATGAGTCTCTTTTATGGGGTCTTAGCACATATTGTTGTATAAATTGTGGTGTTAGCTATAATTTTTTAAAAATTAAATTAAAATATCCTTCCTTAGTTTTATAAATAAAATAAAATAAATTATATTATAATATTTGTGAGATATTTCTCAAGAATAGAGATATATATATTGATATATTTTTGATAAAAAGTTTATAGTAAAATATCTGTACAATCTTGGTAGAAGATCATGAAATAAATTTTGAATGATAATAGTTATAAGATTTTATAATAATAATAATATAATAATAAAAATGGTGAAAGATTAATTTTTAGTATGATAGTGATGGAATTTTAGTACAATAATGAAGAAAAATATATAAAATGATGAAAGATAAATGCAATAATGATGAAAAATAATTATAACAATGTTGAAAATAATGTGCAATGATAGTGAAAAAATTATGATAATAGTGTTAATATTTAGTAGTAAATTTTAGTAGAATAATGGTGAAAAATATATATCACATTGGTGAAATATTAATTCAATTATAGTAAAAGATCATCTATGAAAGATCAATTAAATGCTAGTGAAATATTAGTTTTGTTATATTAAAATATCAATTTAATTATGGTAAAATATAAGTCTAATTATAATGAAACTGACTGTATATTTTAGTGTAGTTCAAAGCCGGTGAAAGATCCAACTAGTTATAATAAGATATCAAGTTATATATAGTGAAATATTATTTTATATATGGTAAAACAAGAATGATGAAAGATAGATAAAATCATAATGAAAGATATGTATATATAATTTTTTTTAAGTCAAAAGTATATTAATATAAGTGTCTATTTAAAAAAAAATCATAATAAATATTTTTTATTTTTTTAAATATTTTTTGTTTAAAATATTTTAACTTAAATTATTATTATAAAAAAAAATGCTATCAATCGCATGGTCCCATAAGAAAGGCTTCATGGTAGAGGTAGTGGCAGCCACACTGGACCTGTTTTTGGAGGCCTCAAATATTATGAGTAGGATATTAGTGAAATAAACGAATCTATTAACAAATGACAATATAGATGAACTGGTTAGGTTTTATAAAGGGTTTTTTCTTCATCCATATCATTCAAGTTGAGTTATGACTGTTGTTACCTTTTTTTTTCGATTTTATTTTTATGCGAATTTTTGTCTAATTTATTTGATATTAGAATTTCGGTCGATCGACCGTTGGATCAACTGAAACCTCTTCTCCAGTTCTCTTACGAGTCTACTGTTATTCCTTCTTCTAAAATAAAATAAAGAAAAAAATCTTAAATTTAATTTGTCAAAAGATCAGTCATTTCGATTGATTCGCATTCAACAATTCAATATTGAAAATAGTGGTGGCAGTCATCATAGCCCTATTTATTAATGTTTTTCCTCTTCTATGTTTCACTCGATTGCAAATGCCTTGAGATTTATGTAATATCAGGGATCCTATGTGCACTTAAATTCCTCCGACCTCCAATTCCTGAATATTCAAAGAAGCAAGAGCTGATCAATCTAGTATGAATCTGATCATATTGTCTACCATCCATTGCGAGCAAATGAAACTAGTACTAACCTCATGGTTGGTGTCTAATAGTGGCGGCTACATACTTAACGTAGGAGCTGAGATTTACTGATACAGCTGCGTTGAAAATATCAGCTACTAGTGAAGAAAGGCGAGACATTTTATTTCTCTTGGGTGCAACATGTTGGCGGCTTGGATAGCTTAAGAGAGAATTCTTCCAACTTGCTGTACTTAATCGCAATATTCCGGTTATCGGGTTGGAGAGCTTAAAACAGACAATTAGGGCTATCCAGCTGAAGTGGCTGTTGTAGTTATAATTAGTCGTTTCAGGAAGCACCTCCTTTTCCACTTACAATAATTCCTTTAATACGATTTTTCTTGGCTATACTAGGAACATTTGTTGCTAGCACCAAGCTAGTGATGTGAGGCTACGTACATCTGCATCTTCCTGAACCTGGCTGTGGCTGGAGACTAGAATCATATCAGGTGGTAGTTGTTTGATTTCGGACAATCAGTTAGTTGATGTCTCTTTGATAAGTGCCACCATTATACCAGAAAGAAATAGTACATGCAAAAGAATTTTTAGTACTTGGACGATTTTGCCTTCTATTAGGTGCATCCTTGCAGGTAGTTTTAGAATAATTTAATGACTTAAACAGAAGAGGCAGTTTTGCCAGATTTAAAGCTAGCTTGTGGAAAGATATGTATTTTGTGTAGTGTGATTGCCTTTGGAATTGCATATTAGCATTTAGCGTTCGGTTTTTGAGACCAATAATATAATACTTCCAAGGTTGGCCCACATTTTGCTTGAGCACTGCGATAATGGCATAGGTATATCTCTTTCTGATGTTAGTATATAGTGTGCGATTCTAACTTCTTATTTACGACAGGAGGTTTTGGCAGCTACATCTTTGGCATGAGTGAAGTTATAGCCAAACAATCAGCTGAAGAAAACAATGCGATGAATGTTAAGAATCCAGCATTGGGTTGGATAATTGGATTTTTGTTTCTTGTTAGCTTTATTGGACTATTTTCAGTTGTTCCCCTCAGGAAGGTATGTTTTCATTTCTCTCCCCTCCCCCCTCTCTCCCTCACGTCTTACATTGCGTTTGATACTTGCATGCACGAACAAAACATACTGAGTAGATCTACGACCTGGTGTGCCTTTCACTCCTGCCATTATGGTTTGCTAGCTTGATGCTGATCGTCGTATTTTGTGATGTAATCCAAATATGTATATGAACAGTAAATATCTGACACTTCTTTAGGGCTCTGAGTAGATGGCTTTGATACTTCTATGTCCTACAGTGTGGGCTTGCTTCTTGGAGCTCTTTGTCTTTCTTTTTCTGCTAGTTGCGGTGGGTGAGTTTAGAGAATTGAAAGTTTAGCCATCCCCTGACTGTTAGCCCCAGAAAACTTTCTGGCTATCTCAGTTAACTTGTACATCTGATTGTGTTGAAAGTTGATCATTTAATTCTGTGTTGAAATCTCCTTATGAACACTGCAAATTTTGTGATAACTTTCAGATAATGATCATTGATTTCAAGCTCACTTACCCTAGTGGAACAGCTACTGCACACCTTATCAACAGCTTCCACACCCCAAAGGGTGCAAAATTGGCAAAGTTAGTCTGTCTGAGCATCTCCGGTGGCTTATTCTGTTAGTATTCTGATGAAGTTTGTTAAATAATTTAATTTGACTGACATTGTACCTCTTTTTCTATTTAATACCAGGAAGCAAGTGAGAGCGCTGGGAAAATTCTTTTCTTTCAGCTTCTTATGGGGTTTTTTTCAGTGGTTCTTTAAAGGGGGAGAAAATTGTGGGTTTGAAAGTTTCCCAACTTTTGGTCTGCAAGCCTATAAGAACATGTATGCATACCCTCTTCTGTTTGCAACTCAGTGTGCTGCAATCTTATTTTGGACGCCCATTACTCTTGCATTAGTCTCCATCATTATCTTGGAAAAAAATCTAACCAAAATTATCACTGTAACCAGTTATCAGATAATGTTAAAGTTTTACTGGCTGCATATATTTGTGATTTCATTTTCTACCACTTTTGATCTATGAACAGGTTCTATTTTGACTTCTCAGCAACATATGTCGGTGTAGGAATGATATGCCCTTATATTATCAATGTATCTTTGCTACTTGGAGCAATCTTATCTTGGGGTATAATGTGGCCACTTATAGCTAAGAGGAAAGGTGATTGGTACAGTGCAGAGATCTCTGACAACAGCTTTCATGGCCTGCAAGGTTACAAGGTAATTCTTGCGTCTGCGATAAATTTATAGTTACTGCACTTATATGAGCCGTGTATGACCCAGATATTTTTTGCTGATGATACTGTAGGTGTTTATAGCAATAGCTGTGATACTTGGTGATGGACTCTATAACTTCATCAAGGTCTTTGGACATACAGTCATTGGTTTGTATCATCAGTTTTGCAGCAGAGATTCAGGTGTCATTCTTCCTTCTGGAGATGAAGTTTCTGAATCTTCATCATACGATGACCAGCGTAGGACGCAAATGTTCGTCAAGGATCAAATTCCAACATGGGCTGCAGTTGCAGGTTATGTTACCATTGCCATCATATCTACGATCACAGTGACCCATATTTTCCATCAGCTCAAGTGGTACCATATCATTACCATGTACATCGTAGCACCAGTACTGGCATTTTGTAATGCATATGGATGTGGCCTGACCGACTGGTCGTTGGCTACTACCTATGGGAAACTGGCTATCTTTGTGATTGGGGCATGGGCCGGTGCCTCTCATGGTGGGGTCCTTGCGGGGTTAGCAGCTTGTGGGGTCATGATGAACATCGTTTCAACAGCATCTGATCTTTCGCAGGACTTCAAGACTGGGTATATGACTCTAGCTTCACCACGCTCCATGTTCGTGAGCCAAGTAATTGGAACTGCAATGGGATGCGTAATATCTCCATGTGTCTTTTGGCTGTTCTACAAGGCCTTCCATGATCTAGGGCAATCTGGCTCACAGTATCCAGCGCCATATGCCTCTGTCTTCCGAAATATGTCCATTCTTGCAGTCGACGGATTCTCAGCTTTGCCAAAGCATTGCCTCACCTTATGCTATATATTCTTCGCAGGATCCATAGTGATCAATGGCATTAAAGATGCCGTGGGAAAGAAGTGGGCAAGGTTCATCCCGGTTCCTATGGCAATGGCGATACCATTCTATATTGGAGGGTACTTTGCCATTGACATGTGCGTTGGCAGCTTGATATTGTTCATTTGGCGTTGGTTAAACAAGGCAAAGGCTGATGCATTTGGACCTGCGGTTGCTTCTGGATTGATTTGCGGGGATGGAATATGGACGTTGCCTAGCTCAATACTTGCTTTAGCTGGTGTGAATCCTCCCATATGCATGAAGTTCTTGTCCAGAGGGACAAATGTCAGAGTAGATAGTTTCCTGAAGCCCTAGAATACTCCAAACATTGAAGTAGTGAAATCATGGTCACTTCGGTGCTTCCTGCTAGTAGCCCTAGAATATATCTTTAGGTTCAAGATGAAACATGTATTGCAAATCTTTGTTCATAATCAAGTTCACTTTGGATATCATATTTATTTGCAAAATGGATTGAACGTATGGCTGGGGACAAATAATTGTAGCATCTTACATGCCTTTCCATCTTTGTTCCTTGGCTTCTCAACTCCAGCACAACTACATATGCTTTTAACGTCTCTCAACTCATTTTTTATGCAATGATTTAGAATATAGTTGATGAAACTAGCTTAAAAATTACAAGCTGCCTAAAATAACTTCTTTTTTTAATATTAGCTTACAATGTAGTAAAAAACTGCTTACTAAAAAGATTTTTTTAATAAAAAAGGCTAGTTACAATAAACCTAAAGTTATAGATTATAAGTTACTTTTGATCTTGTCAAACACACACCATACAATCTTGTTACAAGGTCAGCACACTAACCAGAATCCTGCTGGATTCGTTCGCACAGAAGGACTTGAAGGGGGGTGGAATGAAACATATCTTTGAGTTCAAGAAGAAATAAGAGGATTGCTTTCATCTTCGTTCAAAGTTTCCTCCTCAAAAAGAAATATACCAGTTCGTCGGGAGCTCGCTTCCTTGTAACCGACCTCTGATATGTACCTTCGCAATTTCATATGCCAGATCATCTCCTCACGGAACTCAAAGCCGGTCATAACAAGTATACAGTGAGTAGGCCGCCCAATCATTTTTTTAAGGCTGGTCGGAGTTAAAATCAGAACAGGCCAAACTAGGCTCCCTGGAAATTCCCAATGTTGCCTTCAGCAAGCTTTCTTGGCTTGAAATTCCAAGCAAACATCTTTATAACCACCTCACATTTATGAGGATGAGGGGATGACCCCCCACCCCCCCAAAAAAAAATCTTGCTTCGGCACCAACCGGTGGTTGAGTAGAGATTGGAGACGGGAGAAGATTTTGATTGTGATCATGATTATCACGGTGTTGGGATCCTAATTTCTCCAATTCTTCCTTTTCTCTTTCTACTCTCATCTTCACCAATCCACCAGAATTTCCGTTCTTCACATTTGATTTCTTCTTTCCTACTCTGAATACATACTAATGATTTCTTCTTACCTTCTGTATAAATATAAATTTCTTCCTTTCCGTCTCTGGAATCTATATTGACAACTTTTATTAAACAAACATAAATCTCTGCAATAACACTTTCAATAACCTCTCTTTGTTAGCTTTTGGAATCATGTAAAAGGAAGCAAGAAAGTAGATTCTACACCTGGGCATGAGACCTGTGACGCCATCGGTAATTGCTAAATAGACATGTTT
The DNA here is from genome assembly GCA_039764185.1 of Tamarix austromongolica. Classification (NCBI taxonomy): domain Eukaryota; kingdom Viridiplantae; phylum Streptophyta; class Magnoliopsida; order Caryophyllales; family Tamaricaceae; genus Tamarix; species Tamarix austromongolica. Next base: position 94,537,650 of record CM077816.1, on the reverse strand, counting down.
AACAACTATTACAGACCAGTCTCACCTCGTATGGACATCAGACTGGTCAGCGATTGTTAATACTAAAATACACTACCAACACAGTATTTAGAAACTAAAATACACTATTTAGAAACTCAACTTGCAGTTCACAACCAACACAGTATCACAAACACCAATGAAAGCACACAATCTTCGAAGCGAAAAGGCACCCTGCGAAAACAGATGTGTAAGAGACAACGGAACATGCTGTAGGAAACAATCTTCAGTTCTTCGCTGCCATAAATAATAAGCAAAAAAGAATGAAAATAATGACACCCAATAAGGGAGTGCTTGCCCTCGGTATATTATGGATTCTTATCATAAATGTCACCATAATGGTAGAATTGTGTTGTTGTGGCACCCTGGAAAAGTCAGATATCCGTCACTGCTGAATCTGGTCAGTATTTTCATTGTAGAGTATGTTTCCTACCTAGCACTACCAAGTTCTTGGTTACTAGTCTATGCAAGTCATTGCTAGGAAACTGTTCTGGAATGATCTTCATTCACTCGGTCTAAATATCATTGAGCCTTGGACTGTTGTTGGTGACTCCAACTGCATCCTCACCTTAGATGGAAAGAGTGGCAGTGGCTAACATCTTCCGTTGCAGTTGTGTGGCTCAGGTGCAATTACCACTAGTGAACCTTATGTTCACATGGTGCAATAATGAGGATCCCCCACATAGAGTTCCCTGTGTACTGGATAGGGGATTAGGTAACAAGGATTGGTTTGTGCAGTTCAGTATTGTAATGATTGTTGTTGTGCCGCACTGCTTCTCTGATCACTGCTGCTTGGAATACATTCAAGGAGGTGAAGCCATGTCAGGAGTAAAACCTTTTAGGTTTTCCAACTTATGGACAGAGCATGTTTGATTCCGTGAGGTTGCAAGGGGCGTATGGAACGCACAGATCGGAGGGTCTACTCAGTTCCGAATTATTCAGAAGCTGAAGCTTCTGAAGAAGCAACTAGGAGACTTCAACAGCACTCACTTTGGCCACGCCACAAAGGAGGTAAAGAAAGCTAAGAGATTGAATGGGAATATGTGCAACAAATGCTTTGCAATGATCCTAGCAACAAGCTCAATGATACAAGAAGAGAAGAAAGCTAGACAGAAGTGGTGAAATATGTGCCAAGTGGAGGAAGACCACCTCCAGCAGAGAACAAAAATAGCCTATATTAGCTTGGATGATGGCAATAGTTCATTTTTTCATGCCACACTAAGAGAGACAAGCCACAAACACTCTTACCAGCTTACATGATGGCCAGGGGCATAAAATGACAAGATGGGATGTAATTGAACAAGAGGTCCTGTATTTTTATCATAGACTGTTGGGTACTGCTGCATCAAAAATTACTGCAGCTGAACCACAAGTTTTTCAACAGGGTCCTTCGCTGTCACACACCAATAGACTGAGCTTATTGTTCCCAAATGACTAGACAGGAGGTTACAGATGCAGTATTCAATATGGGTGATTTGAAAGCCTGGAGCCGGATGGATACAATTCCCATTTTTACAAAAAGGACTGGTCAATTGTGGGAGGTGATGAAATCAGAGGTTACAGATGCAGTATACAATATGGGTGGTTTATTGTTCAGGTAGATTAATGAAACAGTGATTCACTTGGTGCCAAAAACGAAGAATGCCACCGGTATTATTGACTATAGAGCCCTTGCTAGCTGCAATGTGATCTATAAAATATTTTCAACAATTTTACCTAATAGATTCACTGGTGTTCTTGATGAAATGGTCGACCATGCTCAATCATCTTTTGTCCCGAGAAGTTGGATTGGGGACAATATACCTATGGCACAAGAATCATCAAGGAAATACAACAGAAAGGGAATGAGTTCAAGGATGGCGATATGATGAAGATTGACCTTAGAAAGGCCTATGATTCAGTTGAGTGGAGGTTTGTCAAAGTTGTATTGCTTGGTCTTGGCTTTCCTGTTCTGTTTGTAAAGTTGATCATGCAATAATCTTGATCCTCATGAGAAGAAGTGTCCAGGGCATAAGACAAATGGAAGCTTGGAACAAAGCATGTATTACAAAGTTTTTGTGGAAGATAGCTGAACACAAAGAGAGCCTTTGGGTTAAATGGGTGCATAGCAGGTACCTCAAGTCAGCTGCTATATGGAATATGCAGTGGAAACCAGATACTTCATGGATGATGAAGTAGATATTGCAGACGAGGGACAGAGGTGCTAATGTACCAGGTAGCTGCTCTCAGGGAGGCACATTGCAGATCAGTAAAGTATATCAAGTGCTCGAGTATAAATCTGATTCCCTGGTACAAACTTTTTCGGGACCACCCAAAGCTTCCAAGACACAAGTTTGTTGGGTGGATGGTATGTTAGTGAAGACCAAGCTCAAGAACTAGGGAATCATAGACTCTGCTACTTGTGACAGTTGCTTGCTGGCAGAGGACTTCGACCACATGTTTGCTAACTCTCTGGTAGCTAAACAGATATGATAGGACTGTAAACGAGCCGAGCCGAGCCAAATACCCCTAGGCTTGGATTCAGCTTTGATGTTTAGGCTCAGTTTGTTTAACTAAACGAACGAGCCGAACCAAGCTTTTAACGAGCCGAGCTCACGAGCCAAAGCCAAAGAATGAATCGAGCTGAGATTTTAGGCTCGTTTAACTAAACGAACGAGCCGAACTAAGCTTTTAACGAGCCGAGTCAAGCCGAATACCGAATTGGCTCAGCTCGTTTACAGCCCTAAGATATGGTATGGTATTACCATCATGGTTTTGGCCTCCTAGCTATTTTACTGCATGCAATACCTATCATAGGTGGATGATTCAAACTACCACAGCAGATGGTGGAAAACATCATATCTGTAGAGCTGGTAGTAGAAATCATGTGACTTTTCAGCACAGCAGGTCCATCCCAGAGGACATGCAGATTATTTTGGAGATGATTGTTCGATTCCAAGCCATAAAAGATGAGAAAGCTAGGCACTATTTAATCACCATTGACCAATGAATACTTAGAGTCTAGTGAGGATGAGGGCTTAGGGATGTCTGTTTTTACAACATTGTTTCTGAATTTGAGTCTTGTTCCTTAATTTTTTGATTAGAGAGTCTAGTCGTATGGTCGTCTCATGTGGATGTATATAACTTGCTCAATTTTTGGTAATAAAAGTTCAATTAATATCAAACAAAAATAAGTGCTTAAAAATACAGCCTCCAATTAGAATTGATGATGCAAGTCATCATAATTATTATTTTTGGAACATATAAGACGGAATGAAACAAATTACCATTTCACAAAAGAAAACACAATAAAGCTTTCAGATTTTTGGGGGGGGGGGCAAGTACTCATGATAAAAAACGCCAAAAGTGTCACATAAAATCAAATAGTTAATTAGACAAACCTTGAATTGTAGAGAAATAAACTCAGATTGCAAATACGCCAACCCTCAGGAATGGTATATTTAGATACACCTACCAAATGCAATAGCTCAGGATTAAATCATGAGTACTTTAATAGAAAATATACAACTAAATCACTAACTAACTGCCAAAATGCTCTTTAATTAGAAACACCCTCACACATTCCCACACAACTATAATATTAAAAATCTAAGGACCTCCCCATTGAACACCACAACCATTTTATTTCTACTTTAATGCTCTCCAATATAATATTAAAATATACAATCCAATCAATCTATACCCCACCAAATTTATAAAACTTAATTATTTTTTTTATTTCTATTATTCTTTTATGTGATATTCTGGTTTATAAATTAGTCAAAATATAAATTTCAAAATGCAATAATAATATTAATTTCAAAAATAATGATAATATAATATAACATATTTACTTTAATATCTCGTTCAACAAATATTACTTATAATTTTTGGTGTTCAAAATTTATAAATTATTAATTATATACATTGAATATATTAAATTAAAAAAATAATATCAATAAAACAAACAAGAAAAAGAATAAAGCTACCCACTCCACTCCCTTTCCCCTTCCATCTCTCGCACTTCCTTTTCTTTCCTCCTTTTCCCTCTCTGTGTGTAATGTAATTTTTTCCTTTGCTTTTTCCATCCCTTTCTCCTTGCAGCACCAGAAGTCATTGGGAGCTCCAGAGAGCTTCGAAGCTCCAAAAAAAAAAAAAAAAATTGAAGCACCCGCAGCTACTTGGATTTTTGCCGATTGTGGGTGTGGAGAGCAAAAGTTGCTTGTAGGTGTTAGAGCTCCCCAAAATTTTCCTAACGTGGATGGTCTAATCATCACCTGTAGCATAAGATCATAAAAAGGTATGATCTGATTTGCACAACCACTCACTAATTTCATCATCTATAATATTATCTCAAGATTGACAGTGGGCAAAAACATTATGATCACCAGGAGAAAATTTGAAAATACTGACCACATCATACAGAAGGAGAAGAATAGTAACCTTCCCTGCCATTCATTTCCTTTCTTCTTTCTCTAAACTTCATCTCCCCCAAATGCTATGTCAGCGAAGAAATTCCTATGTTCATTGGTAAGTTTCGCTACATGCTGTACTTTAGAGCATGATTTGTCTTGTACAATGAACTTTTGCTCTTCAAATGGTTGATGACCTGTCATTTACTTTCCTAGTTCCTTTAATGATTCAGAATATCCACAAACTCTAACAGCTATCAGGAGCCATGAATAATACAATTTCTGAACTAGAGCATCATTTTTTCTGACACATATGACAACAGACAATATAATATGGCTGCTAGGTGTAGCAGTCACAGCGCTAAAGGCATGTATCTTCATACAATTGCAATCCGCAAACAAGGAGAAAAATACTTTTCAATAACTGTGGTCAAGATGAGAAAACTAGACTGAAAATCTAATCATTTGAACACATACACGTGTACACAGTCTCACCTCTACTAGTTTGTGGACTAGTAGTGGACTGTTTCCGAAATATCCATAAAAGATCGCTTGAGGAGACTAATATATGGACCAAAGGCATCTAAATCCCTAGCCAAACTTCATCCAGGAGACTCAGAGGGAAGAAAATGAAGCAGTATGAACATATTCAACTTCATGATAGCACCAAACAACCCTTTTGTTTTTAACTAAATAAAGGGAAAAGAATGTATCATTCATCAAATGTGGCAATACATCAAGATTCATTGGATTTACCTGTAACATGCACTTCTACTATTGGACTCCACATCTATCGTTGAAATCTGATTTATCAACAATACTTTTCGCATGAATTCAGTTACAATTATTTTCCAAGACTGAAGACTCATCGCTCAGCTCACTGTCCTCTTCTTGCACATCAGAATCCTCAACAATGGACCCTGAACTTGAAGAATTTGCCATCAAACCACGTCGACCTAAAAGGACTAAATCAAGAAGCTTCCTTCTTGCCTCATAAACAGGATTTGGGGTGATCAATCGCCCTCTCTCATAAGCTTCTCTGAGAAAAACAGTATGCCTCTTCCCTTTTGTTGATAAATAAAATATCCCCGGGTGATCAAGGAACAGATCCCTTACATTAAGATCAATGCCAAACCATCTCCTGAAATGGCTAATTTTCTCCACCTCGATCATCTTCTCCACAGTTAAGCTCATAAACTCATGAACCATACCAACAGCTCGCTTCTCTAATCCCATTTTCCCACTCTTTGATTTCTTCTTGCCCCCTATCGCTTCATAAGGCCCAGCATATGGCAATTCCTGCCATTCCTTGACCTTTAACCTAAAAGTTTTCCTCAACCTCATTCCAGGAGGAAATCCCTGTTTGAAGGCATACCTAAGCTGTGTCCTATCGAGCTTGGAATCCTCCCTGCAACATTCCATAATTCGCCAGTTTTCAGCGGCGGCCGTGAAGTGACCACTGGGATAAGTCGCAACAAGTTTCAAGACATGCGTATTTGGCTCATTTCCATCGCCTAGTTCAAACAGATGCGGATTCGTAGATATGACAGACTCCTCAAAATCATCAGGAAGACCCAGTTCCTTCCATACTTTGAAGATAGCCCTCAAAGGTAACGACTTTGTCAACGACATGGTAAGAATTCGAACCAACCGCTCCACAGCAAGAGGCAACGAGTCATAAATAGCAGCAGCCTCGATTTGAGATATTTCAACGGCTCTATCGGTAAGTTTGCAGAACGGCATCGACTTGGAGGTGTCAAAGAAAATTTCAAAAACATGAGGGTATCTACGGAGGAAAGAAGCTGCGCCTCGGTTGAGGTGCAGCTTCTGAGAAAGCCTGGACAGGAAATCAAGGGATACAGATGGAGGATTTCTATTAGGGTTTCCTAGGACGAGGTCTTGAACAGCAACTACTTTATAGTAGTGCTTGTAATGGTCCATGAATTTCTCAAACGTAGGGTCTCTTACCCTTGATGCCACGTACTGTGCAGAGGTAGTTTGTGCCCTAAAGAATGAATTGGAACAGAAAGGGTGGGAATTATAACATTTTAGAATGAATTTCACTAGATGATTCGCCATCCGAAATCAATACATATCAGGTTTCAAAGTACCAGATGAAGGAACAAATCAAGCACAGAAGCATCGGTCGCAAAGTCGAACTAAAAATAATAAGTCAAACACGGAGCTATGTTTCTGCCCATTTTATTGACATTCAGATGGGTAGAAGCTGGAAAGATCAGTACAACAACAGATATCGCGTGCTAGCGATTGTAATCGAAGTAGTAGTATACCAGGACGAAATTTGTTATCAGACAGTGATATATGAGGTTACGGACGGAACTTACGTTTGAAACTGTAAGCGGGTGGTCAAGGAGTACTCAAACGCAAGCAGTCGGCAGGGCAAGCTTCTCTCTGTTCAGAAATCAGACATGGCTCTCGCAGTTTTCCCGTTTCAGTGCTTCTACTTCTAGCTTATTTTTTCTCTCCCTCATTGAGGCAAATCGCTACGTCATTATTCTCCCGGCGCTAGGTTTGACTCTCTCTCTCTCTCTCTCTCTTTTTGTTTTTTTTTTGTGGGGGGGGGGGGGCTGAATTACCAAAGGAATGCACTTCATTGATTTTGTGAATAGCAGTTCACCGTTTTAGATTCACATAGCTTTCTTTCAACTGTAATCTAAAATTAATTATAGTATTTTAAATAAATTTAATTACTAAAAAAATAAAAATATACGGCATTAACCTTCAGCAACTATTACTCCCTTAAACATGTCATTCTTCTCAGCCGTATAACTCCAACATTTTTTGGTCGAAAAATATTTTTATTCCCAATGTGCATCCCATTTTCTTAAAATGCATTATTATTCCGTGTTCATATGTTTTAGTTTTAAATTTTCTTATCTAATAAGATTGTCGGAATTACGATTCTATCTAAGATCCGTTGAGATGTTAATTATTTGATTATAAAATCTTATGATCCTATAGGAATATGAATCATTTTTACTTGTATGCAACTAAGTACCCTCTTTTGAAGTTTGAAGAACACTAAATGTCAGAAGTCAGGTCGGCTAGAATTAATGAGCAATCAAACAGTGTCAAGAGTAATATACGTAATACTAATATGGTTCAAGTATACCAGAGCGTAATCTATATCGCCTCCAACAGGGGCAACCGTCTATAAACATGACATGAAGCAGAGCATGCTCCGTTTATTCAAATGTAAACAAAAAATAAAATAATAAAATAAAATCAAAATCAAAATCAAAATGTGTTCCCCCGAATTCGAAAGAAGTGGGGGCTTAAAGATGGAATCGAATTTTGCAGCTGCTGCGGGTGATACTAATCTGATCGTTAGCATTCACACTATCCACCGTCAAACTACACGAGACCTTAAACGTGATCTTAAACAGCTTCAACTTCCCGACTTTAAGCTTAACCGGAACCTTCCCTCTGATATCCAACGGAATACCGCCCGTATTCTGCTGCACCGTCTGCAGCTCCGTCACGAGTCCCGTCGCATTCGTGGTCTCTCCATTAAGCGCCACCGTCATCACCGTCGTATTCTTATGGCCCTGATAAAACACCGGCAGCGATCCCTCGCAGAGCTCCGTATCGTCGTACCAGACGCTCAGGTGAGACCCGTCCTCGTAGTAAATCCCGACGTGTTTGTTGGGGTTTTCGGCCGTTATGTTCACGTCGAAGGTGGCGGAGAGGGAGTTGTCGTTCCCGAGCTGGAACTGCGTCACTTTGAGGCCGTCGATCGAGTAGTGCGGGATTTTGGGGTGGAATATGAGGAAGAAGAGGCCGATGAGGATGCCGACGACGACTATGAGGAAGAAGAGGAGGCAGATGAGACAGCAGCAGCAGCGGCAGCAGCGGCTGCGTTTGGATGATTTGGGCGGTGGGGAGTAGTATTGTGGGACGGTGCGCGCAGGCGGTGGTGGTGGGTATTGTTGGTAGTGTGCTGGTGGTTCTTGTCCGTCGGATTTGACTGTAGATGGTGGTATTAGCGGTGCTGTCGGTGGTCGTTCGACGTCGGGGACTGGATGGATTTTTTGATTATCGGCCATGAATGATTGATCGGTGGAAGATGATTAAGAATTTGTCTTATGAATTTGATGGATGGATCATGGAGCGATGGTAAAAAAAAATATATTTGGGAGGATGGGAATGAGAATTTGAGATTGAGGAAGGAATTCTGATGCGTGTGGAGCATTTAATATAAACTAAAAAGGGGAAGAAGGGCTAAAGGAAGAAAAAAAAAAGTCCTTGGTTCTGCAACGTTGAAGTTTCGTTTATCTTACAGTCGATTGATCAGTTCGGAACTCTTGTCCGTAGCGTGTCGCTTTAGTCAAATGTTTGATAGACTGAACACCCCGTGTCTGTGTTGCCACAAATTCGTACACGGCTTTGAAACTTATAATTGAAATGTTACTTAAGGATAAAATGCCATAATAGTTCTTTTTCAGGTTCCTTTTACATTAGCTTCTCGATGGTCTGTCCGACGAAAAAGACGCGCCTCGAGTTTTAAATACTTATATCACGTATGTCGGGGATTAATTTTTTAATATTAATACGTGTTAGCATATGTTAATAAAAATTAGTAAATAAAATATTATAAAGGTATTTTTAATCCAAACATAGTAACTATACTTTTATACTTAAAAAAATTTAATAAATAAAATTTATTTTTAAAATACGTGATAACAATTATTGAAAAATTAATGCAGCGTGATGGTTATTGTTATTTTGTTATTAACTTGATATTAAAGAAATTAACTCTCTTGGATCCTATATCGGAATTGCCTTTAAGCATTCCGTTAATTTTTTTCAAAACCTGTCATTGTCGGAGTCGACGAACAAAATTGTAACTCATATATTTTGGGTGTGTGAATAGGGAAGCCACTGTTTATAAAATAAAAGATGTTGGAATATATAGACGAAGTCTTACATATGTTATATGTAAAATAAAAATTGGTATACGGGATCGATCTTAGGTTTATAATGATTGAGCTACTCCTATTATGTTAACCTTTCAATACATAATCAATCATTAGGATATATAAATAGTCTCACATCAACCGAACGTAGGGTTGGTCTTGGCGACATTTATAAGTATTACCGATTGCATTATAAGTATGGTGTTAGGCTATGTAAAATTAGATATCCATTCTATATCTTTTAAATTGAATATCTATTTTTTTTAGACCATATATCTAGATTTTAGATATTTAAAATATAATAACTAAATATCGATCAGATTCGGATATACCTAATATCTATATAAACATGTTATTTTATCAATTTAAATAATTTTTGTAATAATATTTTAAAAATTAAAGATCATATATTCATTAATATTCATACACACACACTCACTCATATAAGTATATTATTTTATCTACAAAATAATTTTAAATTATAAAAAATAAATAAATTTTAAAAACTTAAAATCATAAAAACGCATTATTATGATACATTGTATAAATAATTAATAAAATATCAGATATTTTTTTTGGATCAAATAATTCAATTAAAAACTAGATATCCTAAATATTGGATATACTTTTGACTAGAAGCTAATCGGATATCCTAAGTGTCAGAATGAATTTTTTGGATTTTAGATCAATTTTTCAAGATCCCAAAATTTTTTGACACCCTATGTGCAGCAAGTTGGCAAGTTAACATTTTTTATTTTTTTTTTCTAAATTAAATTATCTTTAATTAAGATGATATAAGAGATAAAAAAAATTATCATAATACTCCAAAATTTATTTTCTATAAATAAATATCTATATTGATATATTTTTAACAAAACATGTATGGGAAAAAAATTAGCATAGTAATGGTGAAAGATTATGAAATAAATTTTGAGAAAAAAGTTGTTAGATTCAAGATTTTATCAAAATTTGATAGGGGTAATAAGAATCGAATCATAGAAACATGAGATCCTATGAATACAATAAAAATATGAGTATGATACGCTTGTATACTAGAAAATTCCATAGTTGGAGTTAAAAAGCAATAAGGAACTTATTCATAAGTTTTTTTTTCTCGCTAATTAATGGTCTCTTTGTAATTACTTATCAAAAGTAGTTATCTAATATAACTATTTATTTTATAAATTTTTACGCTAAAAGGTTTTCAAAATAAGATTATTAGTTTTGATATATAACTCTAAATAAGAGTTGTAGAAAAGAGGAAAAAAAAAACTTTTCAAATTACATGCACAAAGAAAAAGTAGACATATGGCTTGTGTCTACCGAAAAAGAAAAACTAGCAACACCACACGAAAAAAAAATAAAAAGAATAATAATGAATGAAATAGAATTTAATAAACAAATAGTGTCACCAAAATTAATACATTTATTTTTTTGTGCATAAAGAGTTTGAAATCTTTCATAAATAAATTTTTTTCCAACAATCAACTTCGTCATCATATTAATATATTATTCATGTTTCCTTCGCATTGGTCGATACATGATATATGGTATGTGTTAAATAATATATAAATCATTTTGTCTTGATAAATGTTGAGTCAATTCCATCGGATAATAATAGTGGCTTACGAGCAGTTTACCATGAGAGGCGTTTTAATCCATTCTACTTGATTAAGAATAGTTGGATTCATAAGTTTATGGATTATGGATTATGATTGTATATAATAATGGGCTTATGGAATTAGTATTATCTTACATCATGTTATTGTGCTCGCTTATTCTTTTATATACTTATGTATTATGTGTAACATGGATATGATTGTATTGCCACCATACTCAGTACGTAACATACTAATCATCTTTTTCATAGGCATTGATCATTCCTATGAGCAGATCCAACTTGTAATGTAGGTGATTATTGATCACTACTTTTAATATACTTACCTTTGGTAAGTGCATAATATAATTAGTATAGGATATGGTTATCTAAATATGTCTATATCTTTATGGATTCTTAGTCCTCTATTTTCATTATACAGGTTTCCTTCTATTTGTTTTAGACCATGTATCATGCGGAATCATGTGGAATCAAGTGTTTTCTACACTTGATTCCTAGGTAGAAAGTTACTTTTTCCTTGCACCTAATATAGATTAGGTATAAAGAGTGCCTCTTCTATGTTAGACGTGGCATGACACCCCTACGTTTTATGTTTTGTCTTGTGCAATTAACCCTTTAAAATGAAATTTCTAAGTCTTAAAATTTAGGGATGTTACGCACATACTTGGAGAAAAATAATAACAATATAATGTACATGCATATTTTTCATGAAATTACAATGAAACATTATCAAGTGATTTTTACACATTTAATATAATTATATAGGTTACCTCATTTCTAAACAAAAATTGCAAAAATAAGAATAAAAAGTACCCCAGCCCAACAACTATAATAATCAAAATAAAAAAAATAAGTATTCTTCCTTCTCCTTAAACAGGTAAAAAATAAATAAAAAATAATTAGAAACTACAATAATCAAAGTAATAAGATAAGAATAGTAACTAGTACTCAAAAGAAAGGAGAGTCATATATCCAGATATGGGTGGCACACAACGGTGAAGAAAAATGATGAAGAACTATTTATTTTTTCCCCTAAATCTAGCACCCTTATACTTAAGAAAAATACAATAGGGCTAGATAAAGGATTATATAAAGAAGAATCAAAAAAGAAAATGGAGAAAAAGAGGGAGAGGGGTTTTGGTTTTAGCAATAGAAATAAATAGAAGTGTTTTCAACACTTAAGCAAAACTCAAAGAAAAATAGGAGACGGGAGAAATCAAAATACAACAAGGATTTGGATAATGGAAGATTATAGCAAATGGATATAGAAAGAGAGGGGAGAGGGGATTAGTTAAGCTAAGGAGAAAAGCATGAAGAACTGACTAAGACCTTGCTTCATTCAAACTTGAATAAAAGGTTAAGTGTAAGTATAAAGTGTAATAGAATGTATGAAAGTTAATATGAGGTGATTATGGTTAAGATATTGGGAGAAGGCAAAAGAACGGGCAAAATTTTGATCTAAGGTGAGGGGAGGTCGTCAAAAGGTCAATAAGGATGAAGGAAGGACCAACAAAAGTCGAAGTATAACCAAAATGCATGAAAAATCAACTCTGGTCAATTGTTAGTTATCCGCCCAACCCCCTAGTGCTATCCATCTTAGCCTTAATTCCCGGTCGTTCAAATCGTCAGCTCTATTCAATCGCTTAGCGCCAAAAATCCTAATCCATTTTTAACCTATTTAACTTGTTCCACCCCACCTCACCCCAAACACACATAATTAATATATCCAATACATATTATCCACCAATTTTTTATATGATCAATTTCACATAACACATCAAGTTGCAATTAGGTTCTTAATTAGGGTTTCTGAGAAATGAGATATTACACACATGCTTAAGGATTAGGAGTCTAGTGATAGTGATCCCTAGGAGTGTAGTGCCCTAGAATGACAGTCCTTAAGTATGTTTTTACCCTAAAAGGTGTTATATATCATACTATATTTCACTAGATATTAACAGTGGTCCTTAGGTGCACTATGTCCTAAAAGGAGTTTCGTATTGTGATATCGTTCCACTTGTTTATGAATAGTGGTGTCTATGGTCTCAAGTGATTAATTAAATGGAATTTTGTATTCGTATATTTATGAGATCTAATACATTTATTTGCTAAGTCATCTTGTATCATGATTAGTGCATACATGTATAGTAATTCTCTTATCATATGATCTTATGTGTTATACATGTCGTAATATGTTAATGTGATTATTATATTATTCAATACACAAGTACTAATGTGTGTTGTTTCACTGATATCTGTTGCTTTGGTAATTGTAGTGAGCAATGTTCTATTGGTTGATAACAGCATATGGTTATTCGGATCTATCCTCTAGACTTTTAATCCTTAGTTTTCTTATCTCTGTCTCTTCTCTTTCATCACATAATATTGTTTTATTTTAGGATCAAATATTTTTCACACCTGATATCTAGGGACGAGCGACTTTAAACCTTGCACTCCACATAAGTTGGGTATAGGAAACACCTTTTTTATGTTCAATGTGGTGATGATACTCTACGTTTTTATTTTATCATTCAAATTTTTTTAAAATAGTTTATGGAAATGGGAGTGTTACAATTACAAGACACAGTGAAAGATCGTCACGCAATGGGAAAAATATATCGTACATCATTGGTGGAATATATGTAAGGGATCGTCGCACACATTAGGGATGGTGAAAAATATGTGGTAACTTAATAATGAGAAACATGTACAAAAGAGGTGAAAGGTCATCACATAATGGTAAAAATATGCGGTATGTCAATGGTAAAAGATGTGTATATGAGTAGTGAAAAATCAACACATAATAATGGTAAAAGTTCATCACACAATATAAATAAATTAGAGGTGACAAATAAGTCACATAGGTTGAGTTTTGGCCAAATCAATAGAGTTGGGTTTGGGTTTGGATTAATTATCATTTGAGTTTGTGTCTAATTTGAGCAACAATTATTCAGGATAGGTTTGTGTTGTTTCGAGTTTTCTAAGTTAGGATCGGATTTAGATATTCGAGTCAAAATTGAGTTCCGTGTTGAGTTGGAATGGATTTATATAATTAATTTTTTATGCTAAAAATATATCAAAATTGATGAAAGATATTAAGTATAATAATTATTATTATGTACACTAATGGTAAAAGATATATATAATTAATTATTTATATTAAAAATATACCAATATTATGATAAATAATATATATATTAACAATCTTAACTGAGGAAAAGTTAGTTTAAGAACATTAAAATTAAAATGCCGAGGTAGGGGTTTGAACTCCTTTATTAGAATAAACTTTTAGATGAAATATCAATCTTCAAAATAAGAAATAAAATTGTGTATGTATTAATAATTTTGAGGCTCTATAAAGAATGAAATGACATTAGACATGGTTCTCCGATGATGAATAATACTACCCATTCAAATTTTAAACCCAAACTAAAAATTAAAATTTACTAAAAATATGTATATTAGTATATTAATTTTATTTTTTTATTAATAATTAAGTATTATAAAATAATAATAATAATAATACAAAATAAAAAGAATTTTGGGATACAAAAATCTATAAATCTTTTTTTTATTATTATAATAACAATAATAATGATGGTTATAATAGAAATAATACTAATAATAAATTTATTATACTTTTATGCCGTAATTTTCTTTTATAGTATATTATTATTATTATTATTTATATAATTTAATTATTAATTAAAATTAAAATTAATATATATATATATATTTCTAAAAAATTTTAAATTTTAATTTAGGTTTAAAGTCTGGGTATACTGTATACAGCATTTCTGCTCCGATGATCATTTCAATGCTAGTTGTTAAAAGATATTTAATGTGGTTTTTTGATAGGGACCGTTAAAGTTTTGTTGCAGGAAAATATCTCTATTGATACTTTTTGGAAATTTTCTTGTCTTTTTGTATTGACCGCGTAAGATTTGAAAGCGTGGCTAAAGTTTTGTACTAATATTGCTTGTAGTCTACTGGATTTAAGCTCCTTTTGCTAACTCTATATTTGATCCGAACTAATTAAAATGATAACGTGATTAAACAATATTAATGTTTAATAAATATATATTATTTATATATAAAAGTTATTGAAGTAAACCTATTATTTGATAACTTAATTAATGTATATTGATAATTTTAGATATGTGATATTGTAATAAAAAAATATATTTGTTTATTGGTTAAATATTATAGATATTTTATTAATCATTTGTTAATATCGATATGAATAATATTGGTCTTTTTTATTAATTATTTATTTACAATTAAAATTAATGTTATTTGCAATAATTATATGCATAAAATTATAATTAATTTTAGTGTTATAAAGAATATAATTATCATTAAAATTAATATTTTTTGTGTTCATTAATTAATTATAATTATGATTAATAATATTTCTATTAATTGCTAATTTATAGTTATAATAACAATATTATTATCAATTTGTTTTATTATGATTAATATTCTATCTATTAATTAGTTATTTAAATTTATGATTGATATTATATTTCATAAATATTAATTTATTATTAAAATTGATAATTATTATTAATTATAATAATAATTGTTTTGTATTGATTATTTAATTGTAATTGAGACTCATAATATATTGTCAATTATAATTATTACTAATATTATCAACGTTGATGGCTTATTTATAATTATAATGAAAATTATTATTTATAATGAATATTAAGATTATTCATATAAATAATTTATTTCACATTATAATTTATAGTATTTGTATTTGTTTAATCATGTATAATAATTATTATTAATTATAATAGTACTATTCTTATTTAGTTTCTATTTTAAAATATAATTAATATTTGTATTGATTAATTACTTATAGTGATGATTAATATTATTTTTAACAATTATTAATTTATTATTATAATTAGGACTGTAAATGAGTTGAGCCAGTTCGATGTTTAACTCGGCTCAACTCGACTCGTCAAAAGTTCGGTTCGGCTAGTTTAAGTATTCGGCTCGGCTTGACTTGTTTACAGCCCTATTTACAATTAATAGTTATTATTATTAAATAATTATTTATAATTATAATTAATACATTATTCATGATGATTATTTATTTATATTCAAGACTAATAATATTTTTATTAATTATAACTAATATTATTCTTATTGTCTATTTCTTTATCATTATAATTAACATTATTTGTAGCGATAATTACAGATATAAGTCATACAAACTATTTAATTACCATTAAAATTAATATTAGTTATATTTATTAATCATTTTTAATTATGATTAATAACATTTGTATTAACTATTAATTTATAGTTACAATAATTAATATACTTATTAATTTGTTTTTTAAAATTTCATTATTAATTATCATATTGATTAATTATCTGTAATTATGATTGATATAATTTTTAATAGTTATGTATTTACAATTAATATTGATATTATTGTTGTCAATTAATTAATTAAGAATATAATTAATAATACTTTTATTTATTATTTAATTATAATTAAGACTAACAATATTTTAGTTAATAATAATTAATAATTATAACTATTATTATTCTTATTAACTATTTATTTATAACTATAATTAACATTATCTTTAATATTTATGATCATTGTTAATCTTCTAAACTATTAATTTATCAATAAAATAAATATTATTTATATTCATTAATTATTAATAATCGTGAATAATAATATTTTATTAATTATTAAGTTATAATTATATTTTTAAATATGTTATTTATATTCATAATGAATATTTTACATATTCACTAATTATTTATGATTATGACTAATATAATTTTATTATTTATTAATTTATCATTACATTGAATATTAATGTTATTAATTAATTAATTTTCATTATAATTAATTTTATTTACATTTAATATTTAAATAAAATGAAATTAATAATATTTTTATTAATTATAATTAATAATTATTGTTGGGTAGAAGGAGAAGACAAGAGAGGACAGTGGTGGGTAATGGACTAATGGGTATACGGTGAAGTTGGTTGCATCATGCACATAATATAAATAGTTGGCGCATATATATATATATATATATAGGGGAGATGTCACATACAAACTATTATTAATACACAAACATAAGAACCAATCACATCCATTAGATCAAAATTTAATCAAATTCAAGATTTTATTAATACCAAACCAAAAAACTAATCCAAACATATATCCAAACCGAATATCCAAACCTCTAAAACTATAAATTATACAAACCCTAAACCCCCTAAACCATAAACCCTAAGCCCTAAACCCTAAACCCTCTAAACCATACACCCTAAAACCCTAAACCCTCTACCATAACCCTCTAAACCCTAAACCCTCTAACCCATAACCCCTAAACCATAAACCCTAAACCCTCTAAACCCTAAACCATAAACCCTCTAAATCCTAAACCATAAACCCTAAACCCGCTAAACCCTAAACCCTCTAACCCCTAAACCGCAAACCCTCTAAACCCTAAACCCCAAACACTACCCCATAAACCCTCTAAACCCTACACCATAAACCCTCTAAACCCTAAACCATCTAAACCCTAAACCCTAAACCCTCTAAACCATAAACCCTAACCCTAGCCCCTCTAAACCCCATAAACCCTAAACCCAAACCCTCTAAACCCAAAACCCTCTAAACCCCAAATCCCAAACCCTCTAAACCCTAAACCACAAACCCTAACCCCCAAACCCCAAACCCTCTAAACCTTAAACCCCAAACCCTAAAACCCCACAAACCCTATAAACCATAAACCACAAACCCTCTAAACCCTAAATCCGAAAACCCCTAAACTCTATAAACCATAAACCATAATAATACAAAGAATCACCCTTACTTTTATTAGCCCTGTTTTCAAAAAATAATTAGATGAATGATAAAACTTAATTGATATAATATTTATTGATCCTAATTTACTTCAATATAAGTGCAATTAAAATAATTTTTACCCAAGTAAGGTTTATACTATCAAAATATTATTTTAAAATATTAAACTCAATTTATTTGTATTCTATTTATCTAGCTAAATTTTTAATATTTATTTTTACATTAATTCACTTGGGCCCGAAATAAACCTTAGGCATTTGCCAAAATACCTAAGGGTGTATTGGAAAGAAAAGAAAGGTAAGAAGCATTCTATAAATGGGCCTAATTGATCTAACATAACATAGTTTCTCTCCATTGTTTTTCTTTGGTGAAATACATAACATCATAGTTGTTAGTTAGTGCTCTGGACATGCAAGATGGCATCAATGGGCCTGATCCTCCAAGTATTCCCTCAGTCGCCACCTACTATCATAGAATAGAACCTCAAGGAAAACCCTAGCTAACTAGCTAGATCCTCGATCATAAGTGTTATATATAGACAAGCACCAGAAAGACAACTGGTGCAATATAATAATAATAATAATAATAATAATAATAATAATAATAATAATAATAATAATAATAATAATAATAATAATAATAATACAATATATTAGCCATCCAGAAACTGTATTTAGTTTGTTAAAATCTAAGGCAGTAAGTATAATGTCACAGTGGCAGCTTCAGCAACCGAGCACAGTCAAATCCTAACCGGGGAGTATTCTTCATCAAATACTGGTTGCGTCGCACAAAGAATCAGGAAACAGATGCAAAAACATGAAAAAGTAATAAACAAGAAGTCTTACCATCCATCTGCAGTAATAAACAATACTAATAATATACCTGGTATGACTTTTGTTTAGCTGATTTCTCGTTCAAGGCAGACAAATTACCAAATGACTGAATGCGAGGATTATTATTTAGAGATTTGGTTCTAGAATTTTCCAACCAGCGAGGGGTTCAACGATTTCTATTAATAGAATTTTCTATTAATTCCCTACTACCTTACAAAATACCACAAGTTACTCGGCACATCTACAATTGATTAAGCTTGATCTTGTCGACATTCAAACATATTGGATTCGACTATACTTGCTCCAAAAACACAGAACTCTATTTAAGATCGGATTATGCGACAGTTTCCTATTTAAGGCTTCACTGCACCATTTTAATTGACCCTCCGACCATAAACAATGAACAGAAAATCGAATACCTCTGTGCTCCTGCTTAGGTCGCGATGTCGCCGCTTCTTCTTGTCTCCTGTGTGGTAGTGTAGTGGTGGTTGAAGAATGGTGGAGCTGAGGTCTGGTTGAAGAGAACAACGGCTAAGCTCGTCTGCTGGTCTACGAAGCTCGTCGGAGTGGAGGAGGAGAGGAAATTGAGGGAGGTCGGGTACTTCACTCGATTTGTCAGCAGATGGGAGGAGCAGGTCGATGGAGAGATGCAGAAGCAGAAATGACGATGGAGAGATGGAGAGATGGAGAAACGGGTGCGATGGCAAGGGAGAGGGAGAGAGGTGCGACGGAGAGGGAGAGACAGGTGCGCACGGGTCTGGGGGTCGGGTGCGAAGGCAGAGCACCGTCGAAAATTGAAACAGAAGGGGGCGTGGCAGAGAGCTTATGCGCATACCTGTTTTCTCCGATTTTTATTTATGACCGTAAGATCTAATTTAGATCCAATGGTCAGAAATTGTTCCTACATTTGTATATAAAATGTTGTTTGCATGTGACCTTAAATATCTCTCTCTCTCTCTCTCTATATATATATATTAGTTTATTATTTGTTTAAATTAATTTATATTTAATTAGTTTTATTAAAAAAATTATACCATTACATTTCTAATAGTTTTCTCTATTCTTATAGACACCTGTTTTCTCCGATTTTTATTTATGACCGTAAGATCTAATTTAGATCCAATGGTCAGAAATTATTCCTACATTTGTATATAAAATGTTGTTTGCATGTGACCTTAAATATATATATATATATATATATGTTTATTATTTGTTTAAATTAATTTATATTTAATTATTTTTATTAAAAAAATTATACCATTACATTTCTAATAATTTTCTCTATTCTTATAGACACATATTAGTATACTTCTGACTTAAAAAAAATTGTTGCATGATTATAAGCAGACGGGCGCATAACAATAATTGTATGATGTAGGTTTTGGATCATATATGAATCCAATGATGATTTGACTCAAGAAAAAAACATATAAGTTGTATTTTTTCCATTTTCTAAATAACTTTGTAATGCCCTAAATTTTTTATAGATAAATAATAAAATAATAAATAATAAATAAAATATATGTATATATAATAATAATAATATAATATTTAAAATTTAAAATTTATTATATAGCCCAATTCCAAGGCATTAATAAATTATAAACAAACTATAATAGTTTTTAATTATTTATATAATTACTAAAAAAATTGCCCAAAAATTCAACCTAAAAATTCCACAACTTTTTATATTTTTTTCCCTTTCCTTTCCCTTTTCTCCTTTTTCCTTTTCTTCCTTCTTCTTCTTTTTCTCCCTTCTTTTTCCCACATGCTGTGCTGCAGCCGACCCACGTTCTCCCTCCCTTCCTTTCTTCCATTTCCCTTTAACCGACCTAATCCTCTCTTCCCTCTCCCCTTTCCTTCCCCTCGAGCAACGGCCTAAGCCCCTTCTTTTTCTTCTTTCCCTTTTTTCTCCCTCCCTTCTCTCCTCTTTTCCTTTTTTCTCCTCATCTCCTACCTCTCGTCTACAAACCTTGCACGATACCCCCTTCCATTTTTATCCCCTACAAACCTACAACCCAGCAAACCTCACCCCTCCCTCTTTATCTTCTCAGCCATGCAGCGTATACATGGTCCCCCTACTATACGACCCATACACCGTCCCTACCTTGACACCATTATGTCGTCCTTCCCCTGTGACCGGCCAGCCTTATTGCCTTCCCCTTGTCATCATTCCCCCTCTCCAGCCTATAAATACCCCAACAACATCCCTCCCCTCTTTTCTCTCTCTTCAAGCCCTGTCTTACACCCCTTGTTCCAGCCTCCAACCACCGCCGCCATCGCAACCAAGCCATGCCACACCCTAGACTCCTCCCCCCTCTCCTCCCTGCACTCTCTTACATCTGCTAAGCCCCCATTCCCTCTCCTTCTCCCCTTCATTTTCCTCCCCAAACCTGCAAAGTGTAGGCCACGCCTCCCTTACACCACATTATGCCACCACCACCGTCGACTAACTCCTCATTTCCATGCCACCGCAGCACCTCAATCACCTTATATAGGTGCCTAACCTGTGTAGCTAACCCAAACCACCTCCTTCTCCCCTCTATTTTCCCCTCCTCTCTCCTCCCTCCTCTTGGCTGCTCCACCACCAGCTGCCAGTTCGGCTGCCACAACCTTCCTCCCCCTTCTAGTCTACTCGGAGCCAACACCACCCTCAACCCCAAGCTACTAACCCCCACCATCTTTCACACCAAAATCAACCTCCACCCTTGCATTGCTACCATGTTGCCACTTCACTTCTCTGACCCATTATGGTCACCACCACTCCCCTTTCTTTCGTTTAAGTTCCATTTGATTAGATGTCTTATTATTATTATTACTACTACTACTACTACTACTACTACTACTACTACTACTACTATTATTATTATTTAAAGAAAAAAAGAAAAGGAAGAAAAATGATAAGATAGCCTAAGTTCGGATATTTACATTTTTAGGTACTGTTTCGGTAATAATAAGAGAAGAGGCGTAGGTTAGTATTGATTAAAGACCGGAGTCATTTCGGTAAGGATACAGCTATAGCTAGGGCCTCATTTTTGTTAAAATGTGACTTTATTAAGTACTAAGTGAATACCTGCATGAAATATTAAATGGTTTAGAGTTGTATGTGCAACTTAGCTTGCAAGGACTAAAGGTAAGAAATATGTGTGGATATGATTGTGTTGGTCCATGTGTTGTTGTATACTTCTATCATATAGTATTGCATGTTTGGAAATGTTGGGAAGTTATTGTATTGAGGCCACGAGACTTAGGTAGGGTTTTGAGACCCGTGAGCATTTTGCTCAATGTAGTGGAAATAGGTATATAGGGAAACCCTAGGGTGAAAGTTAGCAAATATCATTTGGAATATGCTAAATAGATAACTATGGTAAATATGTAAAAGTGTATTAGGGTAAATATTGCATGGAGAGGGTTGACCGTGCATGGGGTGAGTCCAACCTAATGCGAGCTATGTCTAAGGGTGGTTAAGTGAGGGATGGTTGGTAAGAATGGATACGGGGGAATGATAACATGGTTGGGTAGCTTGGCACAACTGGGGGAATCCTTGGATGCTAAGGGATGAGAGATTACTAAGTAGGTGGAACTAGGGTTTTGGTAGTATAAATAAAACCCTAGGGGTAGGTCATTATCACATGTACGTAATGAGGGAATTGGGTTTTACATCTAAACTATGATGTTAAACATGATGTTTGGAGATTGTGTACTAAATCTAATAGCTAGGTGGGATAAGTGGGATCAGATATAACTACCATGGAAAAAATTAATGTTTCAAAACGGGCCATTTTGGGAGGTTGTTATCACATGTGCAAAATGGAGGAATTTAGCTTCAAAACTTTAGGGGATGAATAAGTATAGTGAAATATGTCTAGTTGTGGAAAATTAGGGCTAACCAAGTAGTAGATGAAGGGCTAAATCAATAAGGAAAAAACTAAGGTTTTGAGAAGTAACCCTAGAGACAAATTGTTATCATATGTGATAAACGGGGAAAATATGGTATGAATCATTAATAGAGGGGTTTCTAAGGACAGGTATGGGTTGTTGGATAAATTGGGGACTTAAAGGATCATTAGTGGGCAAAGATGTACCTGAGATTAAGAAACCAAGGTTTCCAAGGGGATAAGGTAGTACTGGGGTGGAAGTAGGGCATGAGTCATACTTGGGTTGTGTATGGCTGTTTGTGGTATCTGAAATAAATAAGACTCTAATCACTGAAAGTGGAAGATCACTTGAGTCGAGACCGATTGTACCTTGTTGACCAATCCATCGGTGAGAATATAGCTAGGTGCATGTTATTTTAGGGTTATACAGTATTTACCGATCCACCGGTGAGAATAAGTGGGGTCTCACACTTGATTAAAACCATTGAATGATAATAACTATAGAAAGACATTAATCATTTAAAGTAAAAGATCACTTAAGTCGGGCCTCGTTATACTCTGTTGACCGATCCACCAGTGAGAATAGTAGTCAGATGCGTACTGCCTCGGGATTATACCTTATTTACCGATTCACCGATGAAAATAGTGGGGGTCCCAAACTCAAGTAATAAAACCCTTGGATAATAATAACCTATAGGAAGACACTAATCATTTACAATGAAAGACCGCGTAGGACAAGGCCAGTTGTATCTCATTTACTGATCCACTTGTGAGAATAGTAGTTAGGAGTATGTTGTCCTGAAGTTGGACCTTATTTACCTATCAATCGGTAAGAATAATGGAGTCTTGGGCCCACGTGAACATGATTCATGAGTTGACTAGTTATGACATTATTATATTAAGTTCGTATAATAATGAACGAGTTGTTATGACTTGCATGTGCGCATTTTATTTCTGGTTATGGTGTCATTAATTGCTCCGACCTGCTTAACTGTGTTATTACTTTATTTAGTACGTAGTGTACTGATAACTCCCATTAGGGGTGCTACTCATTCCCACGAGTAATGTCTCATCTTGTGCCTATATAGGTAAATGAAGAGCCTTTGGATAACTTTACCGCTTATGATAATATAGTCGGGACAGAGTGATGAAGTAGTGGTCTAAGGTTGGAGCTCGGAGAGAGTTACAGCCAACCGTTGTCCTTTTTAGCTTTTTAGTTTTAATGTTTTACTTCTGTTGAACAATGTTCGTGTATTTCAGTATTCTTTTGGTAACAACTATTTAACCATTATTATGTTACGAAATGCTACATTGTTATATTTATTATGGATTTCACATGTTTTTATTTTGTCTTGTAGTTTGTACAAAGATTGCTTGGGGCCAGACTTATAATAATTACAACGGTAATACCTCCTGTTATGGTCGGATAATTTTATGCTATAAAGTAAAATTTTCAATGATAAATTTTGAAAGTGTTACCAACTTATTCTTTGAAAATAATTTTTTATATTTTTATTTGGTGAGTCTAAGTTTAGTTTTTTTTTTTTGGTAATAGTAGCGGTAGAAGAAGAAGATGTTTGATCTTGTAAACCATACCAATAGATGGAAGAAAATTAAAGAGGAAATAAAAATGTAGGAGCTTGTGATATACTTATGGTAGAAAATAAAGCAGCGCGGTCCATAGTTTAAGCCAGAGTTTATATTAGCTTCTACTTTGATAACCTATAAAAGCATTCGCT
Organism: Tamarix austromongolica; assembly: GCA_039764185.1. Lineage (NCBI taxonomy): Eukaryota > Viridiplantae > Streptophyta > Magnoliopsida > Caryophyllales > Tamaricaceae > Tamarix > Tamarix austromongolica. The sequence continues at coordinate 94,513,381 of CM077816.1, read as the reverse complement.
TTACTTTTAAAAGCTAAAGTGCGGAGCTTTGACCTTGACTGTTACGGAAGAGTTCTAAATTTATTACTATGATCGGCCTACTTTCCGGAAATCGGCAACTATATTATTAAAAATTTATGATGCCTGCTCAATTAATACGAGTATTATATACGTGCCACTTAGCAGCTTACCAACTCCTCCCGATTACAAAAATTAATTAGTAAATGACAGAGAACCTAAACAATTTGACTCTACCTAATGGGAATGGTGTTAAAAGAATGACTACTCGAATACTAAAAGCCGGCCGCCTAATACGCGCAGTCGCAGATGATGATGGCACATATGCATCACATCGCTGTATATGATATGATGGCATTGCTGCAATATATATGATATATAAGATATAGCCCAAAAAAAAAAGAAAAGGAAAATCATGGATCATGACTCATGAGAAGCTTCTTTGATTTCGTTCCATTAAAATAAAAGATCGATTCCCTGTCGGCTATGCGTAGCTTAAATTGAAAGTAAAGGGCTGTTCACAATCACAAGTGAAGTATATTTAGTATTTTTTTTAGTTAGATTTATTTAATTATAAATATGGAAAAATTAATTATGGATCGTTTTTAATTCTATTCATTGTACACTTGTAATTTTTTTTTATTGTTACTAAATAATAATAAATACAACATAATTAATTATAAATATAACATTTTTATATTTAAAATACATCAAAAATATACTACAAATACAAAAATGATTGCTTTCTAGCAGATACAACCAACGCCCTTAATAATTTTTTTTTATAAAAAAGTTCGGATCATACGTATATTCGAGTGGCTGGGGAAATATAATTACTAGAGCTTTTTCGTGTTCGGGGGGCTCGGTCAAGCTTGGGCCGCTTGGCTTCCGAATTAAAGACAATGCAGTACTACTGCTACTAGCCTACTAGCTAGACGTGAAGGTACCCGCATTTCTTTGACCTGGGATGGTTTTTGACTATTCAGCGCAGCGGTTGGTTGGGTGGTTGGTTACGACTTACGAGTTGCCGGTCCACACCGCCACCTTCTATCGCCTGCAGTTTCAGGCCCGCAATCCCCAAAATATTACCCGCAACCAGCTTATACTCGCGTCCGATAATCCGATTAATTTCATCATTTTAGATTAATAGTTTATTTAAAATTACTTATTAAAAATAATTAATTATAATAATTTTTTATTATAATTTTACATGGTGCTACTAATAACAACAAGTATACAACTACACGATAAATTTGTAATATTTTGCTATGATTTTACACATCTTTTATTTATAAATATATATTTTTTATGCACGAATACACATATTTTATGGTAAAATATATATCTCTCTTAATAATATAGTCGACATAATGACATATTTATAAATTTATTAAATTTTATGTTAAACTAATACATTTCTTTTGTTTATAAAATAAACACTTTTTACTCATGAATTCAAATATGTAATGGTATATAATACACATTCTCTTTAAAAATATGGTAACTACGGTCTACAGTGATATTTTTATAAATTTATTAAACTTTATATTAAAAGAATACACATCTTATCAAATAAAATACACATCTTAATGGAAATAAAACACATCTTTGCTTGACAAATGCATATTTTATAGTTATAAATACATATACTATTTCGATAACGCATATGTCATAGGGATAAAATGCACATCTTATAGTAAATATACATATTATATCAATAGATGCACATCTTATAACACCCTTTATTTATAAAATAATCAGGCACGAATACTTGTATTATAAATACTCGTGTTAATAAAATAAATACATATTTTATCCAACAAAATATACATATTCTGGATATAACTACACAACATTTATTTATAAAACAATAAAAGATAAATACATATATTATAAATATCCACCTTGTTTGGAGGGGGGACTTCTTTATAGGATAAATGTTCATCTTATATCGACAAATATAAGTCTTATATCAATAAATATTATACAGTGTCAAATTTACATCTTTTATATATAAGTGCGCATCTTTTAGATATGTATAACATTTGTATTACCATTATAAGATGTTTATTCACTAGTAAAACATGCGCATTTATTAATATAATATATATTATGGAGAACATCCTTTTATAAAAAGTATACATCTTAGTAGAAAAACCGCACATTTTATAAACTTTAATTATTATCCTATAATACTGAATAGACATTTTATATTTGATCACATCTTCTTTAAAAAAAAATAATGCATATTTCAATTAATAATAAACATCTTTTCAAGAAAAATACCCACCTTATGTCAATAAATGAACATTTATATTATAAAAAGTATGTGTGTATTTTTATTTTTATATTTAAAATATATTAATATGGATATTTATTTATAACGTAAATTATAAAAAAAAAGATGTAGTTTTATATTTATTTTTGTAATGATCCAAATTAATGATCATTAATATCAAAAATTTATAAAACATAATGCGCTGATGTGTATGTACAAGATTATACTTATGTTCGTCAGCAGCATGCACGAATTGATGTTATGCATTATTTCTTGCAACTCTTTTTAACTTGTCTGCCAAGTTGCTAGAGGTCCATTGCCGGGTATAATTTAACCTCCACGAACCCCGATAAATACAAGATTTTTAATTCTTGGATCTTAAGTAACCTTTTACCTTCAACTTCCTTTATACAGCTTTTATATTTGGTTCGTGTAAATGTGGGGGGAAATATAATTACTAGAGCCTGTTCCACTTTGGAACAACTTGGACCGCGAACTATTTGAAGGGAGAGAGAGAGAGAGAGGAGAAAAGGTTGGGCCGACAGACACGTGCATTTTTTTCAATATTATTTTTAGCATGTGTACTCTTCCACTTTAGCTTTCCCTTTTCTTTTTGCTCTTGCCGACAAACAAGTGTATTTGCGATCTATACTTATGGGTTAAGAAATAGTACTAAGTGATTAGGTTATAATCTTTAAAGTTTTTTTTTTCTGATATAATATTATCCAAACTCTTTTATATTTATTTGATTTGATATCATCTAATTTAAAAATAATAATCATAATTATAAGTAAATAATTATTGCTAGTAGTAGTAATTTTATAAATATTTTATCAATATTGTTGAATTAATAATAAAATCATTAATGATTGTTATTATTAATAATCAGTATTATTTTATTAATTATTATTATGAATATAATTAAATTAATCATAACAATTATTTTTATTATTCATAGTTTACAATTAATTTACTAATATTATTATCAATTTTAATTAATTATTATTATATTAAATTAAAATTAGTATTCTTTATTATTTTCTATATTATTATTAGTACTATTTATTATTAATTATTAATAATATGATTAGTTATTATTAATAATCGTATAGATAAAATTTAGCTTTATAATCCTAACCAACTACGCAAGGCCCCAGAACGTCGTGCACTTTAAACGGTCTCAGACTTCATAGCAGGTTATCCCTCGAGTTTAATTGGCTTAGGCCAAATATTGGTATCCTGTATGTATACCACATCCTTAGTGTCTAAAATGATTGATTCAAATATTATTCATTTAACACTTTGCTTGAAGGGAGATCAACTCCCTAAGATTTCTTAGTAGTAAATGCCTCAAATGGTAGCCTCATTCGTCCTCTTACGGAGGCATGCTACATGCCACAAACTCTATAAAAATTTAGGCCATGAAAACCCCAAGGCATCAAGCAATTGTAGATCTAACTCTACCCATTCCTTGTGTTCAACTTTGCTAAGCAATTTCCCGGCAAACGCTCTTGATTTTCACTCATCTTCATAAGTCCTCCAAGGTGCCCCCTACGGGACACATTCGACTCGAGACTCTGATCCCTCAACCATTGATAGAATTGATGTCATGATCCCAATGTCTAAGTCATTTTGACCCCTTTAAAGTCTTTATTTTGTATTATTCATATCTTACGTTATCGAGTTAAGCGTTGGAGTGTCTTTACGTTGGTACCACATTGGTGTCCTTCTAACACTTATAGAGCTCCTTCTATTTTTTTCCATAGGTACATAAGTAGTGCCTCACCCCAACTCCAATTAACACATTGATTATAGATTACAAGGCTCTGCAACAAACAACAACAACAACAACAACAACAACAACAATAATAATAATAATAATCTTATTTAGTTAATTATTTTATTTGTATTAATTAATATTATTATTAGCAGTTTTATGGTTATTAATTTTCATTATTTTATTATTAATATCATTATTATGAAACTAGTAATAACATTAATTGCTATCATCATGAAATGCTGTTATTGCTATTATTATATGTACTAATAAATAAATTAAGATTATGATTATATATTATTATTATTATTATTACTAAATTATCTAATAGTATGATTGCTTATTTATTATTAATAATTATTATTGATATTATTGAATGAATTCAAATATTATTTATATTTTTAAAAATATTCTGCATATTATTCATTATTGTTATTAAATTAATTATTATTTATATTAATAATAAATATTATGATCAATTATAATTATTACTATTATTATTTATCATTATTATTAATGAATTAATATTAATATTATGAATTGTTATTACTAATCATTATTATTTATATTTTTTATTTTATTATTATTATTAGTGATGTTGTTGTTGTTTTTAATTATTATTTTTATTATTAAAAATTAATATTAATATGAATACATGTTATAAGTGTTAATTATTTTTATTTTTATATTATTAAATTTATTAATGTTATTAATTATTAATATTAATATTTTAACTTATGGGATTAATTTATTTAATATTATTAACTTTATTATTATTAATATTTATCATAATACTAAATAAATAAATAAATAATTCTTATTATTATGCTTCTAAATATTATTTTTATTATTAAATTAAAATTAATAGTTTAATTATTATTATTATCATATTATTGGATATTATTAATGCTGATATAATTTGATTATATTAGTATTGATTTGATTTGATCTAACATTATTAATTATAATATAGTTTGATCTTTTGCGCTATAAAAATAAAACAAGAAGAACAAGCCCTTACTAGAGGGTCAAGCTAGGCACAAGTCGGCTGGAAGAGCTTCATGGACTGGGTTGAAAGGTTCGAATTATGACGATGGGCTCAACTAAATGGGGTTAATAAGAGCTGGACCAAACTAACCGAACTCATTCAGATTCAACCCTTTTGTATATTGCTCCATATATTGATGTGTAGTTGAGCTTGCAACTACGTACCAGTGGAGATAAATCATACCGTCCTGCCATAATATTTGAAGAAGGGCATATTAAAATATGGGAATAATAAATCTTATGATTTAAGTTTAGATAAAATATATAATATAATTTTAATTTTATATTTTTACATATCAGATAAATTTTTATTTAAATGCTTGAAATTATATGACGTCAGTTTCTAAAATATATGAATAGTTATCTAATATGTAACTATCAAACTAACATTTATATGATGCTTGATTGTCATAACTTAAGATTATATATTAGTTTTAAAATATTTGGAATTATATTATATATTTTATCTAAATTAGTGGGTTTTTTCCCTCTAAAATATGTATCCTCGACGCTCGGTATTGATGCTCTTCGTACATCTAATCTTCGCACGCTGGGGCCAAGTCCGCCAAGATATACATCCTAATATTCCTCGATGGTGGAGGTTTTTTGTTATAGAATGAAATGCGGTGTGAGCCGCTATTGAAACTTTTGGCAGATAAAATAATATATTTAGCGTATGTTGCTCCAACTGATACTCTATACAAATAACAACGTACATTGTGTACTCTACTCCATAGTATAACAACATAAAACCATTGGCTTAGATTTGCGTCTGTGGTAAAATATATTAGGGACATCACATCACGTTTATTAGTCAAGTCGGATCAAAATTGAAAATACTACCCCTAAAGAATATTATGGGCACATCCAGCCACGTACCTTGATTGATGGTATACTGTATATATAGCAATAGTATATAATTCAATAACAATAAATGCATGTTGTTAATAATAATAATCAATCATTTTAATTAACGACGACGCACAAAACCACGACCACTATCATCGCCAATGTTACTACTCCTTGTACAATCCACGATAGAGACAATCATATCCAAACTATTGGAACCCACATTACCATCCTCTTTCCCACAATTACAATAACCACATGTTGATTAGGTGGCAATGTTTTATATGCCAACTGTATATCGTGATAAGTGGTTGTTATGCTCAACTAGCCATTGACATTTATTTTCTGTTATTCACAACTTGTCAATATAGTTGGATGGGTCAGGGGTTAGTTGAGAGTATAACCAACAGTTCTTGATATGTACACGTGAGGAATGAGTGCACGTGAGTTGTATTAGTTGCACCCTATAAGTTGGCGTATAAATAAAAGCCTAATAAGCTATAATTGAGATTATGGATTGTCACTAAAGTCATAACTCAATCAGCTGTTAACAAGTTCTCTTGAGATTTTCCCTCTCGGCGGATTCTTTCTATGTTTTGTTCAGTTGTTTCAATTTTGTTCTTGTCCACAACTTCAAGAATTCTGTTCCCTCTTGTTCTTTGCAATTTAAACTTTAATCCTATTTCGTTAGTTTCCTTAAACACATCACATAAATTTTGTGAGGCCAGCATCAAGTAGCCCACATTGTCGAGCCTTCTAGAAGCATTCCCAGGGTTCAAGATTATCTACAATTAGTATTAGAGTTGCAAGCTTCTTCAAGAAATGGCAACAACTCAGTTTGATGTGGAGAAATTCACAGGAAAAATGATTTCGGTTTATGGAGGGTTAAGATGAATGCCTTATTAGTTCAACAAGGTCTTTAAAGTGCCTTAGAGGAGAATTATTTGAAGTTTAAGGATAAAACTGATGAAAAGGAAGTGAAAGATGCTGTACGAATTGTTGAGAAGGCTCACAGTGCTTTAATTCAAAGTCTTGGAGATAAGATGTTGAGAGAAGTCTCAAAGGAAACTACTGCAGCAGCAGCTTGGAGGAAACTCAAGACTCTGTACATGACTAAGTCTTTATCTCAGAGGGTACGTCTCAAACAGAAGTTGTAATCCCTAAAGATGAAAGTGAATAAGAGCCTTGATGATCATTCGGACGAGTTCAACAAAATTGTTCTGAACCTGGAAAACATAGAGGTAAAGGTTTCTAAAGAGGATCTTGCTATTATCCTGTTAAATTCTTTACCCACTAAGAAATATGAAAAATTCATTGATACCATGATGTATAGTCATGAAGAGTTAAAACTGGAAAAATGTCATGGCTGCTCTTGCCTTGAAAGAACTAAAGTGGTAGCAAAACCATAATGATGGCTCCACTAGTGAATCTTTGAACATAAGAGGAAGATTAGAAAAGAAAGAGAATAAGAAGGATAAAAGGAACCGGTCTCAATCTAAGTCTCAGTCAAAAATATCAAGGAAATGTTTTCATTGCCATAACAAGGGGCATTATAGGAAAGAGTGTCTTGAAAGAGCTAGTAATAATTTTCAAGGGAAGAAAGAAACAGGAAAGGCCTAGGATATTGGAGATGCAGATGTTGTATCTAATGGATATGATAGTGCAAAAGTTCTTATGGTGTCCACAAGTGTCACAGATGAGACCTGGGTGCTGGATTTAGGGTGTTCATTCCATATGTACCCTGTTAAATCCCGATTTGTATCCTTTGAAAGGTCAAAAAGTGGACATGTTTTTTTGGAAAACAATAAATCTTGTCCATTAACGGGAGTAGGAGCTACTGTCATAACCTCATCCTCTGGTTCAGATTTCATATTGAAGGGTGTGAGGTATGTCCCAGAATTGAAAAGAAATTTGAATTCACTTGGTGTTCTTGATAAGGCTGGGTACTTGATTAAGGTTCTTGGTGTCACAGATGAGGCCCGGGTGCAGGATTTAGGGTGTTCATTCTATATGTGCCCTGTGAAATCCAGGTTTGTATCCTTTGAAAGGTCAAAAAGTGGACATGCTCTTTTGGGAAACAATATATTTTGTCCAGTAATGGGAGTAGGAGATATTGTCATAACCTCATCCTCTAGGTTAGATTTCATATTGAAGGGTGTGAGGTATGTCCCAGAATTGAACAGAAAATTGATTTCAATTGGTGTTCTTGATAAGGTCGGGTACTCGATTAAGGTGGAGCAAGACATTTTGAAAGTGTCTAAAGGCTCCTTAATTTTGTTGAAAGGGAAGTTGCAAAATAGGTTGTATTTGTTGCAACTTGCTGAGAATGAAGCCATGACAACTTCTGGATCTCAAACATATGGAAAGATAACCCCAATAATGTTGTGGCACTATTAGTTATGCCATTATAGTAGTAAAGGCTTGCAAATACTCAATAAGAAGGGTTTTCTTGGTAGTGATAAGTGCGAGGAATTGGAGTTTTGTGAGCACTACACTCTAGGCAAGGCTCACAGACTAAAATTTAGTAGTAGTACAACTAAGACAACAACAAAGTTGGATTATGTTCATGCATACCTATGGGGTCCTTCCAAGACAGTCAAGAGGAGGAGTAAGTTATTTTCTTACTCTCATAGATGACTATTCCAGGTATGTGTGGATTTATTTGATAAGAAATAAGGATGATGCATTTAAGTCATTTTTGAGTGGAAAACCATGGTAGAAAATCAGTCTGAGAGAGAAGTAAAGAAACTCACGACTAACAATGGTTTGGAGTTTAGTAACTCTGTCTTTGACAATTACTATAAATCTAATGACATAGTGAGACATTTGAATGTTCCTAGAACACCACAACAGAATGGTTTATTGGAAATAATGAATATGACAATTTTGGAAAAGGTTAGGAGTATGTTATTTCTATCAGGGTTACCTAAGGTGTTTTGGGCATAATCTACTAAGACAACTTGTTATCTGATAAATAGATGTCCATATTTTGCAATTGAGTTTGACACCCCTATGAGTAAGTGGACTAGAAAGCTTGGGAATTATTAAGACCTCAAAGTCTTTGGGTGTATCTGTTTTGCACATGTGAAGGAAGGGAACTTAGACCCTAGAGCTAGAAAATGTGTTTTTCTAGGTTATCTAAATGGTGTGAAAGGTTAAAAAGTCATGAGTATGGATTTAGGTGGGTCTAAGACCTTTGTTTCAAGATATATGATATTCAGGGAAAATGAGATGTATAAAAATCACTTGAGTAAGAGGGATTCCAGAGTTACAGATGACAGGGAAGAAAATGTGAAGGTGGAGGCAGGCCCTAGTGTATTTGATGAACCTAAAGATGAAATACAACTTGTAGAAGTAGAAAAGGATAATGATGACCATCAAGGTGATTTGGTTGGCTATCAACTTGCTAGAGATAGACAAAAAAGACAAATCAAACCACCTAGTAGGTTTGGTCGAGCAGACCTGGTTGCATATGCCTTTAATGCAATAGCATTGATTGAAGACGAGCCTCTCACTTACAAAGATGCAATGTAGAGTGGTAAATGGCATGAATGGAAGAAGGTAATGTAAGAAGAAATGGAGTCCTTAAGAATAAATAAGACCTAGATATTGGTGAATAAACCTAAAAATCAGAAATTAGTAGGTTGTAAATGGGTGTTCAAATTAAAAGTAGGCACAAGTGAGCACGAACCACCAAAGTTGGTGGCAAAGGGTTTTACTCAAAAGGAGGGAATTGATTACAAAGAGGTGTTTTCACCAGTTGTAAAGCACACTTTCATAAGGGTGTTACTAGCTATGGTTGCTACCTTTGATTTGGAACTGAAACAATTAGATGTAAGAATGTTTTTCTTACATGGTGAGTTCAAATAAACCATTTACATGTCATAAATTCCTAGATTCATTAAAAAGGGGAAAGAGGACATGGTCTGTTTGCTTAACCGGTCATTATATGGCCTTAAGCAGTCTCTAAGAGAATGGAATAGGAGGTTTGACCAGGTTGTTATAGAAATTGGGTTCCACATGAGTAAGTTTGGGTCATGTGTTTATGTGAGGAATGCTAGAATAGATGATGCTGTGTACCCGCTCTTATATGTTGATGATATGCTAGTGGTCAGCATGAATAAGGAGGAAATCAAGAGGGTTAAGACTTTGCTTAGCAAGGAATTTGACATGAAGGATTTGGGAACAACTAGAAGAATACTTGGTATGGATATTATGAGAGATAAAAGTATAGAACAACAAGAAGCCTGCTAGTATCTCATAGTTCATATGCTAAGAAGGTGTTGGAGAAGTTTGGTTTCACAAAAGTTTAATGAGGATTCCCATGAGACACAACAAGTAAACCAACTACTTGTTTCGACGTCCTACGAGCTTAAGAAACAATGCCGGCATGGCAGTGAGCTGCTAAATACGCACCGCTTCACTTGTACACCAAATATAAATTACTAAAAGATAAGCTTTTGGGATTTAGGAAACCCGTACGTCAGTGATTACTTACTAAAATCTCTATTTGCATGGAAACGAAACCTCACAGAAACGATGTGGAGATATTATATATGTGTGTGTGTGTGCGTGTGTGTGTAACTTAGCTAGCTAGCCAGTATTCCTTAGACATGCTCAATAAAGATGTGGAGATAGCAAAAAGGTATACTAAAAGACACGGAGAAATACGATTAAAAACTAGATTGGAGTTCTGTGTCACTGTCGTGCCAAGTCTGCATGACCTAGCTATACAACTTTATTCTTCTTGCTAAAACAATCACAAACTTGCATGCCAATACTGCACTAACTATGCAACTTTTCTTTTCTTAGCAAAAGGAGCGTACACTTGCACGATTATGCTAATATTGCATCGACTGGCCATGCAAGCCCTTTCCAAGCATATTTTTTCTCTAAACTTAATATCACACTCCACACATCAAATACACTTGTTTCAAGGCGACATACACAACAATATATTGCACGTGTTTGTGCTGCTACTAACTAGCTAGCTAGCTAGGGATATATTCATATAGGACACTAATTCGAAGAACACAGGTCAAAAAGCTAGTGTTGTTAGTAGTAATAACATAGCTTGGAAGGAGCTCTCGATCATAAGTGTCCGCCTTATCTCAAGAATAGAGAGTAGAGACACAGGAGTTCTCATGTATGTATATGTTAATTTATACTTGCACTACAAAATAATCGTTTAACTACTACTATTTCGCAGCTAGCCAACATCAGATCCATGCAAAAGATAAATAGTAAAATAAAATATGCAATAGGTCGACCATATATATATTGTTGGTATGTATACCATATATGTCTTAATTGCATTTGCAGCAGCAGGAGGAGGTGGTAGTTTTCTAAGATCGATTTATCAACATTATGTGTCAATAGAACTTGTGGTGTACGTGGACAACCGAACTCATTCAATCCTTTAATGTAGGCTTTCACGTCATGTGCAAGCAACCATGCATGACAATGGCATTAATCATTAGCTTTATTTGTACGTATGTAAAAGCCAGTTAGCTAATGCTAATTTATACTTAAAGTGTATGATATAAATGTTGGGTTCCTTAATAAAAGAATTAATGTTGAGACTCACAAATGACCAAGAAGTGATAGCTAAAGGATAACATCTAATGACATCAACCAAGGGTGACGGCAAAAGGGCAATACACTGATGACCAAAGGGGCGACAATTAAAGGATGATGTCTAATGATGTCAGCCAAGGGTGACGAAAAAAATGCATTGGCTAGAGGGTGATAGCTAATGGACGATGCCTAATAGCGTTAGCCAAGGGTGACGGCAAAGGGGTGTCAACCAAAGGGGTGAGAACAAAGGGAATTGGACAATCAAAGGTGACAACTGAAGACCAACTGATGGGATTATTTGGTTGGAAATATCTTGTGGCTAAGACTAAGGGAGAAGACATGAACGAAGATGAGATGTCAGGGATTAGTTAGTAGGTCCTTTATGTTAAGGGATCTGTCACTCATCATTATGACAACCTATTATAAGTTGACAAGGGTAATTCATATAGTCGATCATTAAAATGATAACTTGTATACTTCCTCTTATTTAGACCCGTGTTAGGTAGATAGTTGTACTAAGTTTGTCACCCAAATAATGGTTGAGTGTTTGGCCAAAGATGAGATAGGGTATAAAAAACCCTTTGTTGATCGCTTGTAAATTAGAACAATTATGGTGTAAATTTTCAATTTTCTTTCATTAGTGGTACTCAATAAAATTTTCTTACTTTTCCTCTTACAAATCCTTATTCTTGTGCTTGCAATCTACTCTTATATTTCTTTTATAATCATGCACCCGACCGAAGAGGTTATTGTTTACCTGGGAAGTGGGATATTTTTCTCTGAGACCGTCCACAACGACGGCTCAAAACAACTTTTGCGTCCGTTGCTTCGACGCAATACGTCACAGCAACGGCGTAAAAGTATCAAAAAAATCAAGCGGACGCAACTTCCTGCGCCGAATCAAAATTTTGTTATTAACATATTAAATATTTAAAATGTAAAATAAAAGTTAATTATGCCAAATAATATAAATTAAAAATATTAAAATATTAATTTTTGTTTTAATATTTAATATTAATATTATACAAATATTATTAAGAAGATAATTACTTTTGTAATTAATTAAAATGATAAAAATATGTGAATATGTGTAAATAAAAAAATTATATCATTTTATTAAAATTAAAAATTTTTTTTTAATAATAGAAATTAACATTTAATTAATAATATAATTAATTAAATAAATATTTTAGTTGTTTATGGTAGAATATAAATTAATAATATAATATATTTTAATATTATATTATTGAACCTTTGTTGTATGGTTAAAGTTTATAAGAAGTAAAAAATTATTTTTTAATTTTATAAGATATATTGATTTTTTTTTTGATCTTTTGTTGTGGATGCTTGACAAATAATTAACGAGGGAACAACAAGGAATTCATGACCTCCACGAATATAGCTGAATATATATATATATATGATCACTTTAATTAGTGCTAGTATGTACGTACGTGTACGTCCCAGCTATTGACACATACGATATGTTGATTCTATCTCACTTCCTCGTTAGCCATCCTGTAGTTATATTACTATATATATATATACGCGAGCGCGCATATATATTATTATGGCAGCACCTCGAGTTAGATCACGGCAACCCCTGAATCCCTGATATCTCCTAAAATCTAATGCGGTAGCAGCAGGGGACCAATTACTACAGCCTGCATCGTCCAAATCAATGAGCAACAGCAATGCTTAGAAGAAACACATGCACCGTAACATATGAGCAACCGTCTTATTCTTTATAGGTGACTTTTCAGCATAGAACGCTCCCTAGCTCATTCTTTTTGCCTTCTAGCCACCTATTTCATCATGTGCTCACAAAGTGCAGTGGTGATAATTGTCGTACGTGGTCGTCTTGATAGTAATACCAAATATGGTCCACTTCCACCAATTTATTTATATGCATAGCATGAGAAGCATGAAAACAAAAACTAGCAGCGAGTACCATTTAATGCATGCATGATTTTAACACCTAAGTATCAAATTGCCTGATCAAAACTAGATAGACAGACGATCCAATGAAAATATAATATAGCACGAGATCGGTGCTTGGTAGTATATATCAACGATTCAAAATAGGAATTTCTCACCACTCTTATCGTTGAATACCCTCAATTTCCAAACTGATACTGTTTGCTTACCCAGAATACAAAACACAATATTACTTAATATATGCGAGCACCCGGCCGGTGGCAAAGGGATACTTTGCACGAGTACGTTCACCAACATTTAGATGACACAATAGGGCATTTACTCTGCAGATGAAATGAAACAACCCCATAACAACTCCCTCCTCCTCCCCGAAACGAGACGTTATATAACAGAGTCATGGTGTTAGATAAGCATAATTTGTACACTTAAAGATCATGCTGATAAAGTAAATGCGCCATTAGCCTGGTAATGCCCTATCATATATGTCATATGTAGATGCCCAATTTCTTTTCATATATCATCACCATCGATTTTCTGTTCGAAAAGGGCAGCTTTGCCAAGTTCTGCCATTACCTTTCCTGTGTTAGGTTCCTTTTACCATCTCTTCTTTACACCAAGCAAGATAAAATAATGACTTGATAAAACGTAAGCAGTTATCTTTCTAAAAGCGGAAGTTAAAAGCATTACGTAGAAGTTTGTAGTTTGATTAGGCAAAATCAAGAGCATCTGCTACTCGATGACTATAATGGGATGCAGTGGGCTAGTACTCCACTGTGCTGTGGTCTCATCATACTTGTCGTGCTGATGGTCATCTCGAACGATTACTTATATTTGTTGTGAAGAAAGTTTTGAGACAATTTTTAATACCATAAAAAAAATAATAAAAAAATCAGGGTAGAGATGTCAAATGTTCAAGCGTGAAGAAAGAGATGCCAAATGTTTAAGCCTGAAGAACAAATGGAACGTCTGGAGACGTGGACAAAGATTTTTTTCTCCGTATATTTGGATCCCATCTTCGAAAATAATATTCTAAACCAATTCTCTGTTTGCATGTGCCTAAAAGGCATAGGGTTAAAGAGCAAAACCAAGTAAAGTATTACCCTTTCTGTGCCTCGTAATTGTTGCCTCCATTCGTTGTATGACCTTGGGTCACAGTCTCACAGAAGCCAAATAATCAGAGAATCAGCTCACAGTAGAACTGTAGAAGGAAAAGATAAATGAAAACATATTTGAATTTGATAGATAAATAAGTAACAATGTTCAAACTAAAAGCTTAAGAAAAGGTTGCAAAAGTAAAAGGTTGCAAAGTATGCAACTGTCCCACTCCCACTACTACTGCTACCCCATCACTCGCCCACTAATTATAATGCTACAACAACGTGGACCCAGCTAGTTCACAACAAACTTATAACGAGGCAGCATCAGCCATGGAGGAAGTGCTACCGGCACCACTGTGAACAACCCCCCCTCTGCCAGATCCTCCCTTGCCACGTGCATTTCCATTTTGCTGATAATCATAAACTTCCCTCCTGCTCTTACCCAATCTCATCTGTGATTCCTCATCAGTTCTGCAAACATTCTCCGATATTGCAAGTCTAGTAAAACCCACTGGACTTAGTTTGTCATCACAGCGAGTGTTGGATGATGACCTTGATGTCCAACAATCAGTTGAATCAGCTGAATTTGGTTCCCTAGATGAAGAAGAAAACCAATGCTGACCACTACCCACAAAGCTGTTGCTGCCTGAGGATTCTTCCTGTTCTATATCTCCTCCTCCTAGACCAGTATTAGTATCCCTTTTTCGAATTGTTACATACTTATGGAAACTGGGCTCCATCAAATCATCGCCACCCACATTTACCTGTGATTCCTCTATCAGAGGATGATCCTTTCCCTCAAATTTCATCTTTCCACCAGGATTGTTATTACTACCAACAAAGGTATAGTTGCCGTCTTTTCTGCTGCATAAATCTGTTATAGGGCTTCTTAGCCTGTTCTCATCAGCAAAACCAGATGAAAAACCGGAGTTTGTCGAGGAATTGAGATCGGCTACTGCTTCAAGGATTGAGTTGGCTTTGGTGACAGAGGCTGGAAGTGTGAAGGGACTGTCGTTGGGATTGGTGGTGCCATTGGATGTGGGTGTGTTAGCATTGGCATTGGCACTGGCACTGTTCTTGTTATGGTGGAATTTTTGGATGTCTTGAAGTAGCAACGAGTTGTAGTTGCTGGTTGGGGTTGGAGTAGGGTTCAACAAAGCATCAACATTGATGTCTAAGTCTCGAGATCGCCTCAAGGACCTGCTTCTCACTATTGTCTGAGGTAGTTTCAGGCTGTCAGCCCCTGAAACTACAACATGAGTAACTTGAACGTCATGATTGCTCGACTTCAATTGTTGCTCTCCTTTGTTTTCAGTATTCTGGTTTGATGGATGCTCGTTTACTCTGCAGTAGTTGATCTCAGTGCCTTCTGCACCTCGACTGCGAGTTCTTCTGTGTGTTCCTTGAACAGCAGCTCTTCCATTGTTTGCGCTCTGTAAGATGAAGCAGAAAAGACTTCAACTTCTAGTAGTATCATTTTGAACATCATCATAATATCTTTTAGTATCCGTATGAGAAGCAGGGATAAATATAACTCCATCAGTAAGCATAATTAGCCAGCTAATACATTGTTGTAACAAGGTAAATATGAAAATTAGCACCAACGTTTCTAGGTCCATATCAAGAGACAAACCATTAACTTAAGGATGGATAACACTTCTTTGTATAATGAAAGCCGACAGCAGAACCAAAGAAAGCAACACAAACGTAACTTTTTAAATAGAAGAACCAAAAATGAAAGGAAAAGATTGCTGAACCTGAGGCAATGTATTCAAAGGTAGCTTGAGAACTTCTTCCTCGATCTCTTTGTTCTTCATTGACTGTGTCCTGTTGGTCAAGCCAGGCTTACTAGCAAGTGGTTGAAAAGGGAGGGAGTTTGTGTCAATCTCATTCAAAGGAGTTCTTCTATAAGGAGAATGCTCCGCCTTCCTCGACGAATTTCGACTAAGCGACGGCGGCTGCTGCTGATTGATGTTGCTTTCATCACCATATTTGCCTACGTTTGTTCTTGCTGATGGGGATCGGGATCTTCTAGGCGAAGCAGCATTCCTAGAACTCACTATACCACTACCACCATCTCCTACGTTCCTCTTCACCAAAACCCTTTTCACCCCATCTCCACCACCATTTGAACCACCACCGGCATTGTTGCTCTTGTCCATTGACAAATTGGATACAGTTGCTGGGACAGAAACCATCTTTCCAGGCTTATTGTTATTACTATTACTGCTGCTGCTGCTTCCATTTCCATTTCCATTTCCATGGGTAGCAGCAATTGGACTATCTGATCTCCTTCCTGGAGATCTACTCACTCTTCTCCCACCTCCACCGCTGCCTCCTCGCTCACGACTGCCTGACCTATGCTGTTGCTGATCTCTCTCCCTACTCCTACTGGGTGTTCTCCTCCCATGAGAACCCCTCGACTGACGTCGCCTTTGTCTTTCATCATCAGCCTCACAGTTCAGATCAATTGATAAATCCCCAATCTCTTTATCAAAGTCATGACTTCTTTTGGACCCAGAGTACTTCCTCAAACTCCGATTTTCAGAAGATGCGCCAGCACCAACAGAATTTCCTTTACCTGAGGAGCTCCGACTAAGCCGACCGCACTGGATAAGTATGGCATCTACCTCCTCTTTTGTACAGCTAGATGTCCTCACTGGTTGCCCATTTGCTGCTGCAGCTAATATATTGCTTCCGGCTCCTCCATTAATGGCCGATTTCTTAGGGTTGTTACTGCATTCTAAAGGAGAATGTGGGTTGTCGGAGGAATTGTTAGTAGTATCGGTACATGGATCCGACACATCGGAATCTGATGGAACTTTTGGCTCGGGACGTCGGTCGTTGCTTTTCCGGTGCTGGATCACAAATATCTCTCTCTTCTTGACCCCTTTTTCCTCTTCTTTGACGGACTTTTCACCTCTTTTGGACGGCTCGTCGGTTTCAATGGTGGATTTGACTTTGTTATCCAAGAGGGCGGTGAAGGTTTCGGGAGTCTGAAGGACAATGGGTGGCTGTTTTGAGATTTGGGTCGTCGTTTTCGGGAGGGGGCCTGAGGGTGAAGATGAAGAAGGAGATTGCCCGTTCTTGCTTAAACAGCACCCCATCTCTCTCGACTGAACGAAGAAACAAAGCGAGACTGCGAGAGAGGGAAAAGGAGATAAATTTTGGTTGAGATTAGGGAAATGGAAGTGCGTTTGACATAATTGGCAAGATTAGAGAATTTTGGGGAGGAAGAGATAAAATTGAGAGCACGAAGAGGAAGAGAGAATATAGACTCGTGGTTCAAGGCGGTGCTGCTGGCGTTCAAATTAAGGGTGGATAACTATGAGAGAGAGAGGGTAGTGTGCGAGGGGGGAGAATTCAAATTATCTGGTGACGAGAATATTGTAATGGAAATATAGCCGTTAGATTAATTCGTGTGATCTGGATTGTTTGTCTTGTACTACCGCAATCTGACTTACCTCACCCACTTTTTTTATCAGTACTCAACTCGCTGCTCAGTTACATTTTTATTTTTTTAAACTTCTTTTGGGAATAAGAATCTTGTTAGAAGGAAACAGAAATGTTGGTCAATTTGAATATCATAACGGCTACATTCATTCTTGGCATTTTGGGTTGGTAGTTGGTTGGTCCTGGACAGCTACGGTCTAAGGAAGGGCGAGGCATGTTAGTGTTACGTTACTATGACCAAATTGATCGGCAAGATATATTATATGATCTAACCTTTATTACTTGGTTTATACAATTTTTTTCCATGATTGCCACCCATTCAAATGACTAGTAGTATTTCTTCTATGGCTTTTGAATTTCAATAACCTTTCTTGACGTATTTCAAAATGAATATATTTCTTAGATTTATCAAATTGTCAAAACCTTTTATTGGAGTAACATATATATGTTGTGTAATATACTACATTGTCAAAACATTTTATTTATGATTTCTAACAAGTGACTGTCAGCATTTGTTAAGATAATATTTTTTTAACTAAAATAATATAATCAATGCATTAAATACAAACATATAAGTTAATTTTTATCATTCAATATTAATTTTCTTTTTATTTGTAGTTATATTAATAACTGTCCTAAAATATTAGTTAACTTTCTATTTTACTATATCATAGCAAAATAATGCATCATGTAAAAATATTTGATTCATCATTTTTCCTTTATACTAACATCTCGCCTGTGTAATACACAAAATGCTATATTCATTATTTCTTAAGATGCATAGCAATCGTAAAAATAATTATTATGCCATAAGAACAATGCACATAAATCAAAAAAATAGGCAAATGAATATGTTGAATATATTTAAAAAATGCACTAAAATATTCAAATATCATCCATACCATAACCAATAATAAAGCATTCCTAAAATAGAATGTATTATTGGTCACTAAAATATAATAGAAGAAACTAACAATTCATGAAAATAAAAAGAAGATATGTACACATATTCATTTATAACTATGTTCAAAATAAAGATAATTATTATGCATTTCTATAATCATTATCAAAAAATAAAGTTAGTAATGAATAAAATTTATTGTAAATATTACTCTTATGTGAAATATGACCTCGTATAAATTACCTCAAAATTAATTAGAAAGAATTGAGTAAATGGTTGTTCACCTCAACTTATCTTTAAAGTTTATCATATCATATTGAATTAGAAAAATATTGACAATAATAAAATACATATAAAATTAATGATAATTATTATACTAATAATGGTAATGATAACAATGGAAGTAATACTAATAGAAAAAATATTAATTATGACATTAATAATACTAAATAAAAATAATAAATTATTAAAAATATTAATTTAGATCTGATGAACAAAAACAAGTTGAAGAGAACAATGCCTAAATTGTTTCTTCAACATTTTCTTCATAAATTTCTTTCACTAATAATGAAAAGTGAATACCAGCATATAGATAATAATATAAAATAAAGAATGATGTTTATTTACTATACTCAAATAGGGATGGGAATGGGTCAGGTCTAGCTAGATATAGATCCGGACTCGTTTGTATTACCTAAACCTAAACTTGACCCAAACCTACTGGGTTTCAAAAGTTCATACCCAAATCCAAAACAACCGGATCTAGCGAGTAAACATGTCTTAAATTGATCCTAAATGAGTTTGACTATTTTTTTTTAAAAAATAATTAATAATCTATGTAAATACAAATACATTTATGTTTTATATAGCTTAATATGTATTTTTTTGTTAAAAAAATCCTCTAAGTGAAAAAATAAATATTTTAAAAAAGTTACATTAACTTTTCAAATGATGTTTTAATGCTTTTGGAATACAATATTATACATATTGCTTATAAATTAAATACCAAAAAATAAAATTAAAAAAATGAATAAATAGTTCAAACAAGATTATGATAATAATAATAAATATAATATTAGTATGTATTTATATATGTACACACACACACACATACTAAATAGGTCTGATGGGTCAGGTCTGGGTCTAGAACTACTAGACCCAGACCCATTTAGGTACATATGGACCTAGACCTGAAGGTCTAAAAATTATGGACCTAGACCCGTTAAAAATAAGACGGGTCTAGAGGGTCTAGGTCTGGTCTGCGACCTGTTGCCATCTCTACACTAAAAGATGGGTGTAATAACATTTTCATTTCAATGATTCGGCCTAAATATATGGTAATATCATTCAAGCACTAATGACACATATCAACCATTAAATTAGAGAGACGAAGCTAAGCCAAGATTGTCAATAATCGTTACATGGTTTTTCATCTAACTCAACAAACACAAAGAATACTAGTCATTGACATCAAGGCAATCTAATGGTTGATGATAAATAAATTGTGGCACTAAAAAATGAAAAAGTAAGATCTAATCATAGGCATTCAATTGGTAGATGATAGGAACTCAAGTCTAAACAAAATAACATAAACAAACAACGATTCATTTTCTCAATTTGTAGAACTTCGTTGAACTGGGAAGAGAGGGAGGGGGAGGGTTCTTGCTATAGATCAGTGCTCCAGCATTTTGATCCTCCTTTTAGTTCAAATCATCAAATGTTACAAATAACACACAAGAAGCAATCATCAAGATTGAATAAGGGTGTCAGTAATCATCATAATCCCATCTTATAATTTTTTATATTATTTACTTAGTAATTATGTGAAAAGTGAACTAGATAGTTATCCTTGAAAAACATGGAAGATAGATCTCTACAACTTCGTGAATGAATATATGCTTCTTATAATTCACAAATAGAAAGGAAGTATTGGCATAACTACCCAATATTGAAATATAAAATAATTATTTGAATTGCAACTATTTTTATTAAAAAACATGGAAGAGAGATCTCTACAGCTTCGTGAATGAATATATGTGCTTCTTAGAATTCACACATAGAAAGTAAGTATTGGCATAACTACCAAATATTGAAGTATAAAATAATTATTTGAATTGCACCTATTTTTATTATTGGGTGATTTGATTTGCGTTGACTGCCACTTTCAGGGTTACCGATTTGGATGCTCTTTTGATTTCCCTTGTACTAAAACAAATCCAGCCATTAATCGATAAGTTTAAAGGCACTTTGTCTTTTGGGATTGCAATAATTGACAATTCTCAAGGCTCTTCGTTTTCCCTATGTATGTCAATTGCGTACAAATTATTGTGTTTCATATTTATTAAAATTCATAATTACATGTAATCTTCAATATAAAATAGTTATTATTCCACCAGTATTTAACATTGGCGTCGGCAGATTCAAAACGTAATTAATTGTGCTAAGTTTAGTTGTGATGGCATGCATGTGAATGATAGTAGTATGTAGATGTATATTAATATTTTTTTCCAGGTACTTAAAACCTACACGGACACAAAATGTAACGGAAATGAAAGGGGGGTTGAATAGGCAACAAATAATTTATTATGTCATTAAATGTCAAATGTTGACTCATAATTTAGCACATTGTTAATTAAATCAATTATATATCATCTAAAGGAGAAGGGGAGCTTTAGGCAGGAAACCGAACATGCCGTTGGATCTTAATTTATATAGAAAATAAAGAGTCAAGAGAAAAATTATTTATTGGACATTTTTGACAATTTGAAAGTATAACATGATAGAAACTAATGTTTGGTAACCAGCATCAGAGTTTTATGTAGTATTGTTATTAATAGATTGCTTCACTTAGTACTTTTCTAAAAAAAGAAAAGTTTTAATACATTCTATTATAGATATATAAAAAATTAAAAATATAGATAAATATGTCCATACATATTATTATATTTTATGTTTATTTTAGCATATTATGGATTAAATAAAATATAATATTATGTTTGACACAAGTTGCATGAATAGCTAAAAAAATAGCCAAAAATAAAAGTATCCAAAGATTAAAAAAAACTACTAAAAGCTTATTTCGAAAGTTTTTTTTTTTCAACAAGCTTTTAAAAAGTCTAACCTAAAAAATGTAATCCGAATAATATTACAAGTTTTTCAACATTATCATTCAAAAAAACCCTAAAATTGGTCGATTAAACTTTTTTCTTCTATCAAATAAGCTAAAAATTAATTTAATCAATCATCCAAACATACACTAAGGGTATAAGCAACAAATGTTCAAAATTTGGAGGTCAATACAAATTTTAATGCCTAAAAGCTATTTCTGATCTCCAAATAATTTCACTTTTACAAAAGAATCTTAAATCAATATTAAAATATATCAATAAAATTTGCTACCTCTGTATATGAAAAAATATATTCTATCATTAAAAATATGTATTAAAGAAAACTACTTTAAAAAAGTCAAAATATATTTTTCACTTTTACCCTCATCCTTTTTATTTAAATATATGTGTATTGAATATATTGTTATATTTTAATGAAGAGTATAAGTCAAGTTTTAAAACTACATCTATTAATTCTTAATAAAGTGTATAAATTATTAAAATAATTTTCTTTTTTTATACCAATAGAGTATTTATCTTTCCTTCTCTTCATTTCTTCTTTCTCTCTCCTTCTCTCTCATTCTTACACCGATAGAGAAATTTGGCCCCAACACCCTTGGCTCATTATGGGACTTTTTCTGGCTCAATCTCTTACCTCCATTATGGCTTTTTTAAGAGGGATTAAGTCTTTGTTTGGAGAAGTTTTTGGTTGGTTGATCTTTAGTTTATAAATTTATTAAAATTAAAATATTGAAAACGTTACAGTTAAAGAGCTAGGAAGTGGAAGTAAAATGCTCCCTAAACACTAGCTAAATTATACTAGTATAGCATAGGTTGTTATAGTTTATAGAAACATAGTATTGTATCACAAACTCAAGCAATACAATTGGTGTTGAGAATATCAACAACAATACTTAGGAACTAACCAATACAAAGTATAATAACGATCATAAAGTATTAGAAAAAGCATTATTTAATAAAGGAACAGAATATGATCTTACAAAAATAAGTAATAAAGTAATAGAATCTTATGCATATTGCTTCATATATCTTAGCAATTTTATTACATGCAACTTTAATGGAGTTGTCGATAATTGGTCCATTCATCTCGCCTCTACCTGGTTTGTTCAAAACTCTTATTTCTCACACTAGCAACACAAGGACACCATGTGATGTGAATGAAGAATCTTTAGGCCAGAGCTCTTGTGCCACACTAGACAATATCAAAAACCTCTATTTGATTGTTGACAAATGTATACACTATTAGCTTTTGAAAGAATAGGAACACACTAACATCCAACAATTGTCAACATCATTTTACAAAAGAACGTTTCTTTCTCCAAGAGCCAAACGCATAATGGGAAGACACCCCTACATGTGTACCAACTCTCTGTCCTTGTCTCAAGTGAGAAGTGGTATAAGCATCCAATTTTACTGGCCAAAGTGCAAATGCAGATAATGTTTTATGTGTATTTGAAAAGTGGACAACTAACTCTACAAGAGTAGAATCACAATCCATAGAAGTGTTGGATTGAGATACTTGTCAACATTAATAGCTCTAACAAAATCACTAAGAACCTAAGAAGAAATAATGTAAGGGTTCAATAAAAATAATTGAATCACATCAAAGCCTAATATAATAAAACACTACAATCATGAATAGGTTATCTTGTTGCCTGTATATTGATGAAATAGTGATAAATGTAGTAGCAAACCTTGTCTTTGTTGGCCTCAATAAGTTTCTTTGACCACTAAAGCACCTTATCAAATTTATAAGATTTTGTTACTGGTAGATGAAACTAATCATATGTATTGTTCTTTTGAGAGCTCTATCAATGGCTAGAATTTTGGAAATATCTTCAAGCATCAAGTTAATGCAATGAGCTGCAAAGGGAGTCTAGTATAAATGTAGAAACTTTGCTTCCAAGAGAGCGCATACTCATTTAAAAAAAAAGGTATACATATATAACCGGCTCTTGCATTAATAGTAAAAAGTATATAAGTGTCAAATAACTTGCATAGAATAACTATTTTGATACATTTTAAGAATTCCTACATGCTGCCACGAAATTACTCCCATTATCTATAATAGCTTACACCACGTTATGCTCTCTAACTTTTTTAGTAATTCTACTAAGAAGCCTATACAACCTATCTATGGTCTTTGAATAACTTGATGCATCCACTTAATTGATGGACATGCTCCCCTTAAAATAAGTTAAGAGAAAGTTCAATTGGATATGTGGCATCTATCTTCCCATCCATCTGATATGATAGAGCATCCGGTTCTAGCCTATTCCTCTCTATGATTTTTCATTAAATCATTGGTTCTTTGGACTTCTTTTCTAAGGAAAGGAACCCTTGCTTTATAATCACTAAGTGACTTTTGACCTATCCTAGCTCTAGCAATAGAATCCATTACAACTTTGAAGTTAGGATTATTGAGAGTGTTAAAGGAAATATCGACATCATACAACCATTAAGCAACATTTGCTACAGCTTTCTCTCTTTGTTCTTTCCCGTGGGCTTCATTATTTATATTTTGATTTCCACTTTAAAGAGCTACTGCTTTGGGTGTGCAAAAAACATCCATTAGAATAATTTGTCTTGCTTTCTTGGAAACTGATGCTTGACTTACAACTACACTCATTAGACTTTTCCCTCTAGGGTTATTGGTCATACAAATTTCACTTTCTTCTTTTTCGAGGTATGTTATCTTATCAGATTCATGTGGCAAATTTATTTCATCATCTTCACTTTTCTTCTTGACCATGTACTCAATGATCTCTTGTCTAATATGTTTAAGACATTTATTGCAAGATTTTATGTTTTGGTAACCTCTAATAAGGTGTTGTTTGACTCGATATATCCCTCCTTTTGTAAATTTTTGATATAATTCACAAGTCAGCATTTTTGCTTTTAGGATTACTTAAAAATGCATATTTCTATTCCAAATCACGTTAACCATCACCATCATCCTCCATATTTTTTACTAAATGAGATAATATCTTGAATGTTTATTACCTAGTGTACAACACAAAAAAGAAAAAATAGAAGTGAAAAAGGCACTAATCAGTAACGTACATAGTTACATACTAAATTGCTAACATTACAAAATGCTCTCTTTGCTTTTCCCTAATGATATTTTTTTTACAAGTATACCTCTAATTTTCCTTAATGCTCTCTCATTTTTTTTTACAAATATAATGAAACATTATTTTTCCCTCTATTTTTTTGCATCTGGAAGAAAAAATATGTGTAGAAAATATATAGGACGAGGGGGACCAGGGGAGAATATCTAAATAAGGATAAAAAAATATACGATGAAAAAAGATAAATATATACAAAAAAATATGGGGGGACCAGAGGAGAAAGAAAAATACATATATTTGATAGCATGTAGTGTGGATTATGGAGTGTGGTGGACCACTTCTTGGTATCTCTAGTTCTCAGCTCGTTACGACCAACTATTACTTGCTGTGAATTGGTGATGTAGCCTCTTCAGTCTTTTTTTATCTTTTCCAAAACAATGATTGTTGTCCCCAATCCTCATATTAATTGCAGAATATTTTCAATGCAATCAAGACTACAAACAAGCTTCCTTTTTTTCCAAAAATTTGTCTATTGAACTCCCCTAAGTCCTTATATGTTGTTCTTATTGAAAAGCTTTTTTACCTGTATCCCTTAAGTCCCTAGGTGTCTATTAAACTCCTTTAAGTCCCTACTTGATTATATGCTTAAAGGAGTGTGCCTCTACACCTATGCACTCAGTGCCTTAGGTGCACCTCAACATCCTTATAAGCGCTTCACTCACCTTGCCTCACCTATAGCACTAAAAAAGCCCCACCTCCGTCACCATGTGCCTTACGTCTAGAGCTTGCTTTTTCAAACACTGGTCTAAATTACACAGAAAAAAAAGATTCAAGTGAAAATAATTAATGCAGAAGAAAAAATAGGACACATTTACCTCTTCAGCGTCTATAACTTCCAAGTGACCATCTTTAGATGATTCAAAATATATTCATCTATGCCCAAAACCAGTAGCATTGCATTGCCCTAAGAAAAGCTAATATTTACTATATCTATGGTTAGAATTGAGAAATAGTGATTGCATAGTGTGCAAGCCATCACTAAAAAACATCTTCTTTCTTCTCAATATGGAATAATCAATAACTTGAATTTCTGACAATGGATGCACTTCTTTGCCGCTATGAAAAGACAAATAATGTTTTCCTAGTAATTTATTTTCACCCTAGATCCATGCAGATAAATTTCAAGAACACATTCTATCGGTATTGTTAGTGGATCCTGTGAGAACATCCCCAAATCCAAATCAATCTTATTTTTGATTGATAGTTATGAAAAAAAAGTTGCATTTTAGAGAGCATTATACAATGACAGCTTTAGAAAAGGCAACAAGAAGAGATATTGATAGAATAAATAGTTTCAAGAGAATATTTAAACAATTGAATGGAAACTTAAATAAAAATTGTTATGCTCCCTCACAGGAGGCTTATAGATAACAAAAAAAAAAGGAAGAAAAAAAAAGTAATACAAAGATAAGCAAACTAACAAAAATCTTATTATCACACCTTATCCCTATATGGATAATTACCTTAGTTCTAATGCTCGATGCAGAACGTAGGAGATCAACTAAGTCAAGGAAAGCATTAAGCTTCTCTTTAACACATAAATCTAAATATTCACCTTCCATGAGTCCCAAAAGCTATCATTCCCCTAGATAGCTCTTGTTAATTTTAATATCAGAATTTGATATATCATATTTCTTCGAGTTGGAATTTTTTTATTCAATTTCAAAAGTACCACTGATAGTGCCAGAATTTTTAGGAAAATCCTCAATACTTCCACAATCCTCACTATCTGATTGAGTATGTTCATTCTCTTGTGCACGTGAATTGGAACACAGCCAAAAAACTAAAATTGAGATCCTTTCAAATAGTTTAATATCACTGGATAATGATGAACAAATCAACCCTTCCAATTTATTTCTTTCCTTATCAAGACTCAAACCTATAATCTTCAAACAAGGCCACAAGCTAGTAAAAATTTAATTTAGGAAACACAATCACATTAACTCATAACCAGAAAAGCAACCCCTGTTTCACTAAAATAAGTTGAATATATCACATTTTAGACTTTCATCCCTTCATTTACCCGTTATAATAAAAATCTTAACAACTCACCCTCATGGAAAACATTGAGAAATGAAAATAGATTGAATATTGCAAAAATAAATATACACCTTAAGTTAAGTAGGTTATGGAATGGAGCTAGCACTACTAAAATTCAGGAAATATTGTTGTACCAAAACTATTTAGAAAAAGTAATTCGTAACAATGTTTGAGATATATAGATCTAGGACATCATTTTCTGCTATGGATGGGGTTAAATACTAAATGTAATGACTTAGCCACTCTAACCTACTGAAAGACACATTTTTACCCTCAAAAGAAGACCTTGAATACTTGAACTTACCTTCTAAGAAATCAAAACCTTTGGTCAAATCCCCACAAGTCTGATTTACTGATAAATAAAATTGATCACAAGACACAGGATGTTGACACACACAACAATGGACATTCCTCATTAGTCAACTATCTTTTTCTACTTGCAGCAACAACATCAATAGTCTTTAATATTTCCTCCTAGATTTCCCTGGTCATACAAAATAAAGAAAGGGACAAAATGCATTTGCATCCCTCTATTTAGTATAGAATGATGCTTTAAAACCCTACATCAAAATTTGGTACTAAAGTTGAAGAAGTTTGGAAACTAATATGCTGCAACAATTACTCATTTATCTACAATTGAAGCTAAGGATTGGACTTTAAGGGATGCTTCAACTAGAAGAGTACATGATGAAAGAAGGGTGTTGTGAGTTCATGATGATCATGTAAAATAACAGTTTGGAACAAAGTTGCAAAGATTCTAGCACTTGTTCTAGGGATGATGTTGTTGACTTGTTGATAAATCAAAGGTTCTTACTGATAATGTTATTTTTTCCCTTGGTTATTGTCAAAGCATGTTACATATGTTATATGATAGATATTTGGAATGCCTTCTCTTTTTACATCTTATATATTCATACATGGCTTTTATATTAATTCAAGTTTGGATATAGAATCAACAATACAAGTATATAACATTTTTATGTATCAATAGTGAAGAGCTCTCACCCACTAGTTGGTTCAAGGTTGAAATAGCTTCTTCTCAAATGTCACTAATCCATTCCATTTTTCCTGAACATGACCTAGAAGCTAGAATAGTATCAATAGCCATAGGTTGTCTCTAAAATCTTAGACATAGACAACCTAGGGGTTAGCTCAATCAACAAATATCATAGCTCACTAAACATTGTGCCTATTTTGAAACAAAATAAAAACATCAATCATAAGTTCTGACTCTAGCCCCCACAAAAAAAGAAAAAAATGAGCCTTCCACTTGCCAAGATTTTAACAAAGACCTAAGCCAAGAAGAGGCTGGATTTTTTAAGACCTAACAAATAGATCATCATAAGATATGACAATCTTAACAAGCCTTTTTCAACAAAACAATCATGGTATAGAATGATTGATTTAGTCTAAATCCCTATCTCCTTTTTTTTGCAATGGCTTGTAGTTTTTTAATACACATCTTAAGAAGTATTAAAATTCAGAGTCTTGATATTGACTAAAATACCTATTTTGGAACTTGAACAATTTTATTATTATAAGATATATTAATAAGGCATGAGAGGATAAATTATAAATTATAACAATAATGTTTTATTAGAACTTGAAAGATGACTTATATTTTGCAATAAAAAAAATTTCGGTCTTCTATAGTGAAACAGATGGAATACCATAAAAGAGACAACAACAACATGATACTTGCCTCCACTTTGTGGGTTAGCAACAGTAAAATCTCATTGCAAGAAGTCTATTACAAGGAAAGAGTGTTAGAGAAGGCAAATAAGATCAAGAGATGTAAATGTTCCCCTATTGAGAATATTATTGTATTCCCTTCATTATAAATGGTGTAAAGTGCAGAGATCAATTCCTACACTACTTAATGTCACCGAAGCATATCCTCTTACATTGAAATGTATTGTCTTACACAAAAAGATACACCACCTGAATCAATGGATGTGGTCTAAAACTAGAAAAAGACAGAGACACTAACCCCCTCCCCACACAATGATTCGAAAACTCCTTTCTCTTGAATCATAAGTCAAAAAGACCCAATCTTGTGCACTACATCTCCTATTTGGTCATATATTTCATCATTTCATCCACAATCTGTAGGCACCATTCAATTTTAAATCACCTAAAAAAAACATTAAGCAAAGAGGCACCACTATAATTACCTCACTGGAAAGAGCTGAGCAAGGTACTCAGAAGAATTACAAAGACCAACCCAAACACCCACCATTTTATCTCTTTTGTGTAAGGAGGTCCAAACCATTCCCCCTCCTCTTCCTATATAAGCAACTCACCAAAGGCATCTGCTCCCACTCACCATTCATAATGAAGATTTGGGAGCAAGCACTAGCTTCACCAAATAAAATCAAGTTACAAACCGTAAAAAGATCATTATAATTAACCAATAACATAAGATTGAAGGTTGATCACAAGGGAAAAAACAATATAGATGACACATTATACTTCCATCACAACAAAAAGGCAGATAGATACAAAATTATATATTCAATATATTACCTTCAACCATTTGAAGATAAATCATACTACCATCATCATTTCTCTTATAATGCATCCACACAAAGTAATTTATCCTACCTATTTCTTCCTATATTATATATAGAAAACTAGAAATACCTCTAATGACTCCTCATCTACCTTATTCAAACATTCATCTACCAAGAAGAACCACAATGGATAAAGACAATGGTTCCTCAAATCTACTACATAAGAATTCCACCCCTAGAAAAATAAAGAATTACATTTTTCATTAATCTCACCAGTCAATATAAAGAGAGTAAATGTCCCCACTACTTCCTCAATAGCGCCTTTTCTCTTGAATGTTTTTATATATACCTTCCCCATTTGTCCTCTCCAATTCAAGAAAATAAAAGAGAAAAATTATACAAATAAAGGTTTTTTTTTCACAAAACGCATAATAGGAAAACCTCTAATAGATTCCTCCAACCCAATGAAGGAACATAATAGCATAAAAAGGAAAAGCCTTGAGATCAATCAGCACATTACTACATACTTTGTAGTTTCCATCTTTTCTTAGGATACCATCTTTTGATTCAAAGCCAGCTACGGTTAGAACTTGGCTCAATATCTCTACCCATGTTCACAGATTCAAAGATTTCATGCAAAGGTCTATAAATTTTTTTTGATCTTCAACCTATCATATTATCTATTAAATAACAACTACCCTAATACATGGTGTAATGCACAAGCTACAGATGTGTATCAAAAATAGAGAAAGTATCTTCTAGTGCAATTATAAAAATAATACGAGACAATGCTCTAGATGTGGACTATTATCTAAGAATTTCTAATCATTCTACGTGCAAGAATCCACATGATAGTACCATGATTATAAACAAGATAGGTATTAAGAACAAACTAGTACTCAAGATAAATCTAGTATGTGAAAATTATCCATTGTTATTCAAATCACATCGGAATGTGCTTTATAGCACAAATTCCAGTGATACCCAATACAGGATTGATACTCGAATGATATTGGTTGATATTCGAATATGATTGATACTCAAATTGATATTAATGTCTTTTCGTGCATCAGTTATCTGAATTATCATATATTTGAAAATTGAAAAGTGTTATTGGTTGCTGAAACTAAAGTATCAAAAATAATTTTCTCCATATTCGAATGGTAGTCATCTAGAAATATATTTTTGTTTATTCAGGTGTTTTTCTCTCTTCATAAAAGAAATTACATCTCATAATATTAAATCCACTAGGTTATCAAATCCAAACTATTGAATATGTAATTTTTTTTCAACTATATGCATATTATGAGCAAAATGTTTCCACACATTCTTAGTCTGAAGAGAAGCACAATATAGAGCATAAAATAATAGTAAGAAGTAAAGTGACGAGATAGTAGAGAAGTGAAGTAGAGTGATCGGGAGAATGAGAGACTGAGAGATAGCTGTCAATTTAAGATGAAGAAAGGATGAATAGAAGATTTGTGCAGTAAATTTGGGTATTAGTGATATTTGGGATATGTTTGGTAAATTAATCATATAAACTAAAATGAAATGGAATGGAATAAAAATAATAACGTGTCATAGTAAACTTGGAAAATTGTAGGTTATTTGTAGATGACTATTGTATAGGTTACTTTAAGTGTTCCGTACCTCACAACTAAAAGGAATGAATGGGAATTTGAGAGATAGTAATATGCATTGAGTACTAAAAACCAAATATTCTATCATGTTATTGAATAATTTAAGCAAATTATTAATCTGACTTAGCAATTAAGTTAAACAAGTAATGTGCTTAAATTATTCGATAATTTATAATAACCACCTTTAGCAAACATGATTGAACCCTTTTCAAAATTTTATTTAGGGTGTACTTGCTACTTGGAATAAAATGGTTCAAAGCAATGCTAAGATCAAATTTTCAGTCAAAATAATCTAATCTAATCCCTATCGTGTCATCCTATGAATAAAGAAACAACAAATCATAAGGTTCTAAAGTTTAAAAAGAAAAGAAGAAAAAGGGTCCACCAAATCTTTCTCCTTTCTTAACATAAACAATTTAAAAAAATAGAAGGGTTACATGACTCACACTAACACATTGAATATGAGAATATAAGTTATCTTAATAAACCATCTTATAACAGTGTATATCAAATAACTTCTGGGTGAAAGATATATATAAATACCAATGTCAAACTTCACCAGGTTAATCATCCAGTTCAAAGAATAGGGAAAATAATGAATGATAAATGAAATTACTTTTAACTCTAAGTAAACTCATTGATTGAAACAGATTGAGGAATAAGCATTTTTTGCTAGTATGCCAGAATAACTCATTAAAAAGCCCCTTCTCAACATTTGATAAAATGAGCTCTATAAGGTAGACATGAATTTCTCCAACAACAATGAGTAATGGAAACCATTTCATAGGACCAAAAAAAGTAAGTTGGCGACTACTTTCTCAACTCGGAGTTGCAAAAACTAAGGTCATAGAAAAATGGAAGAATTTAAGTGGATGCAAAAAAAAAACTTGAAGAGTATATTGCCCTCATTAAAAAATACTACTCAACGAAAGAAGATGGAGGCACCAACCTTGTCATGAAATTCTTGAACAAACCCATCACTTGTTAATGGAAAAATATTCAATGTCACATCATAAGTATAAAGAAAATGTAATACCTGTTCAAAAATAAGTCACTCCATTAGAATATATTTATCACGACA
Organism: Tamarix austromongolica; assembly: GCA_039764185.1. NCBI lineage: Eukaryota > Viridiplantae > Streptophyta > Magnoliopsida > Caryophyllales > Tamaricaceae > Tamarix > Tamarix austromongolica. Next base: position 94,480,934 of record CM077816.1, on the reverse strand, counting down.
TAAATAAGCTATAACCTAGCATGATATCAAGCCATATTTGTTCTGTCCAATTCTTTTACTTTTTGTAGGTATAAGTGAATATTTTATTTGACCTGTATGCAATATTGAGTACTAAAATCATGGTATAATAATGAACAAGCTGATTTGGCATCACATGTAGCAATTAACCAAGGAGTTATGCAAGAAAAGAAACATTACATCAAAAAGCTAATTGCTCAACATATAAAATGCATTACACAACATGTATTGTTGTCATAATTTGAATAATACTATGTGAGGGCAAGAAATGAGAAATGTAAAATATACACATCTATTATAAGAGAATAAATGAGAGAAGACAGTGGAAAGAACAGAAGTCTCATCCTAACCATGAAATTCCATATTTGTCTTTTGAAAAGCCTAGGAAAAATAAGCATACTACAAGCACATATTTAGTTTTCACCTTAAATAATTTCTTCAGCATCTCCAGATAAGAGACCTAGGGTTGCATGCAAATCAGTGGTTTCGGCCATTAGACTTGTAGTGACCATAAAGCCTTGTTACATAGAATAGAATCTCTAGGCAATAAGAGAACACTCTTTCAAATTAGGAGATTTCAATCAATTTTAATTTTTTTAGAGCATTTTTCAAAAATAAATAAATAAATAAGATTATAAAAATAAATGTCTACATGTTCTCATAAGAGAGAAAAAGAGAAATAGAGAGTAAAAGTTTATAAATAGGACACCGAAATGCTCCATTGGTCAGGAAATGATCAGTAAATGTTAATGGATTTTTCCTAGACTGTAACTCCATCAATTCAAGTTTTTCATCATAAACTAATCTACCAAATGAAATGAGGCACCTTTTAGACTCACTTGCCTCAAGAGAAAACCTACATGTTGCTCTACACACCATGCCTTAATTTTCATTATCATCAATACCAACCTCATACAGTCAATGATGTACATATCAATGTTTGAAAAAGTGCGCATTAGGCACAAGATGTAGGGCAATGGGGTGGGGATTTTCTGGTTCTAAGCGAGGTGAGGTGAGTGAAGTGCTTAAGGGAGTTCAATAGACATATATGGACTTAAGGGAGTTCAGTGGACATTGTTTGGAATAAGAGAAGCCTATTTATAGTCTTAATTGCATTCAAAATATTCTGCAATTAATATGAGGATTAGGGAAAGCAATAGTTGTTTTAGAAAAGATAAAAATAGACTGCCTAGACTATAGACACCGCATCACCGATTCATCGCAAGCAATAGTTGGTCCTAACAAGCTGAGGATCAGAGATAGGAAGAAGTGGTCCACCACACTCCATAATCTACACTATCTGCTATCAAATACAAGTATTTTTTCTTTTTCCCTTAGTCCCCCCATATTTTTACACATATTTACCTTTTTTATCATATATTTTAATGTTCTTATTCAGTTTTTCTCCCTTAACCCCCTCGTCTTATATTTTTTAAGGTATTTTTTCTTCTTAATGCAAAAAAAGGGGAAACAGTGTATAACCGTATCTACAAAAAAACAAAAAGTGCATCAGGAAAATTTAAAAAAAAAACAAAAAGTATATCTACAATAAAATAGAGAGAGCATTAGGAAAAAATAGAGGGAAAAACAAAGGTATATCCACCAAAAAAGAGAGCATTGGGGAAAAATAGAGAGAGCACTTTATAATGTTAGTAATTTAGTATGTAAATATGTATGTTACTAGTTAGTGTCTTTTTCACTTCTATTTTTTATGTATACTGCAAATTAGACAATCAAAATTTAAGACCTTATCTCATTCAGTGAAATGGATGGAAGATGATGGTGATAGTAAACGTGATGTGGGATGGAAATATGCATTTTAAGTGATCTTAATAACAAAATTGTCGTGACTTGTAAATAATGTCAGAAAGTTGCTAAAGGAGGGATATATAAGCTCAAAAAACACCTTGATGGAGGTTACCAAAACATAAAAGCTTGCAATAAATGTCATGAACATGTTAGACAATAGATCATTGAGTACATGGTCAAGAAGAAAAGTGAACATGATCTAATGAATTTGATACATAAAGATAGCATACTTGAAAAAGAAGAAATTGATTTTTTTAATGACCAATGACCTTAGAGGAAAAAGGCCAATGAGTGCAGCTTTAAGACAAGCATTAGTTTCCAAAAAATCAAGATAAGTTAGTCTAATGACATTTTCTACACACTTAAAGTAGTATCTATTCAAAGTGAAAAGCAAAGTATAATTAATGAAGCCTACAAGAAAGAACGAAGAGAAAAAGCTGCAATAGAAGTTGCTCGATAGCTGTATGATGTCGTATTCCCTTCAACGCTCTCAATTATCCTAGCTTCAAAGTTACAATGAATTCTATTGCTAGAGCTAGAATAGGTCAATAACCACTTAATTCATACAAAACAGGGGTTCATTTCCTTAGAAAAGAAGTCCAAATAACCAATGATTTAATGAAAATTCATATATAGGAATAGTCTAGAACCAGATGCTTTGTCATGTCATATGGATGGGAAGATAGATGTTATTGATCCATATTGAACTTTCTCATAAATTATTCTAAAAGGAGTATGTTCATCGAGTCGGTGGATACATCAAGTTAGTCAAAGGCCTGAGATAGGTTATGTAGACTTCTTAGTAGAATTATAATCTGGTGTAAGTGATTACAGGTAATGGGAGAAATTTTGTAGCAGCAAGTAAGAATTTTTTAAGTGCAGAAAAATGGCTATTATATGTAAGTTATTTGACACTTCTATACTTTTTACTATTAATGCAAGAGTTAATTATATGTGTATACCTTTTTTTTAATGATTAAGCGCTCTCTTAGAAGTAAAGTATTCCCATTTGTATTGGACTCCCTATGCAGCTTATTGTATTAACTTGATGCTTGAAGATATTTCAAATTTTCCAATCATTGATAGAGTTCTCACAAGAGCAATAAATATGACCAATTTCATCTACTAGAAACAAAATCTTATAAAATTTATGAGATGCTTTATTGGCCAAAGAAAATTATTAAGGCCACCAAAGACGAGGTTTGCTACTGCATTTGTCACTCTTTCATCAATACACAAGCAATGATATAACCTAACAATTTTTTTCACCTCTCAAAAGTGGTAAAGTGATAAGTTCTAACTCCTACCTATTTAGAAATACATGTGTACTCTCTTATAATTCTTATATGTAAGCATGATTTGAATTTACAACAAGTTCCAAATTTGACATAATTGTTTTTTCATTAGGTAACTAGTAAATGGGCTAAGGAATTAGGAGGAAAAAGATCTGGCCAATTTTTTTTATGCCTACATCTTGGAATGGTTTGGTCTATGCTCTTTAGTTGACCAGACCATTGGTTCATACACTTAGATTGGTTGACGATGGGAGAAAGCTAGTTACGGGTTATATTTATAAGGCTATAGACCAAACTATGGATATTATCTCATTCACCTTCAATGGAAATGTATCAAAGTACATTGATGTTTTCCTAATGATCGACAACAATTGGGAATTCCAACTTCATTACCCAGTGGATATAGTTGGCCATTTTCTTAATCTATAATTCTGTTATAATAACCTCCAACCTGAGCAGTGTGAAGAAGTGGTGTGTGGATTCTATCAGTGCATCCAAAGATTGGTTCCAATTATTGGGAAGCAAAGTAAGATAGTGGAGGAACTCACTACTTACAAAAATGCTGATGGTTTATTCGGAAATCCTATGGCTATTAGGCATAGAAAGTCTAAAGCCCTAGGTATTCAACTATCAATTTAGCTATTTTATGTGCTCTTTTTTATTATTTATTATTATGCCCATTTTTTTGATTTAAATCTTTTAATATTAATAACACTTGAAATTGAGTGGTGGGCATTCTATGGGTCTTCTACTCTTACTTTGCAACAATTTGCAGTAAAAATTTTGAGCCTAATATGCAATTCATCTAGGTGTGAGAGAAACTAGACTACTTGTGAACATGTAAGTACCTCATTATCTTGTACTTAAAAGTTAAATTGTTAATTTTTAAATGCCTTGACCAACTAATGAAGTGAGTTATCTCCAATATTATAGATTCATACCAAGAAAAGGAATAGATTTGCACAATCTCAATTGAATGATTTAGTCTATGTGAAGTACAATCGAGCTTTAATTCAGAGATATCAATTGAGGGACAATATTGTTCCCATTTCTTTGAAGAAAATTGATGAAAGTAATGAATGGTTAACTGGAAGGATAGAATCAGATGAAGAGGATGCTAAAAATTTTATTGTTTTTGAGGATGATGATTTGAATTAGGAGACTGTTGCTACTATTTATAGAGTTGATGAAGAGATGTTTAACTTAAGATTTGATGCAAGTAGTGGTGGCAGTAGTAGCTCACGAAGATATATGCTTAGACAATAAATAGAGGAAGAAGAAGTGGAGGATGATGATGAAGGCTATGGGTTAGAACCAAAATCAGATGCACTAGAGGATGAAGATGTACTTACAGATGATGATGTTTTTTAAGTGGATTTCTATTATTGGTAGTATTATACTTATAGGTTGATATTTTTATAAGTATTTTATTGTTATGACATACTTTTTTTCTAAAAACTTAGTCATATAATCATTTTTTTTTAATGTTTTTGAGTAATTTTGGCGTCTCACATTGCCTAGGTGTGCATCTTCACCTTGCGCCCATCACCTAGGCTCTAGGAACCCTATTGCCTAGGTGCGCCTTAGGTCTTTTCAAATACTAGTACATATAAATCTTCCACCTTACTTATATTAGAAAATATCCTTCACAATGATACCTTTCTTCTTTCTACTGGAGCCTCCTTTTCATTATGCACTTTCTTCCCCACACATTTCTATAGCTAGATTTGGAAAAAGTAATCTTGACATTATCATTGCATATGATTTATGAATGTAAAGACATAAATGATCAAAGTAAGCATTCATTTTAGACAGTTGATGTACAGAAGAAAGGATTAAGATAACATACAGGCGTAGGCTTTATTCTTTGTGGTTTTCCCCTTCTATTTATAGTTTTGCTCAACCTAGTAGTAGTAGTTTGTGAAAGAAAAACTTGTCCATTAGAAAAAGAAGTATCGTTGGGACAATTTTTACCATCCTTATCCATCAACTGCCAAAGCCACCATCAAGCCTTTCCCGATACCATTTATTTTTCCTGAAGCAGTGTTCTTCCTAGATATTACCAACAATGGGTGATAGAAGAAGATCAAACGCATAGAAAAAGAAAACTAGGAAATGATAAGAGAATAAGAGATCATGACCACTAGCTTTTAATTTTTGGATGATATGTTTCTTTCTAGGCAATAATTGCTAACATTTACCTCCCACCACACTGTCATAAAACCTTTCCCTATGCCATGATTCTTCACTATGGCACAAAGTCCACTTTGATTTGAGTGGTCTGCGGTGGAAGACCTTGGAGCCTGAACCTTTGAACATACAAAAAGTTGATGTGCAATTATAAACAATGAACTGCATACTGAATTCATAGAGAAAAGCATGCATCTTTTATATAACTTTCTCCTTTGGACCACCCTTTTCATCACCATCATGAGGGCATGAATATCTTGTACCTTGTTGCCAACTTGCTAGCCCAGGTTCATGATTAGCAAGAGGGGGATAAGAGAAAGAAAAAATAGCATTATAATCAAAGAAATAGTGAAAAGGGAGTGTACGTAGTAGAAAGCGAGTTGTCTTTCCGGAATTTAAATTTAATAATCTTTACAAGTCACTCATATCCAATAAAGAGTCATTTAGGGAATAATCTCTTAATTTTCTATAACAAACATACAAATTCATGTGAATGATAGCCAAAAGTCGTATCATAAGATATAGGATAATTGCTAGTCTCGAATCAAAATAAATGTTTTTGAACATTCAAAAGAAAAATAAATTCCCTTGGGGAAGATATCAAAACTTCAGAATATGGGGATATGATTAAATAAGTTCACCCAAGTAATATACAACTCTTAATTTTGGTGCAACCAAAGCTACTACACAAAATTGAATAATGATCCATTTTTAGCTTATTCCCAGTGAATTCATCACTTATTGAAGTATTTGATAAGCATCCTTCTATAGTAATAAATAAGTGGTAAGAGGAGGAAACATAATCACTATACCATGGTTACTACACCACTGTGGAGGTGTTATAGATGGAAGAGTATCAAAATAAACCCTGAGGGGAGGCCCATCTTTCCTAAATACCTTCATCTATATAAAATCTAGGGAATATAACATTGTAACACCCTGTGTCGATACGACCACGCGGGGGCTTCCTTGGACCACTTTTTGGATTGATCGGCTAGCCCCACAGATCAACACAAGTCATTTCAGCACGCTTTATCCTCACTCACGTACTTCCTGATAAATTTTTAGAAAATTTATGAAATTTCCCAGGAGGGTCACCCATCCCGAAACTTGCTCCACAGCCATCATGTTTAACTATGGCGTTCTTAGGATGGAATCACCAAAATAATGGTATACCATGTTGATATAAATAGTCATATCAATCCTTATAGCACTCCACTCAATTTGGGGTATTATATTCACCCCCACTCAAAGAACGCAACGTCCTTATTGTGCCTCAACCAATGATTGTCTCAATACAGTTCATCCCAAGAATTGTCCCACTAGGTGGTTGACTGGCTCATCCAAGTTCAACTCACAGTCGTGGTTTCACTCTGATACCATTTGTAATACCCTGAGTCGATACAACCACTAGGAGGGAAGGAAAGGGAGGCACATGTGGAGGGAAGTTGTGGGGCTGGTTGCGGTCAAAAAAAGGAAAGGAAAGCAACGGGGAGGGAGGAGGAGGTCGGCTGGACAGATTTGGTAGCTATCGACGGCAAGGGTTGCAGGCTTTGAAATTTACAGGTTAGGAGTGCAGGTTGCGTGGAAGAAGAAATAAAGGGAAAGGGGTGGACGGACGATCCAGGGGAAAGAAAAGAAAATGAAAGTAGGGAATCGACCGGCGGCTGGCCAGGGGGAAATGGGCAAGGAGGAATAGGTTGCGCGGGCCTGGGCCGTGCGAAGGGGGAAGGGCTTAGGTTGCATGGGTCGTACGATTTTGGGTAAGGAAGAAGAAAAAGGAAAAGGAGGAAGGGGAGGAAGAAAGAAAAAGGGAAAAGAAATGGAAAAAGAAAAAAAAAAGGAGAAAATAGGTTGGTTGGGGTGTTTAGGGTATTTTGGTATCCTTGAATATTCAAAATAATGATATTTAAAATAATAATAATAATAATTAAATTCCTTTTTAGCTTAATTTGGCTATTTTGGACAAATTCCCTTAACTTCCATATTAATTAGCAAAACACCCTATTTTTTCCTAATTAAATTCTTTATTATTTTTCTCTTGATTTACCTTAATTAACTCTCTTAATTTTAATAAAATAATTTATTTAATCAAATTTTCTAATAAATCCTTATTTGGCCATAATTTCTCAAATTAGAATTTTGGGGTATTTCATCACTAGCCCCTTAAAGAATGACTTCTTCCCCAAAGTCACATGCAAATTTCTAGGGTTAAGGCCCACGACTTTCTAAGCAGTCGAGGATAAAACTATCTTTAATAACTATGCACTTTCCCTTTAAAGAAAAGGGTTTACTAAAGGTTGTCATACCCCACCTATGACTAAGATCATGACTGAAGGTAATTGGGTATACTGCCTTTTTCATAAAATCACTAATCTACCCTTTCGTTCCTCGCTGTGGCCCGGACTTAAGAAATTTAAAAACAGGAGAGTTGTGCTAGAGTATAAAAATACTTCAAAATTCGGTAAAAACTTTATAAATCAAATTTTGCTTTGAAAACTAGGCTTGGTTACAAGGACCAACACACTGATACCAACTTGTGGTATCAGCTTAAAAAGTTTAAAATCGGAAGAGTGGTTGAAACCAGCTTTGATACCGACTTGTAACATCTCGTGTCGATACGACCACGTGGGGGCTACCTTGGACCGCTTTTTGGATTGATCGGCTAGTCCCACAGATCAACACAATTCCTTTTAGCATGTTTTGTCCTCACTCACGCACTTCCTGATAAATTTTTAGAAAATTTCTGAAACTTCCCAGGAGGGTCACCCATCCTACAAATTGTTCCACAGCCATTACGCTTAACTATGGAGTTCTTGGTATGGAATTACCAAAAGAATGGTATACCATGTTGATATAAGTAGCCATATCAATCCTTATAGCACTCCGCTTAATTTAGGGTATTACAAACATATCCTGCAACAAAGCTAACATCTTCATAGTTTGATCTTCTCCTTGCTCCAAACTAATAGAATAGTGACTTTTCTTCCCCATTCTTGTATTTATGTTGCTTTCATTCATAATCCCCAACTTTTTAATCTTATACTTTTTACGCTACTCAATGAACCACCCTTTTCCCCGCTTATAAGTAATCCCCAAGCCAACTGCACAATCCTCTAATCAACTCTACGTAGGATGCTTATCCTATGCCCAATAAAAAACCCATGGCAGAACATTAGCCAAATAATGAGTTATCAAATAATCAAGATAAAAAAAAATATATTATTCATTAGCACCCAATAATGGCAATTAAGAAGCAAAGTGATGAAAATTCCGAAGTCTATTCGACAAAAATAGGAGACACTAAAATTTAAGTTTATAAGAAATAAAAAATGAAAGCTAAAAAATATAATCACTTGTGTACAAAGTCTTGAGAGTCTGAGGTTGAAGAGACACCTTCCTCTTTAAATTAAGAAAAGTGTTGTTGACGCCATCCCTAGCAATAGTAATAGTCGAGAGAGACTATGATGTTTTAGCTTGATCTTCAACTAAAACTTCAATGGCATTTTCTCAATGATGAAAAGGAATGGTGTGAATAATGTGGTTACATTCTACCCATGACCATCATTTAAGGTAAAGGTGAAAGGGATAGTAGTTGTTGTCTCTCGAGTTTTGGGTTTATGGTGTGGGGGTTTTAGGTTCACGTGTTATCTCTATCATTAGCTTTGCAAAAAATTGTCTGTTCTATCCTTTTTTCCTGAGCAAAATAAAATTTGTAAAATTTTAGAACAAATCGACTAGGAAAATGTGTAGGCGGGTTTAGAGAAAAAATGTTTTGGTTTACATAGCCATTTTTTTAGAAGTTCATTTTAATTTAAGTAACTTTATAAATAATAAAAAGAAAAAAACAAATAAGTTATTGTTAATAATTTTCTCAAACTATTTCTACTAATTTATATATTAACATAGTATAACATAATAATTCAATCAATTTTTCTCACCTTCCACACGTACTGCTAAATAAAAAATAAAAAATCACTTTACACTTAATAAAATTAAATAATTCAATAATTTTAGAAGGATGTATGTGTTATAATTTTATACTTCTCTCCTACGAATAATAATTTTATATAAATAAATAAATGAGTTGCATCATTTTCATACAACTAGTCACTCTCCTATGTGCAACTCATGGGTTTTAATTTTTTTATTAAAAAAATAGATAATTATTTTATTTAAAATAAAATAAAAATGTGGTAATAATATAAATATTTATTTAAAAGTGTGTGTATACATATTATAGTTTTATCTTTTACTGTTAACTTTAAAGTCCATATTATTTTATAGATATACCTATAGATAGTTATTAATTTATAACTATAAACTTTTAAAATAAAAGTTAAGTTAATATATAATCACCATCATTATAATTATTATTATGTAAATATTTAAATAAAAGAAGTACGAAAAAAATCATATTGGGTTTGTTAACCATGATTTCACATACATAGAATTAGAGGTCATTAAGTTTCAAAAGGTATAACTAATAAATATAATTGAACAAATTGTAATTACAATTGTGGAATAAAATGTGTTGATAAACTAATATAATCTTATTTTTTAATTTTTTGAGTTGACACCCGATGAAATAACACTAAATAAGTAAAATAAGCTGAAAATTAAATCTAAGAAAATTATATATGTCAAATAATACACCAGTTACTCCAAATTTGGATCATCAACAACTAAATTTGCATATACGACCAAATCACCATCACATTTCTTCCATCTAATATATCAACATATTATATGAGTGGAATTTGTAGATATGTATCAAATCTCAGACGATGGAATGAAGCTATGTATTGTATTGGAATAAATAAATAAATAATAAATATCTAATGAGCGAAAAAACCCTAATATTAAAATTAATGATAGATTACTCACCTATCATTGAGGAAGTAAAAGCTTGTATTCTTGGTCTTCAATCTATAGCAAAAATAGTTCATCATCTTGTCCTCAAGAGCGATTCAACTACGCTCGTCAACATGTTGAAAAATTTCAATCAGGTGTCTCCTTAGCTAATTCAACATATAATTGAAGAGAGTAGGGCTTCAATTGCAAAAGTGCAGTGATTCATGATTTTTCATCTTCAATGGGGTGTTAATTGAGCTAGATGCATATTAGCTTGACATGGTGTTTCATCATTGATTTCATCTTGTTGCACTAATATATTCTGTACATGTATTACAAATAGCATTGTAAATGATGTTGATTAGTAAGATTAGTCGACAAGATTAATAAAGAAACTTTGATCTTATTTCCATCAAAATAATTAGAAACGTACCTTCTATAATGATATTTTTTTCCCATTATTGATCTGATTTCTTGATGCAATTTTGAGACGCTTCGAAAACCATTTATATACAATGTTTCTACATTCTTGAAGCAAATTAGAATGAAAACCAACTAAAAAACCGCTGTGCTATTGTAGAGAGAAATTAAAAGTCTTCTTCTACTCTTTATGTGTCTTTCTTTTTTCTTTCTTTTTTTGCTTCAATTATTGATTACATATTATAGATTTTTTATTTTTCCAATGTATAACTATTAGTTTTATGAAGCATGCCTTTTTGTTTTTAATGAATATATTTAACCGCATGTCATATTATCAATATTCCTATTTTGATACACATTAACTCTCTTTTACTATTGGTATCTTTTTTGCTTAACGTGGTTTTACTAAACATCTTTCATTTACTATTGGTTTCTTTTCTAATTTTACGACAATTGATTTTATTGATCATTTAATATTGAATAGGCTAACAATATTAGCTTTGTTGTAGCTTATGGGAGAAGCTTATAGCTTTACTCTCTCTCTCTCTCTCTCTCTCTCTCTCTCTCTCTCTCTCTCTCTCTCTCCCCTCTATTTCAACTTTCAATGTCATCAAAAGCTAGTTCAATCAATTGTACTGCATGTAAATGCAGGGATTTGATTTAGGCGGAAATTTAGTGGGTTAATGACTATATTATTATATAAAATATAGGTAGTTATAGTGATAATTTTACAACTTTGTATCCGTTCATATTTATAATGATAATTTTACTATAAAATAAGGTATTATAAATATTATTATGATATTATTTTACTAAAAAATTCAAACTTCACTTTGAATTTGATATTATTAAATTATGGGAGGATTTGAAATGATGTACTATCATCTTAAGCTTCCCTTTTATGAGTAATAAATGCATGTAAAAAAAAGGGGTTCTAATCTTTGCATACACTATAATTAAATAAATGAGCTACATTTATTTTTGAATTTTTTTGTTCATATTTATAATAATAACTTTGCTATAAAATATGATATTATTAATATTATTATGATATTAATTGTATCAAATATTGGACTAATCTAGATCTTGTGTATCTTTTGAGGGACATACTAGTTAGGAATTAGCTCAAACAAAACAAACATCCTTCTTTATCTTCATTTTCTAAAAGGAAACAACTAAAGTCTTATAATGTGAATTATACATGGTATCATTATTTTCTACTCTAATTTTTTTTAAATAAAAATATATATTTAGAAAAAAAAACTTCGATCATTAATATTTTTTAATATATTTATTTAAATAATAAAAAATATTATAAAATTTTTTTCCAACATAATTATTAAAATTATGTTTTTATATCATAATTTATTGTATATTAATAAAAAATAAAATATCAAAGTTTATCATCATAAATTGTGAAAACTTCATTTTAGAGTTGGAAGGAAATATTAGATTAGATCAAAAGGTTATGTTTCATAAATCATTTTATATGGTGGCCAACACCCACCCAATACCAAGATATGGATGACAATTTTCCTCTCAGATTTGAAACACTATCGAATAATCTTTATTGAGGTTCGAGTTTGGGGATACTTTAGAGTTTCATGTTCTAGTTGAAGAAAATTTTGGAAACTTTTTGAGGGACGGGGGTAGGGTTGGTTATATATATTTCAAATATCTAACTTATTTTTTTTTATCTTTTTTTTTTCAATGTTTTATGGCATTATAATATATTTATTTTTTTGGAAAAAATGAAAAAGAAGAGTAACAATAAGGAACAAAATTATTTCATTTACACGGACTAGTAATTGTTGTTTCTTTTCTTTGGTCAATTTAATTTACCTCAAATTAATGGGTTTGACCAAGGTTAGTTAGTATCCAATGACATAAGTCACTTCTTGAGATCAAGATAGATAGTTAAAACAAAGATGAAATAGTATACATTGATGTCTATTGAAAAAAAGTACATATACTTTGATATTTTTAATATTTTTTATTTGATAATGATTGATCGTAAATTCTCAAGAAATGAGAGCTTTTATTTTTTCGAAAAAACAATGATTTATGTTAAAATAAATAATGTAATTTTATAGATATTTAGTTGCCTAATTATGGGCAGATTTTAGAGATGGTTTTAGGGGTGTCTTATTTGAATAATATGCTGGATAAAATTATTGTAATGGTGAAATAGTTTTGAATGGCTAAGGACATAATGTTCATAAGTCCTTCTAATGTTGCGTAAAAATTGATTGGTATGCTAGATCAAGATGTTAGAAGGTATAACTTACTGATTGTTAAAGAAGAAGACACCTTCATAGACGATAAAGATATTGTTGTGAAGACACAAATATGTTTATTTGTTGTGCATAAATGAATTGCATGTTGTTTGCCATCGTACACTATATCATTGATTATTATTTCCATATGGCGAGGACAATAATGGAGAGGATATATATCATATTTGCTAATGAAATGGCATCAACTGTTGGGAGGAAGACAATTAGTTAAAGAGAGTTTTTTTTTGCATACTAGTTGCATGAAAGGACTTTGGAGTAATCAACCATGTAAATAACCAGTAATTCATTATTGATGCATATATGATAGTTAAATCTAGTGTATTGAAATAAATATGCTTAAATCTAAAGAATCGTAGTTCTAACGTGTACAATGGTCTAGCCAACACATTGTTTTGCCATCTTCATTCACAAAAGGTGCTAGATATATGATCCAAAATTATGATAATGTTATAGCCATATGCCACTGAGTAGGTTACCCTAATTTATATTTAACATTCACATACAATCCCAAATGGCCCGATATAGTACATATTGTTCAAATGAAGCAGCTTAAGTTAGGTGATCATTTTGATATCATTTATCATGTAATCAAGATGAAGCTAGATAGCTCACTAAAAGAGACCCATAACAATGAAATATTTGGTTTGGTTATTACAAGTGTTTCTATTGCCTAATATATTATGGGCATGGATCATAATCATGTAATACACATTTTTATCAATATACTAATAATTTGTTTCCTATTGTAGGTGTTTATATCGTAGAGTTTCATGAGTGTGGCCACCCACATGCACATATTCTAAGGAAACTAAATGGCCAACTACTGTAGATATTAACAATATTATTTCCATGGAAATCCATAATGAAAAGGAGGACCCAACATATTATGATACTGTATAAGATTTCATGACACACGGTACCTGCAGTTAGGGGTGTTCATAAGTCATAACTGGATTCCTTAGACAAGATGTATGAATTTTTGGATATCTACAAGTAATAATCAGATATAGGTTGAATTTCAAATAAATTTGATATTTGTATGAAAATACTATTTTCACAAATTGAACAATTTTTATAATAAAATTTTAAAAATAAATATTGTATATTAGTTAATATTCATATGGGTGTCTTGTTTAATTTAAAAAGAGTATTAAAATATTATTATTAATGTTTAAATTATAAAAAATAATTAAAATTTTAAAACTTAAAACTAAAAATCACAATGCTATAATATATTTTTAAATTAATTAATAAAATATTGGATATTTTCTAGATCAAATAATCCGATAAAAAATGGGATACCCTAAAGGTTGAATATCATTTTGAAAAAATGGGGATCGGATATCCTAAATTTCATATTATACTTTTTTAATATTGAGTAAGATTTATTGATATTAGATTTTTGTCACAACCTTACATGTAGCACTGCAAAAAAGAGTTCACCATGTATGTTGAATGGCAAGTGTACCAAGCAATTCCTAAAATATTTGTTCAATATATATCATTTGATGAAGTTGGGTATCGTGTATGTTAATGTTGGGATAATGACCATAAGGTTAAGTAGAGTGATGTTGATATTGATAATAGAATTGTGCCACATAATCAATGTCAAATGGTGGAATCAATTATGATCTATCAAGTATCTATTTAGATTTGTTGATAAGGGACATTCTCAAGTTATTGCATATTTTATAAAAGTGAAGCCGACAGTGAAGTTGAAACTCATGTAGATGGAGTAGAAATGTATTATAATTGTAGAAATGTTTCACTACGTGAATGAGCATGGAGTTTTTTTTGGGTTTGATATTTGATATAGAAAAACTGTAGTTGAGCGAATTAGTTGCCACCTTCTAAATCAACAAAGTGTTGTATTATTTGATGATGATCTAATTAGTGGTATTTTAGGTACTAAAATTATTAAGGAAAGCATACTTTTAGCTTGGATGCAAGTTAATAAAGATTACTAGGAGGGACTTCATCTAATTTATGTTGAATTTCCTATGAAAATTGTTTAGAATAAGGATGCCTAAAAATTGAAGGCCTCAAAAACAAAGATTTGCTATTGGTCAAACTTTTTATGATGCACTTAGGAGCAAAAAAAATTTACTATTTAGGGTTAAATTCTAAATATTGTTAATGGTGACATGATTTTTGAAGATTTAAAAACTATTAATGGTGTACATTGCCATATTTATGCTACTATGGAGTATGGATTTAATATTAGTTTTAAAGGGTTTTTAATAATTGATACGAAGCTTTATTGAATTTCTTGCTATTAAAGATTTAATTATAGTTAAAAACTGTAATAAAAAATAATTTTTAATTACGATTATTATGTTCAAAATGTTATCTAACAAGCTAAAATGTGTGTAACATAAGACTTTTAATAAGGCTTAATAATGGAAAACTATTATGGAAAGTAAACTATGATAATGGTTATTAAAGTACAACTGCTATAAAATTTTGACCATTTTTTATTTATTATGTATTTAATAATGATTATTATCAAAAAATCTATTATTATAAATCACTCTAATATTTTTTTTAGTTATAACTGTTATTAAAACCATAACCCAAATAAAAAAAATTGTATTTTTTGTGGCCCACATATACATATGTATTCTCAATATATACCAAATATGCAAATGTACCTAGGAATACCAAATGTCCTATGAAAAAAAATGAGTAGCCTAAGCTACACAAAAAATATGCATGTCGTTAATAGATTATATTAATATAGTATAATAAAAATATGTGCATTGTCTTATATGTCACTTGTTTTCCTATCTTTTTTTTGTTGTCAACAACCATATTGGTCTTCAAATTCATCCCTTAACTGCCAATAAATAATGATTATATGCCATATGAGTCATGATCCATAAATGAAGAGAATAAAATATATAAAAGAGTGAAAATTATGAAGGTTATAAGCATATATAGAAACTCTCAATACCCTACACCAAAACCCCAAACCCAACCAATTTTCCTACATGCCTTAACCGTAAGCTCTACACCATATGTGCATATGCTTAAGCTTTATACCTAAGCTCTAGACTATCAACCCTAAACCATCAACCTAAAACCCTAACCATCTACCCAAAACCCTAAAATAAGTAAAATAAACCCAAACCAAAAAATACAAACCTAAACATGAA
The DNA here is from genome assembly GCA_039764185.1 of Tamarix austromongolica. NCBI lineage: Eukaryota > Viridiplantae > Streptophyta > Magnoliopsida > Caryophyllales > Tamaricaceae > Tamarix > Tamarix austromongolica. The sequence continues at coordinate 94,464,896 of CM077816.1, read as the reverse complement.
CCATACATTAAAACCCCAATGCAAACCCATACCATTATCTTGTGTACCCTAATCATAAACTCTACCCATTTTTGAATTGAAATTAAGATATTGATGCAAGTTCTTCCTTTCTAAATTAGATAGATTCATATTTGAAAGAGGTTGACTATAAGCTCTTTCCAAATTAACTGTTTATCCACCATATACCTAAACTCTACACCTAAATGTTGAGCATGCAATTAACCCGCAACTCTAAAATAAACCTAAACCTTAATCCATCAACCTAAAGCCCTAAAATAAAAACCTAAACCCTAAACAATCAATCCAAAATCTAAAACCATAAATTGTCTACCAAAAATCTTAAAATAACAATTAATAAACCTAAACCCTAAAATAACAGTGAATAAACATATACCCTAAAATAACAACATAAACATACACCCTACATAAAAACCCCAAACGCAAGCCATTAGCCTTAATCTTACACCCTAACCCTAAACTTTACACCTAAAAATAAATGAAATAAAACTTTAAAATATAATTTGCAAGTAATAAACATTATACACACAAATGAACATGTTGAGACTAATCTATGTCGGCTTGTGTGTGTTTGTGAATGTACTATCCTTACTTCATCTACTATATCATATGAATTATAAAACTACAAATCACATATAATTAGTTAGTAATAATTATAAAAAAATGTCGTTATTCAACATGATATCTTTGTTATATAATAAGAAACATACTATTTTTAGATCTATATCTTAAGATCTAATTCTTAATACATCATCCATGAATCTACATGTGTGGTATCCATAGTCATTATCATTTGGTTGTTGTGGACACTATAAAATAAATGAGTATATGTTAGGTTTGGCTAATAGGGATATATTAAATAAAATTAATAAGAGATGGAGAATATTGACTTTCTAATGTCCATAAACACCATGTGTAGTGCCCTAATAGATATTATACAGAATATTTTAACTTTATTTGGAAGATATATAAGCCAATGAAACAAGCTTAGTATATTAATATCTCAATTAAATTATTTGTTGTCGCTTGGGCTACCACAAAAGGAACCTCATAATGCCTTTTGGAATCAAACACATAGACACCATTTTTTTAATGATGAATGTCATAGAAATACCAATGTCAAGAAATGAGATGAAGTGATTAACTCGATATGTTACTTGTTTATGACCATATCGTATTAGATGGTTATTGCATAGGGTGTGTGGGTATACAAATGTAACAAATGAAAATAATTCAAAGATACCTTCCTTCTTAGCTCTTTGAGCCACCAACCTATGGACAGCAATAATTGTATATATTTATTAATAACCAATGTATTAAATAACTAATATATAATACAAGTTCCAAAATAATATATTAGCTAATATATAATATATTAAATAACACTTACTTAACATATACAACAATGCTTATGGATATCATATATTTTTTATTATATATTTCATCTATCAACTCCTTCTCAATAGGATAAGTCATGCTTGCTTCAATATACTATTCAAGAACATCAACCATATTCATTTTGGTACCAAAGTAGTTTTTGCATAGAAATACAACAAAGTTAAACCTCATGGTAGTTTCTGGGGTTGAGATGGGGTAATCAAATTGCCTGGTTTTAAAATGTCTCCTTCACGTTGTCCCTCATTCTTTGATCAATATAAACTCATTGGCGGGGCAACTGAATCCACTATTCTAGCTTTGTTTCCTTTATAGTTGTCCCCCTTTAGATTCCCAAGTATAATATATCTTTTTCTTGTTGAGTTTGGAGCCTTCTTCTCATGTTATCAATAAAAAAAAAAGTGTATATTAGTGTAATGAACAAAAGTATACCTCTCCAATATATAAACGTATCTGGTTTATGGGTCATGACACAAAGCTTCCTACAATTATCTCGACCGTGGATAACTCATCGCTTTCTTTATAATAGGGTACGAGGGTGTCCCACATTATAGGTCTCTTTTACCAAAAGATTTGAGAGGTTACTTTCTAACAAATCATATTTATGCATAGCCTACTACAAAATATTCACTACTTGCATAAGTATTAATTGTTTAAGACACTTGATATATTTAATAAAAAATACAATTCATAGTAACAAAGGTTTACCCTCAAAAGAGAAGAATAACATGTATCTTCTTCACAATTGTCCTAACATTGTTGACATTAGGTATGTGAAGAGGATTATGCGAATTAGATGGCTGAACCCCTTGAGATTTGATAATTGATAGCTCTTTCTCTATAACAACCATCTAGGAAAATGCTTGGTTTAGATTTTGGGTTAGAGGAGCCATTTGGTTGTCTGTCTTGTGAGGTTGACAGTGTATACCACAACTTATTTTTGTAAACCCTAATCTAAGACCCTTTTATCTTCCAAAGTGTTCTTCTTTTCTTATAACATTTGAAATGGTGCTAGATTATCTATGTCCTCCATTGAGTTTAATCATTGAATATCTTCCTAATATGTGTATAATATATAAAGGTTTAGAATCCAGGCATAATATATATAACAACCTTGCAAACAACACTAACTATGTAATTATAAACATGTTTTGAACTTAAAATTTTCTTCACAGCTTCTCATACATCTTTTTTCACATACTTTTCAGCAGACATTATTCTACTCCTCCATAAGGTATCAACATTATTTAATGAGGTACATGGATCTAATTCATATGCCTTTAGCTATATACACATGATGTGGACATAAATGTCGCATCAAAGAATATTATTATAATATTTATTCACAAAAATTTAGAAACATAAATTATAATGTCATGCCAACTATTTCTCAAGACCTTCATAGCATTTGCTCGCCATATTGGGATGGAACCTATTATTCTTAGCACTTGCTAAATTTTTGGTACCTCTCTCATATATTACAAGCCAAAATAATAATGGAATATCAAAACATAATGAGGTATTCTTATTCAAAACTAATATTTAGAATGTAATAAATACATGATATTATTTTCTCTAGAGAAGTGTCATATAATCGTCCTAAGCTTTTTGATCAATAAAAACATAATGCTAGGGTGGCTTTGGGTGTAAAGCTCCCTCTCTCTTTCTATATATATTTTTCTTTTACAAGTACTCCCTAAAATTTTATAACAATGATTTCTTTGTTACTATTATTAAAGCCTTGTTATTAAAGTTAGCTTCTATAGTAGTGTTATTATGATGTGTGATATGCCTTTGCTTTAATAAATGACAACAAATAATGTGTTAATGGGATTGTTGAATTTAGATAGTGGGCTTCAACTCATTCTTTTTTATATTTTGATAGCTTAAGACAACCTAAATACTATGGGAACAATACCAAACTTACATGTTTGATGATATTTATATAGATAATGATTTTTTTTTAAATCAAAATCAAGGTAAATATTTCTTATTTGAATTCTTACTATTTTTGAAAGTTATGATATATTTATATTGGTTTATCTACTCTTTGGTTTTGTATTTTTTTCCATACCATCAATTGATTGATTATGAAATAATAAAGCACGTACTAGTTGAGGTGTGCTACCCTAAGTAGTTTGAGAAACCTAAGTTAGAATTTGTAATGATAGATATTAAATTTCATTAGTTTGGTCATTTTTCACATCTTTGTAGAGTTTTAAAATCCTATTAGCATTTTTGAAATGTGTCATTCAAGACTTCTCATCATTCCTTAAAGAATTTTATTCTACAAGGCTTATGAACTACTTTTGGCCTCTAAACTATATTTATATTATTAACTTGTGTATATATTTTATATCCTCAATATTTTTAAGTCTCCCATATTTTTTTTCAAAATATTAAACCAAGTTGTTGGTAAAAACGACATTATTTATTATTTTGATAGACCTTAGTTGCATGTTTTGAGCCATATTAAGATATTTTTTAGCTATTTATATTCTCTTAAACTATGGAAATCATATTATTTTAGTATTCTTGATATGAGAATGATCCAAAAATATCCAATAATTATTCATCACATTTTTAGATTAATTTAGATACTTTTGTACTGTAAAAGCCACCAAGTTTCATTTTTCTTCCTCAAATCCTATCAATATACCATGAGACTTAATCCACGACCTTTCGTATATGTTTAGAATGGATTATAAAATCTAATTTTTCATTGAATTTTTTGGCTTTTTCCTTGATGTTGATCGATTTTGTTTTGTCTTATATGGTAGATATTTTTGTAAAAATATTTTAAGGTTAGCATATTTTTCTTCTCACCTCTCCACCCACTCATTTTCTTGTGTGTTGTGGATAAAGGAGATCAACACCTCTTCCCCTTCCATGTGGTACCACATTGGTGCAAGTTATGACCAAGTTGGTTTTGGTTTCCTAAGTAAATGACTTTTATACCCTTATAACTTTAACTTAATTACTAGGTTCTCTATACTTAGAAACTCAACCACTTTATATCTTTTCTCATCCTCTTTCATCTACCACCTTCTCCCTTCATTTCCCCCTCAAAATTTATTGGCCTTCATGGCCATTAAACACCATGGTTTATGCTTGATTAAGCTTCTAAGCTTTGACGATAAGTTCCTTCACCATTTCTCCTTTGTCTTATTTTATGAGAACTGTTCTCTCTAATCTCTTCCATGCTTTTACTAGGATGTATCTTTGTTGTTTTCATAGTGTTAAATATTGGGATTAAGGTAAACCTATCATACCCTAAGTAAACAAAAATAATGTGTGGTGTAACTTTTATTCCAAGATAAGCATGAAAGTATGATTTTTGTTGCTTTTGTGGTGGTTTGGCCGTGGGAATTGCTTTGGTGATAGAATAGTTTCTATTTAATTCTATTAGTGTATGGTATTTATTAATGTTTCTAATTCAAATTTCATATGTAACTTAATTTAATCTGAGCATGTTTAGGCTTTGATTTAGTTGTGGAAAGTTTTGAGGGCTTTTAAGACTTTTGGCCTAGTATGTTCAGTTTTGGAGGATTTTTGGGAGCTATTGTTGATGTTATTTGAATATAATGATACCACGATATCCCTTTTTGTGGTTAGACAAAATTTAATACTTAAGTTCTCCTTTTTTTAGCTTACTTTACATGTCTTGATTTTGGTTGAATTCGTGGATGCTTTAGTCTCCTTATTTGGTATATTTTGTTTTACCATGATTTTGGGAGATGATGCTATTATTGTTAAAATATAATGCTTCCATGTTAATCTTTGGCATATTTAGGATAATCATGATATACAACAAGCCTTTATTTGAGCATGTTTGATATGTTTTAATTTTGGTGGAAGTTCTTGGAGCTTTAGACCTATTGTCAAATGTTCTAGGTGTTCTTCATTTATTCAAGTGTTTGTCGTATAATCGTGTGCTACTTACTCTAATTAGGGTTAGATTTGTATTTAAACATGTCGGTGGCTAAGTAAAACATAAAAGGGTGTTTTATAAAAGTTAAGATATTTTTATAGAATATTTTGTTATTCTTGAGATATTTTTGATAAGTTTGGTCTTATTATGAATAGTGATGTGATGAATTTATGGTGAATAGCATTTTTCAATTATAATATGACTATATTCTTTATTAAGACAATCAAGTAATTTTTTTATGTTATTCCCTTCTATATCTATTTTATCTTTTTCATGTAGGGAATCGTGCAAAACAAATAATAAGCCATCATAAGAGAAAGGAGAAGATGATTGTGACACCTCTTGTTCTTCTTCATCAACCTCATCGGTCTTCCTATTTTGAGCTTTGATGAAAATCGGAAGATTCATCACCATTGTACATGAGGCAAAGGTTCACAACATCATCCTCATAGTTTTCATTTCCTTTTTGCTTGGATGATCTTCCCTTCTTGATTCTTTCTTATAATTGATTGAGTAATCTCTTCTCGGAAAGTGAAGCAGTCTCCAATCAAGTATCCTTTCTTTGAGCATTGTTAACCCTTGAGAGAATCTATTTCCTTTGAAGGGGAAGCATAGACGTCTCTTGAATTTATTGAATTTCGTTTCCTTTCTTTGTTGGATTTAGGGAGTTTTTAAAATTGATGTGAGATAAGAGCAATTTTTTTGTTATCTATCACTTGACTCCTATCTTCGACTTCATCTTCACCTACCTCATCATCTTCTTGAATTGGCTCAATAGATATGGATGAATAATCCTTTAATGTAATTATACTATTCTTTCTTTCTTTTAAATATTGGACTCATGTACTAATAAATTTCCAAGAAGCTCGTTGAGTGTCATATTGGTAAGATTCTTTGCTTTTTCAATTGTAGTTACTTTTAGCCTCCATTATTTCAAAATAGATTGAAATTTCTTTCTCACCTACTCTTCATTTGATATTACATTTTCCAAGAGCTTCCAAGTGATTCAAAATGGTTATGACTCTATCACTTAATTCACCAATATGATCACTTGGCTCCATAACAAACAACTCATACTCTCTTATGTAGATAGTTATTCTTGAAGTTTTTACTTGTGAAGTGTCTTCATAGGCAATAAAAAATGTATCTCATATTTCTTCAGCCATGATATATAATTGAATCCAGTGATATTCTCTCTATCTAATACTATAATGGAGTATCATGAATCATGATAGCTTTGTCCATTAAGGTAAACTTTCTTTTCTTAATCTCAGCTATCTCATATTCGCTTTTCTCAATCGTTTGACCATCTACCATCTTGGTGATCTTGATGGATCTATTTGTGATGACTGACCATCTCAAAATCAAAAATACAAAAGTGTACGTAAAAATCACACAATTTGACACTCGAATGAGCCTTGGTTGATTGTTGTTCATTTGCTTGGACCCCTACAAGCTCTGACTCAACACCCGATCGTCTAGCCCAGAGGCTCTAGTTAACCACCCAATACCAAAACTTAAATTTTCTATTTTTAACCTAGTTAACCTAATCAATATTCCACTCCAACTTAAACATACACAATTAACACATCCACCATATATTATCCACTTATTATTTCTACAATTAGATTCATATAACACATCAAAGTTGTAATTAAGTTCTTAGGCAGGGTTTACAAAAAATGGGGTATTACAACTTGTCTTTGCATTACTTTTAGTTTTTGAATGATTAATGGGTTATATTTAGATGTAAACTCTTACAAAGTCTCAAAGTTTGAGGTTTGTAGGTTAAGGATGGAGTAAGGACAAGTTAGAGTTAGGTAATAATAAATTAAACTCAAGGATATTTTGGCTAACTAATGTAAAAAATTAATTTAAATTAATTAACATATCATTAAAGATGATGAAGAATGGATAAAGTGATATATTATGTAACATACTTTTAATATAGGGCTGTGTAATATAACAAATCAAGCATATAGTTTTCTTATAATAATTCAATAATAGGTAAGTATATACGATGCAATACTCCTAACTTATTTATAAATGAAACTAATCAACAATTTACTATTCACCTATAAAAATATTATTGCGTATTACAAGAAAGTGTGTATTGTATAGAGAAAGCAAAAATCTTCTATTATTGATGCACTTTGCTTAATACAATAAAAAAAAGTTTGAATTCCAGACTTTCAATATTATGCACATTTATTGTGATTGTTATCACTTACCTAGTGATTTGTATTTATCATTACAAACTCTTTATTATAATAATGACAAACAACTATTAATATTATTCTTCTAGAAACATGAACAACAAGCATGGAAGAAGACAAATTATATTTTGATTTATCTTTTTTTTTATCAGTAGGGTTTTTCAAGACTTAAAATTCAAAGTCTCCAACCATTTAAATATTATTTTGGCCACCTAATAATTCCAATGTCTCAAATTGATCATTATATGTATATTTTTTAATTAGGTATTGAAATTTGAAATCTCCCTATTAATATTTTACATGTTGGATAGTTACAAGCAACTCAAAGACAAAAATGAAAAATCTGTGACCGGAATAAGGGAATTACGATAACAAATTTAAGACAAATATAAAACGAACATTATGTAGAAGGGCCGTGCTAAAAGAAAAAAAGAATGAAGGTTCACCACAGCTAGCCATAATATAAAACGAACAGTCGAACGCTAATAAAGGAGTTTTAGGGTTTTTGAAGCTCCGGCATTCGGCTGTCTCCATCTTCGCTTCTCTCGGCTTACCAATCCATTTGCTGTTTCTCCAGCTATGACTGCTCAAACCCAAGAGGAATTGCTTGCTCAACATCTCGATCAGCAAAAAATCGATGTACTCTCTATCACTCTCTGGCGTTCTTATCTGAATGTTAAAACTTTTGCTGTTTCGGTTATTTTTTATTTTAAAAGTGCCAGGCTTCTCTCGTTTCTTGTTTTGGTTCTTAAGAATAAAGGCTCTATCTGTTCTGTTGGTTCATATTCAATTGCTTGAACTGATCATTTTGAACTATAGAATACCGTAGTTGATTCGGGTTTTTTGTGTCTGTTTAGACGGATCTGGTTGCTTAATATTATGAATATTTTAATTGATTTGTGGGTATGTGGAATAATCTTCTGTTGAAACAAATCCATGAAGAATTTATTTACCCATGTGTTGTTAAAGACATTTTTATAGGACTAAAACCTGCAGAAATTATAGTATAGCGTCTACTAAGTTGGATGAAAATGAAAATGTGTTATTTTGTTGGGAGAAGGAGAATAAGATGAAAATCGAGGCTTTGCCAGCATGAGATGATGCCTATCACGTCTCTTGAAGCTGTGTTGAGTGTAAATGTCATCGAGGCACGAGGCTGTTATTTTCTTTTTATTTAAAAATGAGCTTGATTTACGTTGGCATGGTTAAGAATATGGAACGTGCTGCAAAGACCATGTTTAGTTAGATATTGAAGTTGATGACTAGCCTTTTTTTTTTGGTTGAAAAGAGATGTTGCAAAATATAAGTTGGAGTCGACTAACATGCAAGTGCGTTTCTGGCTTACTATCTTATCTTTGCTTGTTTGCTTAACATGTTATGGGCAGTGATAGCACAAGTGCAATGTGTGTATGTCTTGTTGATAATATATGTAAGTGCAATATTTTTTTTTTCTTTTTCCAAACAGGATGAGCCTGTTATAGAAGATGACATGGATGATGATGATGACGAGGACGACGAAGAAGATGACAAAGACGAGGACGAAGCTGAAGGTATGAGCCATATGGCTAATGATATATATTCTGCACCTGGAAAAATAACTAAACAGGTTCAAATTTTGCTTGTGAAGGATGCTGTAAATTCTGAGCCTGTGATTTAACTTCGGAATATGTTCTGTATTTGCATGTGTTTACTTTTTTCCCCAACAATGCACATGTATACCTGGAACCATTAATCTGTCACCAATTATGAGATTCTTTTATATGCACCTCTGACTGACATCACTAGTTTATTTATGAAAGTTCACGTGTATTCAGTAGAACAATTCTAATTGTAGGATCTTTCTAATTTGTTTTATTACATACCCTTTAGGATTAGATTGGAGGTCAATGAATTGATGTGATGCTCTTTTTAAAACGTGTGGCTGATGTTGCCATTCCATCGTTACTTTATTCTATCAAGTTTCCAGCAAAGGTTCAATTGGTTGATATATCAAATGATGGAAGTTTTCCCAAATGCCATTGCATATGTTTGCTTTTCCAAAGATATTGGGTGACTTGGCCCTATAAATGTATGTGAATGCGATGCATGCCTTTGTCCTGTTTCTGATTTGATTATTTGGAAAGCTGAAGGGTGAATAGGGTTTAAGGCTCTCTGACGTTGATGCTTGATCATTCTTTGCCTACTTCTATGTTATAGTTGCCGACTCTGGACAGAGCTTTCTATTGTCCCTACTATCTGAGTATCATCGTCCCTATTTCTCTCTGCAGGACAAGATGGTGAAGCCGGGAGTAGGTCTAAGCAGAGTAGGAGTGAAAAGAAAAGTAGAAAAGCAATGTTGAAACTTGGGATGAAACCTGTTACCGGTGTTAGCCGTGTCACAGTGAAGAAAAGCAAGAACGTAAATCTCTTTCTATTGACTCGTGATGTTTGTCTATTGCTTGCAGTCTGTGATTAACTTGAACTTATAGACCTGTTCTGTTTCCATGTGAGCAGATTTTGTTTGTCATCTCAAGACCCGATGTTTTCAAGAGTCCCAATTCAGATACATATATCATCTTTGGGGAAGCAAAGATCGAGGATCTGAGCTCACAGCTACAGACTCAAGCTGCAGAACAGTTTAAGGCTCCAGATCTTAGCCATGTGGTTTCAAAGCCTGAGTCATCTGCTATTGCACAGGATGATGAAGAAGTTGATGAAACTGGTGTGGAGCCTAAGGACATCGATTTGGTGATGACACAGGCAGGCGTCTCCAGGTCGAAGGCTGTGAAAGCCCTTAAGGCTGCTGATGGTGATATTGTGTCGGCCATTATGGAGCTTACCAACTAGGAAGAAGATTGCCCTGTCCTTGCATTGCGATAATTAAGATGTTACTGTAGTGCCTTTCATAGAATCCGTGCTTGAAGTTTTTGATATTTTTTTCTTGGGTTGATTTTCTCTGGTTCTCCCCCTTCTGTTATGTTAGTAACAGACCAAATATAATGCGAAGGGCGTGGCTTTATCCACCGACGAATGACTCTTATAGAACATGTTCAGATAAAAACATCTGACGTGTCATTTAGGGCCGTTAACCTGTCAAATTAAGCTGAATATTTTAATATTTTAATTTAATTTTTTTATTAATTGAGTAGAGTCAAGATGGATAGCTATGTAATAAATTTTAAATATTAATATTTGAGTTTGATTCGTTTGTAATTAAGTTGAACTAAATCAATACACTAACAAACTTTGATAACAGAAATAAATTATTTTATTTTATTTCATTCTATTAAAAGCATATTTATTAATTTGATTCATGTGTACACAATTTTTTATTAAACATAAGATTTTAAGGAAATGTATTATTCTCTTAAGTTTAATAATTGACTAACTAATATATAATATGCTTTATAGTTTGAAATTATTTATTATAAAAAATAAATAAACATTATATATGTAATTTGATATTTATAAATGAGTCTTTAACAAACATTTAATTAAGTATTAAATGATCACTAATTGAGGTTTTAAATTAGTTTATAAATGAGTTGGTTTGTGAATAAATGAATTGTGTTTATTTTAGCTTGATTTTAACTTATTAAACAAGTGTAAAAATAAAATGTGTGTTTGGTTTGTTTAAGCAAATGAGTGTAGCAAGTCAAGTATTCATGGAATTCCGGTAGTATTTTTATTTGTGTCTAACTGATAGTTTTAGTTTTTTTTTCCTTTTATTTTTTAAAGGTTAGAATTGATTGTTTTTTTTTTCTTTTTGAAATTATTAAGTGGAATAGGCTCAAGAAGCTATGTACACCGATCATGACACATTGACAATTAATTGTGGTACGTAGGTGGATATGACTCCCACTGAGTTATAATAGTTTCTAGGCAAAATTAATAAATAAGACAAACTTTTGTATTTTTTAAATTGAGATATAAAGTTCTTCAATTTTTATTTGAGATATAAATATATGTAAATTATTTAATTAATGTAAAATAATTGGATTTTGTCAATTTCGATAATATGTAGAAACAATTTTTATCATGATTTCTACAAATGAATTATTTTATTTAAATGATGACATAAAAATTACTTAAAATGCTAAATACATATTATTTATACCATATTAACTATTATTTTCAATTCTACACTAATACATCACCTTATTAAAATACTAAAATTTATTTTAAAAATTACATATTTATTTAAAAGGTCAAACAAAGAGTAAACATAAGATAAATGCTTGATTTTTTTTTAATTTTAAATTTCATGTTTACAAAAATTTTGGACATTTTTTTGTTTGAAAAAATTTGAATGATGGAAAATGAAAATTTCAAAACAATAAAATAAAATGAAAGTTTTCAAAATGTTTGGAATTTCATGTAAAATCAATTTAAAAAAAATATTTTATGAAAAAGTTAAATAGTTTAGAATATCATAAAGTAAATAATAAAAATGAAAAATTATGAAAATATGAAATGATCACAAAATATAAAATTGCATATTTATAATTTTTTATGAAAAATCTCTACTTCTATAAAATATCTGGAGTGTAATAAAAATATTGAATTTTAGAATATTTTAAACAATGGAAATTTCAAATTATTTAGTATGTTCAAAAAGATTATATTATTCAATATAATTTATCTCATTAATATTCTATGAGGTTGAAATAATATCATTGCAATATTTAAATATAATTTTTTATGTAACTATTGAACAAAATAATTGATTAAAAAAATAAGAAAAATCGCTCTTTATGTCACCAAAATTCGGTCATTATACCTTGAATTAACAATTCACATATATTTACATCTCAAATGAAAAATTAATTCATTTTGTGCCTCAATTAGAAAATATTTCAAATATTTATGCCTTATTATTTTTGTTATAGTTTCTACATGTTGTAATATTTTGAAATGATATTAATGCACAAGTGTGTGCATCAAGCCATATTATTTTAACTCTATGCAAGTATATGGGCCAAAACATTCTTGGACAGACATCTTGGACTCTCTGTCATGAAATTGTTGGGGTTTCCTATTCACTAAAGGCTTGATACAACTTTGGTTGATATTTTGTGGCAAGAAGTGTTCCTTGATTATAGCATTTTCTCATCTTCCTCGAGACACTTTGATCATCATCCTATACTAACGAATGTTAAACCTAGTAAGGCACACTTTTATATGCCTATGATTATATAGTTTCAGATCTTCCTTAAGGCACTTTAATCATTGTCCTTTAAGGCACTTTAATCATTGTCCTATACTTATGAATGCTGAGCTTAGTAAGTTGTGTTTTTTTAATACCCAAAAGATTAAAAATTGTGTGGCTTATTATCCATATGTTTGTGGATAGTGTGGATGATGCTTGGCAACAATATAAGGATCACATTCTCTATATTTTGGCAAGCTTCTTAGCTATTGTTCAAAATGGAAACAATAGTGGTATGGGTCATATTTAGTGATTCAAACTCATCACATGAAATAGGCACATACCTAGTTGATATGGACCTTAAAGGCATATTCACTTGAAAAGGGTTTTAAATCCTCTAGAAAGTTAGTTTAAAAGTGGAAAATTTATTCCCATACAAATTTTCTAGCGAGCCTCCTAGACATTGATGTAAGACACATCATACTCACCCCCCTTATATTACTCATCCTAAAGCAAAGGCGTAAACTTTAACACCAATTAATACCGAGCCCACCCAACAATTCAAAATCAATACACCAAACAAGTCCCATTCAAAATTCTAATGTGCATTTACTTGCTACTTGGCAATATGGACCATGAAGATGTACTTTATTGAGGGTACATACTTGTACAAAAAAACTCTAACTTCATCTAAAAATTAACTCAAGAATAGATGACCAATTGTCATATAAACTTTGGAGATTATGAAAAATCAATATAATTAATCTTACTAATGGAACCCACTTTAGATACAACAAGAGTGTGAATGTAGGTGGGAGCTATTTAAACATTCTTAAGTTGGAAGAAGACTGCTTGAAATTTAAACCCATACTTAATAAACTTGTTTTTTAAGGATTGAGAGATTAGTTACTTTTAGCTAGAGGTCTTAGGTTTCAAGTTAGAAGTTAAATGTGATGTAATTATCTTGGTAACATTTTCCCTAAAATCCTTATTTTTCATTATTTTGATTAGTGTGGAGTTGTTTTGAAGTATTATCTAGCTTCTCTATCACTCATTTCTATAGGAAAGCTAACATAAGTGCATATAGTATGGCATACCAAAGAGGTTTGCAAGAGAAACTTATTGATACCCTTTTTTTAGCCTCTAGTTTATTATTTGTGCTTTAAAACAATGAGGCAATGAAGAGGCGTAGCCTTATAATTGTCAAACATAATTTAATAATTTTATGAATGTTTTGTGTCTACCATAAATGAAATACAAAAGTGTTGAGTGGAAATTGATTTCAAAATTATGTTGCTAAAATTGCTATACTTATATTCTCACTTTTATAAAAGTATCCTTTCTCTCTTTGCTACTCATATAAGGGTTATTTAAGTACATAAGATGTAATGAATTTTTGTTAGATAAATATCATAGTGTTTGGCTTTGTTAAATATAAAGTATCTGTCTACTAGTAGTGATGTATTTTATTGTTATCACTATTAAATTAAACTCATTGCTAACTTAAATAATAATTAAAAATATATGTTGTAGGTTGAGGTCATAAAATTTAAATTATTAAGTAAAAATAATTAAAAAAATAAAGTAAAATTAAATAAGACTAATATAAGAAAATAAAATTAGACACATATATACAAATTCTATTTACAATCTTCACACGAATTAGGGGTGTTCATATAAAAATAATTAAGTCAAAAAATGCAAAAAATAAATCAAGAACAAGACTAGGCTAAGAACTAACTAACCCAATACATAAATTTATGCATATACATATCATACCATTTTCCATCCTATTTGCTAGCTACGCTAAATTTGGATAGAAAGTTTCTATTAAGCAAACATATATATAAATAACCAAATTTAATACACTAATTGTAAAAAATTAACCAGCTTACTTTCTTAGTTTCTAACTTTATATAATTAGGCTAAGTCCAAAGTTTTTCCCAATACTATTTTACCTCTGTAAATTTAATATTTGTTATTTAATTAGCTTAGAGAAAAATCAATTGCATTAAGCTATAATAAAACTATAACATTTCAAAATTTACTATTAAAAAAAATTATTTTACAGTGAAAGTTTATAAATAAATTATCACGTGTTACCGCCATGATTGATGTAAGTATGGTTTACCATACCATTCCCACATCAATCATAATGCTAAAACCATTACAAGTAGAATAGAGTAAATAGAAACAAAAGAATATTTATAAATATAAATATGAGTTTGGATATTAATTCTAGTGTGTGATAACAAAATATAACAAAAAGGGATACTATGGATAAAAGACTCCAAAAGGTTTATGAATAAAATTATCATTCGAATAATATAACTCTTTGTCCAAATACACAGTACAAGAACACTCACTCCCCCCATACAATGCATCCAAGGCAATAAAATCATCTAATTGTCCTTAAAGACCTACACAAAAGCATTGGGGTCCTCTTCTTATATAAATGAGCAACATCCATGAAAAGGGTGGTTAGTAAGCTATGTATTGAGCAAGGTAACAATACTATCGAGTTAGAAAAATAGTTAAATACATACATGCATAGTAGAGAATAAGTATATATGCATAACACTTAATACGTCATAAGGTAAGGAATGATGTAAGCCTTTTTATTAGATATAAAGATTTTCATTCTTTTATTTACGTTGAGTTTAGGGACTCCACTATTCTTAAATTGGTGGAACAATCTGAAACACCTTTTAAGTATAACACATCTGAGCTACTATTATCATTCGGTGGAATGAATCTAACACTTCTTGGGGTAGAATGCTCTCGATCCACAATTCTTGAATTGGTGGAATGGTCTAAAACACTTCTAAGAGACAACATACCGAGCCATTATTATCATCCAATGGAATGGATCTGATACCTTGGTCTTGAATCGCATACTCTTCCACTTTAAATCATTAATATCTTATCCACTAGGTTACCTATTCCAATCCATATTCTTAATCATAATGAGTGCAGGACCCACTATTCTTAATTCAGTGGAACGGACTAAAGCATCTCTTGGCAAAAATACACCTAAATCATTGTTATTATCTGGTGGAACGGATCTATAAGACACCTCTTAGGGAAAAAAACTCTTAAGCTACTATTATCATCTAGTGAAACAAACTCATAAAACACCTCCGCCCGACTGATGTGATATTTCACTTTAAATTATTAATGTATTATTCATGATTTATTTGATAAGTGCGACACATTTTTGAAGCAGGTAAATCACACCATGAGATCATAAAGTTATTTTCTAGGGTTAAGACCCTTATATTTTGCTAAAATTCTAATTTCACGCTTTTATCATAACTCTTCTTCTATTACTCTTTTAACCACCGAACTTAGTACTTATCCCTCAAATATTATCATTATCAACATATTAGAATTTTAAGTCCTAAATCTAATGTCTTGCATATGCGATAATAACCCTATCCCAAAAGTCATTATTCCTAGGGCTTATACACCCTAATTTAACAAATTGATCATAACTTTTCATGTAGGGATAAAATGCTTATTAGATTCAATATACATTCCCAAAATGATAATTTTAACAACATATTTGACTTTCGTGATCTAACTCCACCGCTTCACACATGTGAGAATAACCTTCTTGTCTTAGAGTTACTATTCCCATATTAAATCATTTTCATACTTTATCAATCTTATATCATTCACATTTACTCCAAAAACTTTATATAAATTCCTTGGCACATTTTGGATGATATAACACCTCATAATACTATAATTCTCATATTTAACCCACATTGACCAAAATACTCTTATCGGTAACAAAAGCCTTCTTTCATATGGATCTTATATGTTTAGTGACATTACTTCCAAATCCACAATTTTCTCTATAGACCTTATCATAATAATTTTAAATTCATCATACCATCAATAAACCCATGATACATCCATATTTCACATCGAGAGCTTTTTCACATAAAATAACGATGACACATGATCTTTACTTACTCATTTTTTATATATAATATCAATCACATATCATAGTATCAAAAATCATCTATATTAATTCACATAATAACAATAACATAGTACAATACAAAATCATGCATAACTTAGAAATCAAAAACCCTAGACTACGACAAGTATCCTTACTAAAAAAACTACGTCGATTTTTAAGCATGTAAACTCCTAATTTGCCTCTTTTGAAACCTCAAAAAAATTACCTAAGAAATTATAATAAAATATCATTAGCATTAAACCATATAGTTAAGGAATTTTAAGGAAATGTAAGGGTGTAATAATGGAGGGTTAAATCAAGACAAACCACCAGCACAAACAAGGGAGGAGGAGCCACAAGTTGTGGCGAGCCAAGGGATGGTATCAATGGCATAAGTTATCATTGCTATGGGGGATGCAACGGTAACGGAGGCCAAGATAAGGAGGGGTGGCTATGGTGGAAGCTAATGAATAGGGAGGCATGGTTTCGGTAGATGTGGTTGCAATAAAGAAAAGAAAAAAAGGAAGGAAGGTGGTTGCGGGTGAAGCTATCAAAAAGGAGGTGTGGGTTATGGTTGAAGTTGCCGAAGATGAGGGGGTGCACCGACTGTTCGTGGCATAACCAATGAAGAAAATAAAGGGGAGGTTGTGTGGTATTTGGCCAAGGATGGAGGGGTACACTAGCTATTTTAATCGGATGGTTGGGGTGATGTCTGGTAAGAATGGCCGAAGGGGAGGGATAGGAAATGGTGGCTGGTGGTAGTGGGGGTGATTATGTTGTGATGATTGTAGAATGAGGGCTGGGTGGATTTGGTGCAAATAGTCGAAGGTAGGGGTAGGAAATGGTGATGTTAGCTGGTGATGGTATTGATGTCTCAATTGAGCTTGTCGTTGGTGGGTTTTTGGGGATGTTTTTGCAACGGTAAGGAGGAGGGAAGGAGGACGAAGGTAGTTCTATTTCTACAAAAAACAAAAAGGAGAGAAGAGAGGTGGTTGGGGCATTTATTTCTATATATATATGTATGCAAGAAAGAGAGAGGGAAGTTAGTGTGATTGGTCAAAAATTTAACCCCAGATCCTTAAGCTGAGGAGGGGGGAGTTGATGGGAGGGGGTATAGGGTAGCTTAGCAGGGGGGATTCATGCACATAAGGGGAAGGGAAGAAAATCGGTTGGTGGAGGGGGATATAAGGGGAAAGAGAAGAAAAAAAGGAAAGGAGAAAAGAAAAATGGTGTGGGTTTAGATTTAGGTTTAGGTTAGAAAAGATATCAATAATCCGAAATAAAAATTAGGGTTAGGCTATGATTTAGGATTAAGGAGTTAGGGTAAGATAGAGAAATAAATTTTTTGATATTATAATTAGGTTACAATATTAATTACTTGGGATTAGGGTTAGCTAAAATTTAGGGTACTACAGAAACCCATTAACCCTAACCAAATTAAAAACCCAACATTCTTAAATTGATTAGAATAAACTATATTTTAATCTAGTTTCATTTATGGTGAAGACCCTAAACTAAATTAATTGCTAATTGTTATGATTAATTACCAACCAACTAGTATTAATTGAATAGCTTCAACCCTCAAAATTTGTCAGATTATATATTAAGGATAATAATTTAAAATATTTATCAAAAATATGATTTATATACCAAAATACTCAATTAATCATAATCTATAGCAATAATACACAAAAAAAAATATAACTTAATAAAATATGGCTAATCAAAATTTAATATTAAGCACAAGTTTAAGTAGGAATATAATAAAATTTAAGTAGAGAATCATACAAAAAGAAATAAATTTTGAAAAGATATAGTAACTTTTTAGTTAAAGTGTACTTGCGATTATTCCTCCAAATAGTTATTTACTCCATGTAGGATCACAATCTTGCTCACTTAGTATAGTTATTTTCTCTATTTATATTAACCCTAAACAAAAATATAATAGTTTTTAAATTTACTTGTAGGAAGGGGTAGGGAGGAATAATAGCAATTAAACTCTTGGTTTCTTGATTCTTGCTACATGTTGCATTTTTTTTCGCTCTTCATTCTTAGGCTTAGGTCTTCTTAGAGCACTTGCATCTTTGCCAGTCATTTTATCTTCTATCACATTTTCCAATACATTAAATAATCTTAAAATAATAGGTGTACTTTATTTTTCCTCTCATCTTTTTACCCCTATATTCTTACCCTTTAATATAATAATAATAAAACAAAGTCACTAAGTCAACTAACCCCATTCCCCTACATGAGTGCCTCTCTCTCTCTCTCTACTTCACCCGCCTTTCTTTTTCCTTTCCATTTTGTTTTCCTTTCTCAGATCTTCACTTAGCATGACATTATTAACCAATTTTCCCATTTTTTCTTTTCTTTTCTTTTTGGTCCATTTTACCTTTTAGATTTTGACAGCTCTATTGAGTCTCGAGGCAAATATTTTTCCTACCTACTTCTCTTGTCTTTGAAGGATGTAGCATAGTATTGAGCATTACTAGTTACATACCCTTTTAATTATGTTCACTTTCCTCAATAGGGTTTTTGTAATGTTTGATAAAATTACCCATCTCATTTCACAAATACCTATCTTATTTTCTCTTTCTTTTCTTTCTTTAATTTTTAATCCTAAATCCTTAATATTTTAACTTTCAATAAACAATATATAAGATCAAATTCAATAATTAATCTAAATTTAATATAAAAAATACACAAAATAATAATTAGTAATAATATATCAATGATAAAAAATTATATTAATAAGTAATAACTAAATTGTTAATAATAATTATATAATATATGGTAAATTATATTTAAAAATGTATTATTATTTTTAATTATTAATATAATAACAATAATTATTCATTGATAATAATTATTCATAATAATAAGTGAAGATAATAATGAATTATACTTAATAATTGATAGTTTTAATAATGCTTGAAATAAATAATAATTATTGTTATTATTATTAACTATTAATTTTTATTGATATTATTAATGATAGTATGTTAATAATTCACAATAAATAATAATAATGATTATTATATTATTCATTATAATTAACATTGATAAGAAATAATAATTATAATAATAATGTATTAATTATTGTCAATAATGATATATATTATAATAGCTAACAATAATTATCATATTATTATTAAAACTTATTATTCATAATCAATATTAATAATAACAAAGATTTCTAATTTATAATAATAATTATTATTCATAATAACAACTAACGGGTGAGTAACTCGTCAGTAATGGGGTACTATAAGTGGTTAACTCATCCAGTTAAATATCTTACATATGAGTGACCCATTAGTAAGGGCTATGTATGGATGACTTACCCATTGGGAATGGCTTAATGCGAATGAGTGAACCATTAGGGAGGAGTTGATATGGGGGAGTGGTGTAACACCCTAAAATTTGGTAACCTTTTTTTTCTAGGCATTTAGCCTTTTATTCAAAATCTAACATTAAAATCTTGGCTTAATTATTTTTTTAACCCTTGATCAATATCCCAAATAAATCATTAAATAATTTATCCTCATTATTTCACCATTTTTATTTTTATATGAAACCTCACCTTTAACCAATTAATTTTTCATGATTTATTTTTTCTAATAGGGTATGCCAACATAATCAAACTAAACCTAAAACAAAAATAATCCTAGTCTAGCCTATCTCCTAGTATCTTCCTCTCTCACACACCCCACCTTTTCCCATTTTTCTTACATAAAACTCTTCCCATGTCTCCCTCACCTTCTCTTGAAACCAACCCCTATAACTCCTCAACTCCCCTTCCATTATCATTTGAATTTTCCCAACCATCACCGGTAACCCATTTCTTTCTCCTTCTTCTTCCTTCCATTGTCCTTTTTTTTTCTCACAACACTAACCAATGTTGCCACTCTCTCATGTAGCCATAACCACCATGTATGTCACCCTATCCAAGTATGTCGTCATTTTCCTTCTAACCCAAACACCCTTATTTTTAGTTTCATTAATTTACATCCTCCTCCATCATCACCATCAACTACCATCACCATTCTTGCACATCACCAACCTCCTAGTCGTCATCACTTTCTCCCCAACCAACCTTCTATGGTTATTTTTTCTAATGATTAGCACTAATAACCAATCGCCGTCAACCAACTCCCTCTATATCAGTTGCCACTCTTTCCCTCATTCAAACCACCACCATCAACCTCTTCCCCATCCATTTTTCTACTCATTCCCCTCTCATATGCCACCACCAAGCATCTATCAGGGCTCTTGCTATTCTTTTTATAATTTTTCCCTCAACCAAGTAGCCATCACCTTCTCTTGAAACTGTAGCTATCTTTTCTCTCCATCCTTGGCTTTTGTCCATCTCATCGCCTCATGCAAACCCAACCGTCTGTATGTCACCCCCATTCATTGGACAACCTCATATTGTGTGAACCTCTCATATAAACTCTCCCCCTTTGTGTGCATAAATCATATTGTCCAACCCCATGCAATATGAGTTTTGCCCATTTTTTTCTATTTCCAACCATTTTAGGTAACCACACTTTATTTTCTTTTGTTTTGATATTATTTTTCTATGAGTAGATTATAATATATAATTATTATTAGTTTTATTTTTAGTTAAAATAGGATGATTAGTAGAGTCTAATAATTAATATTAGGTTGCTTATATTCGTGCCTTTTGCTGAAATCAAGTAACCCATATGCCTTATTAAAATGTTAAATATTACATGATAATATATTAGGTTTCCAATGTATAAATTGCATTAAACATGTTTGGCTATGTCGTATTTATTTTACCCAAGAATGTTAACATGAAATTATGTAAAATAGAGCATGTTAAATTATGTATTTTTGAATATTATATTCAAAGTTAATCTCCAACTCATGTTTTTTTTTATGAAACTTCTCTCATTTTCTATTTGTGATGATTTTTATTTTAATTGTTTTGCGGTATGATTGACGTAAGAATGGTGAGATAAGTCATACTTATGTCAATTATAGTGGTAACACACAGTTATTTTGGTATTATGATTCTGCTAAAAATAAAAAATTTAGTAGTAAAATTTGGGTGTTACATAAATGATTACTTGAAATTCTTGTCCATTTTTGGAAATTATTATAATTCTACACTTATGTGAGTTATGTGGTTAACATTATGCCAATATAATAATTGCAATAATATCTTATTGTAATGAATAACCTCTGGTGTCTTCATATGTTATCTAATATGCTTTGCTTATCTATCAAGGTTCATGACAATGTATGTAATCAGTAATTCATGTGATACATGTGACCTTTCATGATGCCCTGTCTAGTGTGCCATGCCATTATCATGATAATCTTAATGTTTCTCAAGCATATGCAAACTTACCATGTCACTAGCATCTTATGAGCATAGTATGCCACCCTAATATGTTAATTTATGATCCACGTTATTAGTATGCCTTATATAACCTTGTGTACTTTATAAATTCCCTATTAGGTAAGTTAGATTGCTTAGTTTGGGAGTACTGACGTGTTCGTTTAATTATTCATCTATTTAATTCCACAAGTGAAATACCTTGTGTAAGTAGTGGTGGATGGCTAGTAGGGGCATCACATGAGGGTTTGCAGTAGGGACACCAAGAGCAAATACATTCCAATGCGTTTTCTCTTTTGTGATCAAGAACCATTTTAGAGACATTCTTTTCTTTGATTTTCCTTCTGTCTTATATTTCGTTCTATCTTGGGCCTTTATGGCCTTATTTGTATACCTAAACCTTTTAGCTTTTATACTATTTGCGCACTTCGTTTCTCTCATATTTTATTTGGTTTGAATACTTAGGCTTGTGTCTATCATATGACAAATGATGTGATGTCTATATTATGTTAGATACGTTAATAACACCAGGATTTTTATAGGAGTATTTTCATATTTTTGCTTCTGCAATTTTTAAAAAATAAATTTTCTTGGTAATGAAAATTGAGAGTGTTACATAATATCTATGTAGTTAAGAATGAGGTTATAATGGAATGCCTTTGGATGTTTTTTTTTGGAGATTAATATTAAGGTGGGGAGAGATTCTAAGGGTTTTGGAACATGGACAAGGAAGAAGTGGATGTTTAGATTAAGAAGAGTGTACGCAATATTATCGGAGATGGATAAATTCAAAGGAGTATTAATGATATTGGAATAAATGGTGACATCATTGATTAAGAAAGTGAATGGTGCACTGATATTAATAGAAGAGGGATGATCATATTTGCATTGAGAATTAGATGCAAGATATAGGGACATGGAAGGATAATTGGTAGTAACTACCATAGAGCTAAAAAAAAATTGTGAGTGGGATGGGATTTTTACTTGCCTTTCAATTTAGGGAAAATAGAATCATCATAAGATGGTTTTAAGAGGGACTTGAAGTTCTCCTTTTAGTATTCTAACCATTTGGAGTTTAGTTTTGCTTGATAGTTTGAAAGGAAGAGATAGTGCTTCATTAAGTGTGGAGTTTCTTGTAGAATTAACAAAAAGTAGGTAGGCGTTCATATTTAATTAGGCTTTCAAGCAATCTGCATTTTTCCAATTTAATATTCATGCTTGTAGCACCACAAAATTTACTACTAAGATTTTTCATTTTAGAATAAATGTAATAACAATATAGTTGGGTATTACCGTCGTACTCAACATAAGTTTGGCTTACCTTACCATCCTTACATCAAATACAAGACAAAACATGTAAAACTTAAAACATGATAAATAGATAATGGGAGAGATTTAAAAAAATGGATATGAATTTGGAGGTTGACTTGGAGTACAATATCAAAATACATTAAAAGGCCTATTATAGAACTAAAAAAATTCAAAAAGGTATCCAGACAAAAGCTAATAATTGGATAACATGACTCTACGTCCATATCTACGGGAAAAATGCCTAATAAAGCATTTAGAGCAAGAAAGTCATCCAATGAGTCATCATCGACCTACGCAAAACCATATATATTTTCTGTTCGTGAAAATGAGCAACACTCATAAGAAGGATGTTCAATATGCTACGTACTAAGTAAGGTGACAACATAGTCATAACATGGGTATAAAATACATAAGATCATATAAAAGGCTCATCAAGCAAAATGCTTAAATATGATATGATGCGAGAGGATAACTAAGCCTAGATTTCAATTTTTAGATAACTTCACCATCTGGTTTCTTATTTACATCGAGTTCATGACCTCACTATTCTTAATCTGGTAGAACAGGCTGAAACACCTCCCAAGGCAACACACACTTGTCTGCTATTATTTAGTTGGTGGAATGGACTCAACATCTCCCTGAATAACACACTCTTAAACATTATTTTTAAACCAGTGGAATGGTATGAACCACTTCCTAGGATAAAATGCACATGACCACTATTATTAAGCTAATGGAATAGACTCAACACTTTAACTTTGACTCACGCAATCTTTGTTTTTAAGTGATTAATGTCTTATTAATTATTATCTATCTTAGGGTCATCATACATACATAAATATATATATATAAGGCATATAATCAAAAATTAACATAAATATTCAAAACGCATAAAATAAAACCTCCTGAAGATCAAAAGATCCCCTGAGGAAAAAGGTCATATTTCCTTTAAGAAACCCTAATTTTACATTATAAGCATAACTCCTTCCATATTACTCATTTATCCATAAAAATTTAGTACACCATCCTCAATAATTACTATTATTAACATATCTTAAAATCAAGGTCTAAGTCCAACGTCTTGCACATGGGATAACAATCATATCTCTAGAGTTACTATTCATAATACCTACGAAATTCTAATTTCATAAGTTAGGTATAACTTTTCCCATAAGACTCATATAAGCACAAAATTTAATACATGTTTCTAAAATGTCAATATTAACAACATATTCAAAAATAAGGTCTAACCCCAACATCTTACACATGTGATGCCTCTAGAGTTACTATTTTTAATTTAAGCCCCTTTTTTGTTTTATTAGACCTATGTCACTTATAATTACCCCAAGTACTCCACATGATATAATTAGCATATTTTAAACCATTTAATACATTAAAATACCAAATTTTCTATATTTAAACCATATTTACCAAAATACCCTTGAGGATGCCAAAATGCCCATCTTTTTATAAAATCCCTACAAGTCATGACATGGTTGATTTTTAACCTCCAACACACACCCTCATGAAATTTATTTATAACATATATAGATATGAGTCAAACATTATAGCCCAATTTACTCATGACAACCTGATGTTGGCTAAATATACCGATCGACAAGTATACCGATTGCAATTAATATAGAGTATAATGAGTGCTGAATTATCATCCCACGAAGACTAATCAATAACTCCAAAACTCTAGTAAATTAAATTAGGCCCAGGCTATCAAAATAAAATAAAAAAATAATTATTAATCTAAACTAATAATTTTAAAATATCTAAACTAAAATAAATAAAATACAATAAAGATCAAATTAATTAATTAATAAAAATTATCGAGGAATCCAGATCCACCTCTATCCAATTATAATGACCAACTAATTAATTACCTAAAATTTTAATTATTAGTTATGTGTCAATGGAAATATTCAACTAACTCTCTCTCTCAAATTACATAATCTTATTGCCAATTATTCGTTCCGCTATCTCTATTCAAATGATTTAAACAAAAAACAATGCTTTAAGTTCAATTCATTATTTATCCTTCACTGCTATTGTAGAAATTATGTAATTGTTCTCACAACGCATTCAATTCCTATTTATACTATTTGACCTAAAGTGGAGAATCAATTTCTGCATCTTTTCTTAACTTGTTAAATGCTAATTGAAGGTGATTAGTCTACTAATTAGTCATAATCTAGAATAATAACATAAAACACATAAAGTAATCCATTAATCAAGTAATTGATTAATCTGTTAGTATAAGGAATATGGTTTAATAATATCCTTAGTAAAGGAAAATTAGAACATGCTATTAATTAAAATAAAAGTAATTAGACTAAATAAATAATATAAAATATACATAAAATATTAAACTTGAGAATATTTAAATATAAAATTATAGCACTTTATATTCAAAATAAGAACTAATAAAATAATATCGTGTAGAGTATATGATAAAGGATATTGAATTTTTCTTCTCGGCTCCTTCTAGCCCTTTGCCATCATGTCCTTTTTGCCTTTTATATTACCTTCGTAATTCTCTTCACGGGTCTATATATATACACACACTGAAGGTTTTTTTTTGTAGAATATTGGAAAAAGTTATGGTTAATAAGCCAAACATGTATCTTTCCTCAATCTTCTATCTTTTTTCAATCTTCCATCTTTTCTCAGTCTTCTATCTTTTCTCAATCTTCTATTGTTAATTTTAGTAACTTTCTAATTGCTCACATACAACTCACAATAAAAATAGACTAGCTTAATTATCGATTAGTTATTATTATGTGTAATCTAATCAATAGGTAGCTAGGATGTTAAGTGACCGCTGGCCTTTGGTTATAAAAGAGTTAATCAATGCTCATTTGTAATAGATAGAGAAAACCATTAGAAGTGAAAAAATTCACTTCAGTGATTAGTGGAGAAGGGAGTTTAGTCCCTGGTGAATAAAAAATAATCAAAGAGTTTGTGATCTTTAATCTCATTCATGCGTCATATACTCTCTATGAAGTATAATCAATCTTCTTGAACATAAAACTCAATTCATGACAATCTATGAAAATAAGTAGTAGTCGGCAATCACATTTGGTATTAGAGCTTCGAGGAGAAAGATCAATGGTTGCTACCAAGTTCTATGTGGAGAAGCTCCTAGGGTGGAATGGTTTTAAAAGTTGGAGAGTAAAGATGAGGGCTTTGTTAGTGTAACATGGATTACAGTAAGTAATTCTTGATGATAATAAATGCAAGGGAATGGAGGAAGATAAGTATAAGGTAATAGAGATTGATGAAAATTCACAAAACGCAATCATTCTTTCCCTAGGAGACAAAGTAATTTGTGAATTCTCAAAAAAGGCAACAACTGCTGCAGTTTGGAAGAAGCTTGAGGGCTTATATTTGACCAGGTCTCTCATGACAAGGGTCATTCTCAAGCAAAGATTTTACTCATTCAAACTTCAAAGCTATAAGTTAATCAAGGACCATATTAACGATTTTAAAAAGATAGTATTGGATCTCAAGAACATTGACATTAAAGTAGAAGATGAAGGTCAAGCTAGCATTCTACTAAAGTCATTGCCCCTAGATAAATACAAAAATTATGTGGCTACTATGACGTATAGATATGAAGCATTGAAGTTGGAATATTTTATCACTTCATTTTTTTCAAAGGAGTTGAAGAGGAAAAGTGTGTAAAGGATGAATCGGCCACAAAAAGCTTGAATCTAAGGGGAAGATCTAAAATATGAGACAAGAAGGGGAAAAGAAACCAGTCAAAGTCACAATAAAAGGAAAGCTGGAAGTGATTTAAGTGTCATAAAAAGGGACACTTCAAGTAGGATTTCCTTTAAAAGAGTAATAAGCATCAACATTTCAAGAAACAATTGGTGAAGCTTCAAGAAATGGGAGAAGTTCAAATAATCTCAGTCAGATGTAAGAGTTTAGAGGTGTTGATGGTGGTAAAGGCTGGTGGATATGAAGAATGGGTAATGGACACAGGGTGCACATTTCACCTATGTCCTGGCAAATCTTATGAAAGATCTCATGGTGTTTATGTCTTGATGGGAAACAATAAGCATGTGTAGTAGTTGGAATAGGTAATATTGTGTTAATGAAAAATTAAGGGGTTGATTTTATCCTTAAAAGGGCCAGTAATGTTCTTGAGATCAAGAGAAACCTAATATCTCTTGGATCCCTGAATCAAGAGGGTACTTTATTAAAGCCAAGAAAGGGTGCTTAAAAGTGATAAAAAGGTTCGATGGTAATATTAAAAGGAGAGTTACAGAATGTCATGTATATCCTAAGGACTCCCATACACTCCTTGAATGTAACTCAGAGGATTGTAAAGTCTGGATTGAATGAATCAATGTTGTTGCATTACAGGTTGGCACATGTAAGCAACAAGGATTTAAAAGGTTCTTGGCAAGAAAGGATTGTTGGGAAGCACCGACGTGAAGGATTTTGATTTCTATGAATAGCGTATCGAAGGTAAAGCAAGTAGGTTGAAGTTTGCAACTAGCACTTACAGCAAGCAATGTGCTTGATTACGCACATGTTGATTTGTGGGGGGCTACAAAAGCTCAATAAATAGGTGGTGCAAGGTATTTTATTTCTATTATTGATGATCATTCAAGACATGTATGGATTTGTTTCTTAAAATCTAAAGATGAAGCCTTTAAGTATTTTAAGGAATGGAAGTGTATGGTGGCAAAATTTGTTTGAAAGAAAGGTCAAGGCACTAAGGAGTGATGATGGCCTTGACTTCTTCAATAAGGCATTTAATGCATTCTATAAAGTTCATGGAATCAATAAACATTTGACTATTAAAGGCACACGCAAGAAAAATGGTGTTGCTAAGAGGATGAATCAAACGATACTAGAGAGGGTGAGATATATGTTAATCACATTAGGGTTACCTAGATATTACTGGGCAGAAGCAACAAGAACATCTGCTATTTAATCAATAGGTATCCTTCAATGACACTTGATTGTGATACTCTAGTGGAAATATTAATTGAAAAGCCAGCTTGTTATGAGAACGTAAGGGTATTTGGTTGTGTGTTTTATGCACATATCAAAGAAGGAAAGTTGGTGTACCACCCTGAATTTTTAAAACTTAAAAATTTAAATGTTTAACCTTTTATCCAAAAAAATTTAATCTCTAAATTATTGATTTAATTATTTTTGTGAACCTTTGACTTACAAAAATGGATAAAATTATTTAGTAAATTAATAAGATTAGTTTTATCATTTTATCTTACTCTTTTTAAAAATAAATCCCAAACTTATAATTCTACCAAAATTATTTTCTTAAATTAATACCCTAATTTTTGGATAAATCAATTTAATATTTTCCTAATAACCCAATTTTAATCTGAATTCTAATCTTAACTCTAAATATATTTTCCTTTTCTTTTTCTCCTTTTTCTTTTTCCTTTTTTTCTTCATTTTCTCCCTTTTCTTTCTTTTCTTTCCTTCTC
The DNA here is from genome assembly GCA_039764185.1 of Tamarix austromongolica. Taxonomy (NCBI): domain Eukaryota; kingdom Viridiplantae; phylum Streptophyta; class Magnoliopsida; order Caryophyllales; family Tamaricaceae; genus Tamarix; species Tamarix austromongolica. The sequence continues at coordinate 94,436,082 of CM077816.1, read as the reverse complement.
CTTCTTCCTTAGGCCGGCCTGCTTTTTTCCTTTTCTTTTCTCCCCCACACAACCTGTCTCTCTTCCCTCTCCTTCTACCCCATCTACACCCCCGAGCCAAACATGCTCCCTCGCATGCCCCTTCTTCCCCTTGCACCTCTACACGTCTGCACCTCACCCCTTTACCTTACCAGACCACTTACACTATTGCTCCCATATCGTCCCTTTCCATTCCCCTTTTTGGCCATGCAACCCCCTTGGTCCCCTCCACACATGCCTCTTTTCCCTGCCACTACCGCCCCTGCATACTCTTGCTCTACCCCTTACCTACGACCTCCCCCTACACTGAACCTAACCTTACACACTAAACCCCTCTCCTTATCTTCTTCTTCTTCTTCTTCTTCTTCTTCTTCTTTTCCTCTTCCTTACCTCATTTCTCCCTTGTGCTCATATCTCCTCCCCAACCCTCTATTCTCCTTTTCTCCCTTCTTTTCTTACCCCTATTTTCTCCTTTAAGATCACTTGTAGTCGCCTCCATAGTCTCTGCCACCAACCCAGCCTCCACGCCACCATCTCCTTCACCCTACCTCCTTCTTACACTACCTTGAGCAACCAACACTAACCTACCCCACATCTTGCCTCCCTTTCTCTTTTTCCCTCCTTCGACACCCCTACAACCGCCACCTTTGGCCACCTTTTCCCCTCTATTTCCTCCACCACCTTAGCTTTTCCCCTAGTTGCCTACCACCACCTCAACCTCCCTCTTGCACCATCACCTACAACCAACCCTAGAACCGCCTTCCTTTCCCCCTCCTCTTTCTCTTCTTCTCATTTTATTCTTCTTCTTCCTTTCTATGCACCTTCCTCCTATAGCCCACGCCACCGTCGCTGCCACCTTTGGGCCACCTACACCACGAACCCCAACTGCTAGCCACCTCCTGCCTTCACCTTTTTCACCCAACAACTAGCACCAATACCTCCCACCAACCTTACCTAAGCCATCTCCTTTCTCCCCCATCCCATTTCCTTTGTCCATTTTATATGGCTTACGTTGCACATGTAATATGAGTTGTGTTGTATATTTCTTATGTATTTTGAATAATATTAAGGTATAAGGGTAGTTTATTAATGTTATATTTAATAAATATTTTAATAAAAATCATTATTTTATTTATCTAACATTAATATGGTATTTGTGATATTATTTTTTGCTATAAAATTTTATTAAATAGAGCTTAAGCATTTTTAATAGGATACTGGTAAAGTTTGGTTTTTGCTGAAAATAAAGTAATTGTTATACCCAATAAAATGTTTGGATTATTATATGTTAGCACATTAAGGTTTTTGGCATGTGATTTGTGTAGATATGATGTGTTACAAATAATTCTATAATCATTAATGTTATTTTGAAAACTGGAAGAAAGAATGCATGTATCTTGTGTATGTTGTGATGTGTGTAAATAGGAGACTAAGAAGGGGTCTAATGTTTGATGATGGGTGATATGTGTATATAAATGCTATGCTAAGTAAGTATAGACACTTGTAGTAAAAATATTACTATTATGAGCCATAAGGACAATTTGGTCATTTGGACACATCATGATATTTAATCATAACTGGGATGCCAATGTGTTATAAGTGTTGCTAAGAATGGAGATAGGAGTTTGGTGTATTATAAATACATGTATTAGTAGGAAAATCAATATTTTATGGCCTAGGGGTATTTTGGTCATTTTAATGTATGGTGGTGATCGTCCTAATAGATATGCATGCTAAGTGTTATGTTATTGAGAATGATAATAGGGGTTGTGGCATTAAAAATTCACGTTTCATCATGATTATTAATATTAAATGACTTAGGGGTATTTTGGTAATTTTGCATGTGCAATGGGGGTTATCTTAATAAATATGCATGATAAGTAATAATAAGTGCTAAGTATGATAATAGGGGTTTATGGTGTTAGTCATGCATATTTGGGCATGAATAATAATCTTATACGATATAGGGGTATTTTGATAATTTTGCATGAACTAAAGGGATTGATCCAATAAACATGCATGATAAGTGTTAATTAATGTTAAATATGATAATAAGGGTAATTTGTGTTAATATCACCTAATTCAACATGATAATGAACCTTACATGGTCTAAGGGCATTTTGATAATTTAACATGTACTAGAAAAATTAATTAAATAAGCATGCATGATAATTATTAATTGATATTAAATATACTAACAGGGGTGATTTGTCTTAGTATCACTAATTTGAGAATGATAATCAATATTATATGGTCTTGGGGCATTTTGATAATTTTACTTGTACTCGGGTGATTAGTCTAATAAACATGTATGATAAGTATTAATTATTGTTAAATATGAAAATAGGGGTTTAATGTCTTAGTATCAATTGCTCAAATATGATTATAAATATTATAGGGTCTAGGAATATTTTGGTAATTTGGAGTGCACCTTGATGAATATGCTAATGAATATGCATGATATGTGATATTTGTTATCAAGCATAATTATAGGGTTCTTGCTATATTAGATCCGTATGTTTCAACATAATTATTACTATTGTATGTTTAAGGGTATTTTTATAAATTGGGGCATGCTATGATGTTATTATCATAAATATTTAGGAAGCGTATTAATTGTTGATTTAAACATGAGAGTGTGTGTTTGGTTGCTCTAGAAGCACATATAAGAATTTGATGTGTAAAATGGTCATTTGGTGTGTTGGGTAACTTAACTTCATGATCAATAGTTTACTTATTGTATGTTACTCTTTTTATTGCATGTTGATAAAGTAAATTAGAATTTGTGATGGAAATGGATGGTAAGGAGGTAGCCTTAGCCTTAGGGGCATTTTAGTTATTTTGACTTAAATTGCCTAGGTGTGAGTATTTGAGCTTAGAATGACTTTAGTGGACTACTTATGTTGACATGGACAATGATCTTAATTCTCATTACTTCATAATATTGGAAACAAATATAAATAGTTAAGTATGTAATTAATGTGTGCTTTTCATGGTCACCCTAATTAAAATACTAATACTTAAAGTAAAAGACCTCGAGATCGGGAATGGTGGCTCTTTAGGGGTCGTTATTCTAAAGACATGGTTTAATCCATAATTATTTGTGATTTTACTAGTGTGCCTTAGTACCTTAGTCAGGCACTATATCTTACTCTATTTAGCTATACAAACCTAATAGGGGGTATGCATTCTTATAGATTAGGTGTCTTTATCGATAAGGTATTGCGTGCTTTTGTGTGCCAGTGCGACAAGGGTACCTTTGTACTAATATGATTGGGGTATCTTAGTGTCTCTAGGTTTGTGATCTCCCCCTCGAGTAAATAAAAATGGAATTTTGTGATAATTGAAGAAAAATGATTATTAATATATTTTAGTAGTAGCATTTGAGACTATTTGTGAGTTGGTAATAGCCTTTGATCCTACCTGTATTTCAGTAGTAGCCTTTAAGCCTATTTATATTTTGGTAGTAGCTATTGAGCCTACTTGTGTATCGGTAGCAGTCTTGTGCCTACTTGTGAGATGGTAGTAGCCTTTGAGTCTACCTGTGATGGATTATGTATTAGATTATGTTGATGGGACTACCTATAAGTTGAGTGGATGATGTGTATTGTTAAGGATGATGCAGCTTTCTAATTATACTATAAAGAGCATCACTTGGATGTTTTATTGGTATGTTTCGGTTATTTCCAGGTGAACGGGTATTGGTAGTATATGATCTTTAAGCATGTGTTTATATGAATGATTATCACATTTTAGTTAATGTATGCATAATTAAATGTTTTAGATGATTGATATGATGCATCTAATGTGTTGCATGGGGGTGTTACATATTAGTCTCGTATAATGTGTTACTTAGTACCATACTACTTAAGGGTTTCTTTCTAGGCCCCAACTTATTCAATAGGTAGTGGCCTTTTTATATTTCATATGATTGATGTGATGTATATGATGTGTTGCATGTGGGCCTCACATATTAGTCTCATATAATTGGTTATTCAGTACCATAGTGATGAATGGTTCATTTCTTAGGCCCCTCCTTATTCAATAGGCAGTGACTTTTGTAGGTTAGCTCGCGAGTTCTTTCCAAAGATTTTTCATTAGGTTAAGAGTGTAGGGTTATCTAAAAATCTGTCTAGCATTTGTAACAGGAGTTTTTCCATAATTTTTCCTAATAATGTTTTGTATTTATTTTTCGTTGTCATTCTTGAGTTAACCTTCCTAACTATTGCACTACTTTGTTTTATAATTGTATTTTTGAATTTTATGTAAAGTAATATTTTAGCCTTAGCACTTGGTATCGAAATAGTGGAGGAAACCAGTTTGGTACAGAGTGTGGAGGTAGTACCTCAAAATTTACTGAATTTGCTTCCGCTTATAACTTTTAAAAATGAAAATTTTCGGTAATAAATTTTAGGGTTGTTATTGTTGGACACAAGAGTTGTCAAGTGTATACTCTTAGGATATCCAAAAGGGGTGAAGGGATACTAGCTTCTTAAGGTTGAAGGAAGTGTGTTGAGAACCATAATCAGTTGAGATGTCACTTTTAAGGAAGATTACTTGTATAAAGACCTCATGTTGATAGACAAAAATCTCGGTGGTAATGATAGCAGTAGCTTAAGGATGGAGGTGTAAGTTGAAAATGGATAACCAATAACTAGGGAATGGTGTAGATATAGTGACAGAATATGATCATTATAAGTAAAGGGAAGGCATACCTAAAGACTTTTCAGGATATCAGCTGGCAAGGGAAAGAGAAAGGAGGGAGAAAAACATCTAGAAATGTATGATGATGCTAAGATCATAGTATATACTCTAAAGGCAAGTAGTTCAATTGAAGGGGAAACTATTACATATAAAGCTTCCATTTCAAGTCATGAAAAAGACAAGTGGATTCAAGCTATAGCTGAGGAGATGGAGTCTCTAAGGAAGAATAAGACCCAGAGTCTGGTTCCTAAACCAAAAGGGAAGAAGATAGTAGGGTGTAAGTGGATCTATAAGCTGAATGAGGGCATTGAAGTTGGTGAAAAAATAAGATATAAAGCCAGGTTAGTGGCCAAGAGCTTTACTCAGCAATAAGGGGTTGATTACAATGAGATCTTTGCTCTAGTTGTAAAGCATACCTCAATATGGACCCCTCTAGCAATTGTGGTCTTAAATGATCTAGAACTGGAACAACCAGATGTAAAGGCAACATTCCTCAATGGTGAACTGTATGAAAGCATTTATATGCACCAACTTCTTGGATATGTTGAGGATGGTAAGGGAGACTGGGTTTGTCTATTGCAAAAATAAGTTTATGTACTCAAGTAATCTCTAAGGCAGTGGAATAAGATATTTTATTATTTTGTTCAGAAGATTGGGTTTAGGAAAAGTAATTTTGATATTTGTGTACATACACAACAAAAGAAAGGGACAACATTAACAATTATTCTTTTATTTGTGGATGATATGCTGATAGCCAATAGATCTAAGGGTGAAATCAACAAGGTGAAGGACATGTTAATGATTGAGTTTGAAATGAAGGAGTTAGGAGAAGCTAAGAGGATCTTAGGGATGTAAATTCAGAGAAACCAATAGAGAAGGGAATTATTCATAACATAGGGTTCGTATATGAATAACTTAATTGATAAGTTTGGTTTCCTAGGGGTAAAGCCATTGTCCACTTTGACTTCCTCTCAATTTAAGGTGTTAAAGGATCAACAACTGAAAACAACAAGTGAATTGAAATACATGGTTTGAGTTCCTTATACTAGTGTGGCTGGAAGTCTAATGTACTTGATGATATATACAAGACCTGATCCGTGTTATGGGGTAAGCCTAGTCAGCAGGTACATGAGCAATCCAGAAAGGGAACATTAGAAGATAGTTAAATGGATTGTAAGGTATTTGACTAGAACTCAGGAAGTAGGATTGTTATATGGGTTATAAGAGTTAGAGGCAACTGAACTTGAGGTTTTACAAACTCAGACTATGCAGGGGATGTTGATACAAAAGGATCATAGTCTGGTTATGTTTTTCAATTGGGAAAGTTTACAATCAGTTGGAAGTCTTCACTTTAGAGAATAGTTACTCTTTCATCTACAAAGGCAGAATATGTAGCCTGTATTGAAGCCATCAAAGAAGCTATATGTGATAAAGGGTCAATCAAGTAATTCCATTTTTACGTTAGTAAGGTGACTGTGTGGTATGATAATCAAAGTGCCTTATGTCTTAGCAATAATCCCATCTATCACGAGAGAACAAAGTAATTAGATGTAAGGTTACACTTTATCAGGGAAGTACTGATAGGAAAGAAGATTTGCTTGGAGAAAGTAAGCACTAAGGAGAATGCAAGTGATCTACTCACTAAAGCCATGCCAAATGCTAAATTTATTCATTGTGTATAGCTTCTGAATTGTTGTGAGTATGTGGACAAAAGGAGGGACTGTTAGTTTTAGTAACTTTCTAATTGTTAACATACAACTTACAGTAAAAACAAACTAGCTTAATTACTGATTATTTGTTATTACTTATAACCTAATTACTGATTATTTGTTATTACTTATAACCTAATCAGTAGATAGTTAAGAGACCAAGTGACTGTTGGCCCTTAGTTATAAAAGGGTCAATCGATGCTCATTTGTAATAGATAGAGAAACCAATAGATGTGAAAAAATTCACTTAAGTGATTAGTGGAGAAGGGAGTTCATCCCCTAGTGAATAAAAACTAATAAAAGAGGTTGTTGTCTTCAATCTCTCATGCATAATATACTCTTTGTGAAGTATACTTAATCTTCTTGAATGTAATTCTTGATAAAAAGTGAGAACAAAATAGTGGTTGTATGGCCATCGAATTATACACTAAATACTACTTCAAACGAAGCAGAAATATTCAGAGTAACAATTGTTTCCTACATTCTTTCTAGCATATAATGGAGAAGAGGGTCTGGTATAATCTTAAAGATCAGAAAAAATTTTCATTCATTATTGGGCCTTCTAACTCTAGAAAAGACGGGCATACTATCATCAATTTTGAGTTATTTCATTAGTGCTTTAATGGCATTGGTGTAATCACTGGCCATTGAAACTTGAAGAGAGAAGATAAAAGATGGCAGGTGTCACGATTGATAAATGAGGAAGATGCGGGAAAAAAATTGCAAGGTTGAAAATATAAGCAATCGACGATTATTGGGAGAAAGATATGGGAAAGTGGGTAGTTAAATAAGGTTGAAATAGGAAAACAAACCGGTGTTTGAAGATGGAAGTATTGCTTTTTAAATAATAATAAAAACTTCTAGATGAAATTTCTACTAGTGTTTGATCTTGTCCATTGAATGACATGAACTCATGGTCTTATGTTTTGGATAATCCTAAAATATTTATTTGTACAGTTTATATAACTATAAATAAAGGATTGTATGGAAAGTTTTTGCCAAATATACAAATACACATGGTATAATAACGTGTGAGCTAATAGGGAAAATAAAAATAAAGGCCGTGCTTAGAAAAATACAATGAAATGAAAATTCGCCTCAGCCGTAGTATAAAACGAACGCTAGTAAAACACTCCTAGGGTTTCTTGAAACTCCGGCATTTGGCTGTCTTGCACCCTTGCTCCGTCCTTGCGGTTCTCGGTTCACCGATCCACTTCTCATTTCTACAGCCATGACTGCTCAAACTCAAGAAGAATTGCTCGCTCAGCATCTCGAACAAGAAAAAATTGATGTACTCTCTTACACTCTTTGGCTTTCAAATCCGAATGTTAAACCTTTTGTTGTTTCAGTTCCTTTGTTTTTATTATTTCATTTTGAAAGCATCATGACTCGCTCGTTTCTAGTTTTGATATTCAGGAATAGGAGTATGTTTATGCAGTTGGTCCTTATTCAAAACTTTTAACCGATTATTTTGAACTAGTATTGAATAATGTAGTTCATTTGATTTTACGGTCTTTGTTATAGACGGATCCGGTTTTAAGTACTCTGAATCTCTAAATTTGTCTAAAAATATGCGGAACAATCTTGTGTTGAATAAAATTGCTTATGAATTGCTCTACATATTTTTTTACATCATTCAATCATACAAGAATAATTGCCGGATGAAAATGATTTTTTTCCCTTTCCAGAACAGCGGTAAGATGGAAAATTGAGTCTTTCTTTATCAGCAGAGAGCTGTCGCGATAAGTGAAGTTGTGTTGAGTAAATATTATCGATGCTTGATGTTAATTGCAATGTTTTTGCTTCTTAGTTAAAATAAATAAATAAATAAATTGATTATATTTCGGCATCGTAAGTCATTATTTGGTTCTAAAAAAAGTTTAAGAAAGAAAAATCAAAATCTATATATTTTCTTTCAAATTTTCATCAGGGAAAATTGGATAGCTAATCTTCAACAATTCTATTCTTAAGGCTCTATATGGTTCTAAGAAATTTGAGCAAATAAAATAAAAATAATAATACTTTCTTTCATACTTTTCTCAAAGAAAATCAAATAACTAATCTCAAACAATTTTATTCCTTATCTGTTTTTATATCTCATTATCTTATGGAAACAAAACACAAAAAATTATATTCCTCTTCATTTTCTTTCTTTTATTTAAAAGTTGCCAAGAACCAAATGGAGCATTTTCCTTTTCATTTTCTTTCTTTAATTTAAAACTTTCCAAGCTCCAGATGGAGCATAAGTAAACCAAATATAAACAAGTATTTTCCTCTTTATTTTTTATTTATTTAAAACTTTACAAGAACCAAATGGAGGCTTTAGGATATGGAACTTGCTGCAAAGACCATGTTTAGCTCATAATAGAGATTAGAGTTGAAGACTAACCAAAATGTGTTGTAAAAAAATATGGCGCAAAAGTATAATTTGTGACCCTTTGATGTTGTATGATTAACTTACTTGTTTACTCTGATGCAAGTGTTTTCCTCTTCAGTTTTTTCTTCTTTAAAACTTTACAAGAATCAAATGGAGCCTTAAGGATATGGAACTTGATCCAAAGACCATGTTTAGCTCATAGTAGAGATTAGAGTTGAAGACTAGCCGATTGTAAAAAAATATGGCGCAAAAGTATAATTTGTGACCCTGTGATATTTTATGATTAACATACTCGTTTAATCTGATGCTAGTGGTGGCATTGGGGGGCTCTTTAGTGAGCATGTTATGGGCACTGTTGATATTGACTGTAATTTGTGTTTGTGTAGTTGATAATATCAGTAACAGTGTACTTCCTTTTCCCTCCAATCAGGATGAACCCGTCATAGAAGATGACGACGACGACGACGACGACGATGAAGATGACGACAAAGATGATGATGAAGCTGAAGGTACGACTAAGATACATGTTCTGGAACTTGGAAAATAGCTGCACTAGTATAATAGGTTAAATTTTGATTGTGATGATTCTAATAAATTCTATGCTTGTAATCAAACATTCTATAGTTGCATCAGGTTACTCTTCCCCCCACAGATGTACATTTATTCCCAGAACCATGATTTTGTTGCAAATTATTATGTTCTTTTATATTCTCCTCTGATTAAGTTTCCTATTTTCTGCATGAAGTTTCAATTGTATCCAGTAAGACGGTTCAAATGTGTTGTCGGGATTGTGGTGAACCTAGGCGAATCTTTAGTTCAAAATCCTTTAATGATCAACTTGGTGGTTGGAGTAGGAACTTTAATACTTTGATGAAGTTTTGTTATTCTTGACTATTTTGCTGTTTACCTTGTACGAATTATTGATTATTGATAACCATAGCAGGAAGATAAATGTCATCTTTTGACATACAATTATAAACAAAATCATGACTTATTCACCTCCTAATAAATACAAAATAGTTTAAAACGTTCACAATTCACCTACCTTCGTCCCGCATTGAATCGCCTAGTGAATTTAAACTAGCCTAGGTTCACCTTGATTCAAATAGACTATAATATAGGATCTTTGTAATTTGTTTATTACTTGCTCTTTAAATCTGATTGGTGGTCAATGCATTAATGTTTACTTTCTTAAAATATGTGGCTGATGTTGCTACTCATCACTTTATTTTATCAAACACTCCTATCTTGTTTTTGTATTGTTTGTTATGTTTCTACTATATAAAGAATCACTAGTGAATGGGTAAACATCTGGTCCATCAAGTTGCCCGCGAAGACGTCAATTAGACGATCTGTGGAATCAATGATTTCATGTTCAAGTTCTCTCAAGTGACATTGCTTTGTTTGATTTTTCAAAAAATATTGATAGCTTGGCTCCTTAACTGTCTGTGAATGTGATGCATGCCACTGCCCTGTGTCTGATCTTGATTATTTCGAAATGGGGGTTCAAGGCTCTTCAGCAGTTCAACCTGGATGCTAGATCTTTTTTATCGTCTGTGTTAAGAGTTGTTAGAGTTGCCAACTCTGGCTAAAACTTTGTATTGCTGCTGCTATCTGAGTGTTGCTTATAGTATCCTCCCTATTTCTCACTGCAGGGCAAGATGGAGAAGCTGGGGGTAGATCAAAGCAAAGTAGAAGTGAAAAGAAAAGTAGAAAAGCAATGTTGAAACTTGGGATGAAACCTGTTACTGGTGTTAGCCGTGTCACAGTGAAGAAAAGCAAGAACGTAAATCTCTTTCTATTTACTAGTGGTACTGGTCTCATGTTTGCCTTCTGAGACTAACTTCAAGCTCATACACTGGTTTTCTGTTTCTGTATGAACAGATTTTGTTTGTCATCTCAAGACCCGATGTTTTCAAGAGTCCCAATTCAGATACATATGTCATCTTTGGCGAAGCAAAGATTGAGGATCTGAGCTCACAGCTACAGACTCAAGCTGCCGAACAGTTCAAGGCTCCAGATCTTAGCCATGTGGTTTCAAAGCCCGAGTCATCTGCTATTGCGCAGGATGATGAAGAAGTTGATGAAACTGGCGTGGAGCCGAAGGACATTGATTTGGTGATGACACAGGCGGGAGTCTCCAGGTCGAAGGCTGTGAAAGCCCTTAAGGCTGCAGATGGTGATATTGTGTCGGCCATTATGGAGCTTACCAACTAGGATGAAGAATTTCTGTCCTTGTTTTCTTATAATTAAGATGTTACTCCTAGTGTATTTCATAGAATTTTGGCTTGAAGTCGAGGATATTTTTCCTTGCTTTGCACTTATCTGGCTTCCCCTTTCCCTTTATTATGTTAGTAACAGCCGAAATATCATCACACGATAAAGGCGTGTTTTTATCCATTGACTTGTGTTTTGATTCTGGAATTTGTTTACTAAGATCCTGGCATTTATTTTCCTGTGCTTAAATGTTGCAAATTATATGGCCGGATTTGGAAGCACATTGTTGGGTGAATTCTGTGTAAAATAGCGGTATTCATATTATCTAATATTTCACTTATCTTTTTTTTTTTAATTTAATATGCAAATCTCATATTTCTTCGCCCCCTGTGCTATCTACTCTCTGCTAAACTAAAAACCTATACGAATTGTCAATTTTCACATTGATTTCTATTTAATTAATTGCAAGTGTTGAGAAATAACCTATTGAACTCTTTATAAGAAGAACGAAAATAAATATTAGTAATAGAGTATTTTGTGGATATTTGCTCAACTAAATTTATGTAACAAGATGCAAATAAATACCGATTCAAGCATCCGGGATTTAGGCATACCACATGTTCGTGTAAATGTCTAGGTGAAGAGTAAACACTTCAACAAACTAGTAATAGGAATTGCTACTTTATTATTTTATGATAATCATCAAGTTATTGCATGATAGAAATAAAATGTATCACTATTGATAAAAATATTATTTTCAGTAGATAATTAATTAATATAATTATGATTATTATTATTATTATCAAAATAATATAATTATATTTATAAGATTTATTGTAATCTATATTTATAATCATTGTTGCTTTAATTATAATAATAACGACGATATAATGATGATGTTGATCACTGTTCTATGATCGAATAATACTATTTTGGACGTAATATCTTTTTACAATTTAAGTGCACGATTTATAAATTGAATACATATTTATTGGTTGAATAGCTATACTTGATAAGTATTTTAAACCACAAAATAGTAATGAAGCTCTCTTATGTTTTATATTTGGAGGTTGTAGCTTCTTAATCAAGCACCAAATCATATAGATATTATTATAGCTCACTTGAAATATAAAATTGTAATATGGCCATCAAGTCTTACTTTCATGATATTATATCTAGCTTTTAATGGAAACTATATTTTATTTAGAGATGACAATCTTTCCTACAAGTTCAAGACCCCATTGATAGAGTAAGGATGCTCAACATTTGATTTGGATAAAAAATTTAGATTTAACTAATGGATGATTTCGGATTACAGTCCAAGACCGAATTGGTTACATTGGTTTTTGATCCCAAATTAAAATAATAATAATCGGTTGTTAAATACTGCTAATCCTATTCAATCTAGTCCAAATTATTGGTTTGGACTGGAATACTTAAACAATATATATATAACACCAATAATTTGAGTGTGGTCTCTATTCAGTCTCCACTTTAAAAAAATCTTGATTGAATTTGACCCGTCCGATTTTAGACCAATATATATCCCTAATATACATATAGATAGAGGGGTCTCATTCAAACTCTAAATAGCAAATAAATGCAAGAATAATTATTAGGATTGCTATAATTAACCGATAAGATTTAAAATCCATCAAATGAAAATTTAAAAGATAAAGGATCGTGATTTCCATATCATTATTGGAAATTATGTAACTTATAGCCTATTTGGATTGGGGTGAAAGCGGTTAAACAGACGTGAATCAATTGATTCGCCCCATTTGACTACTATCTTTAATAACTCTACCTGGGTGAATTGGAGTTAATGTTTTGCCACCATTCACTTCGGTTAACCTCATTTTTATTAACTTTTAATTTTGGGGGTAATCGAGGGGAAGGTGAAAGAATAAGTAAATTTATGACTTAATTGGACCAAAATACCCCTCAAACCCTATACCCCTAATTTCCAATTATGATTTGCCTCACACGACCTCACTCTTTCCTCTCCCTCTCCCTCGCACGACATCAACCTCCCTCTCCTGCCATATTTGGATCTACTCGATGAAGCATCATCCCCGTCAGCGACTATAGATTTTGATGGCTGGAGCATTGTCGACAACCAGGGTTGTAGTAGGCAGCAATCACAGTGTCCAATTCTCTTCTGCGGTGTTGACAACTAGGTATGCTGCACTGCTTCTTCTTTTCCTTTTTTTTTTCCAGTCGATTATGCTGCAGAATGGATTATGCTTGCTTTGTGATTCAATTATGCTACCTGATTTGTGATTATGCTGGCTTTCTAAGTCGATTCTGCAGAACATACCATGTATTTGAGATGAACAAATTGTTTTCCTTGTTGGTTTGATTGTTGGAATGACGGCAATGACCTTTATATTAGCTTTATTTAATCTATCTGATCTTTTTTCTTTTTTCTTTCTCAATCGTGGATATTGGTTTTTTGAATATTCCTCTGGTTTATAAATTACATCTGTAAGTAGTGAGTAGCACACAGTTGAAAGCTTGAATAGGGAGTGATTGTAACTTTGTCTCCTATGAGACTCATCTTGTATGCAAGAATTGTTAAGATTTATCATTTAGGGGGGGGGGGGGGTAGCACTTTTATTTCTTAAAAATAGTTATTGAATTTTGATTGAATTACAAAAATTATTCATCTTCTTAACAATTATATTAGTTTTCATTAGTTTATGACGTATTTTTAGTTAGGTTAGGGAGGTTGATGGCTGTGATATGATGACTGAGACTTTTATTGTTTCCCTATTGGTTTGATTTCACAATTTGCTAGTCCCCTCCATTCTACTCATTTCACAGGAGAGGGAGGTCTATGATATATCAATACTTAAGTTGGAGTATTAATATAAGAGCATATTAATGAATTTAGGTGTAGTTTTTTTAAATTTATTATTTCATAATTTGTGCTAGAACCTTGGAAGTCCTCTTTTAAAATAGAGGGAGTATAAAGTATTATCATACAAATAAAAGATTATTAAAGGAAAATGTCTATGTAAATAATTTAATTTCATCTTCATTTCAATAGAATGTTTACCAAATGAGGTCTAGTCATGTTGATGAGTATGGAGTGAGAAGGCTGTAGATATCATTGCAAATGTTGTCAAAATACACCATTCTCCTATTTCTTATGTGCAATTTATAATAATGAAAGTATGAACTGAGCATATCTGGAAGTTAATCCTTTAATTACTGAAATTAAGGGATATCTTGATAGAATTGCAGTAAGGAATATATTTTTTGTTTACTTACCTAGGTTTGGAGTAAGGCTCATTTACGTAATTTAAATTTAAACCGACTCAAGTTTCAAGTCAAAATTTTATTTTATAATTTTGGAAAAATGCACTAAATAATTTAAAGAAAATATATGAAACAAAAATAACCCTGATTTTTTATTGAATTCTTGAGACAATCTGAAAGTTATGATTTTGTGTATCAAATGACTATCCATACACTTTAAGACGGTACTATATAACTTTACGTGTTTCCGATGTGTAAGTTTTAAAACTCCGGTTATATGGTGAATTATCTATAACAAAAATTAGGTTAGTTTATATATTTCATCTAAATTCAGGATTGTTTGGTGCATTATTCAATCATTTGTTAATGACATTATGAGATGGACTGTGATAAGCATAGTAACAGATGGTGAGAAATAGAAAATGAAAGAAGATATAATATTAGTAACTATGCAAGAATCTTAACACACTTGGTTTCAAATAAATTAGTTGTATGGAGGGGAGAAGGTTGCATATATCATTGCAAATACTATTAAATAAACATCTTCTTACATTCCTTGTGTACAGTTAATAATAATGAAAAGTATGAACTGAGCATATTTGAAAAATACAACCATGATTAATGAAATTAAGGAATTTCTCTAGTATTGGGAGTTGATTTCTTCAACCACTATTAGTCCTACAGGTGTCTGTATTCTAACTAATTTCCTTCATTAGCTGGAAAAAATATAACTGATAAGCAACTTGTTTGGCAATTGATCTGCCCTTGAGAACTGCGTGGCTTCCTTTTGGTGTATGTACAGAAAGATGTTGTGTCATGACTCCTTTCTAAAAGATACATTTTCCTCAATACCCAAGTTAGGAAGCTGGCTAGCTGCTACGTCATAATTATCCCTACTTGCTTCTTGGGTAGGATAGTCTTGCCATAGTATAAGAAGTTCCAACACCTAAAGACCCACCTTCAGTGACCCAACTATGATGTAGGACTTTATGTTCAGATGAGCTCCAATTCGATTTAATAGGCAGTGGGGAGGTAGTTTGGTAAGAGCCTGCTAATGAGCTTGCCATAGCAAGTACACATGAAGAGTAGGATGAATCTTAGTTGCGTCTATCAAGTGATCATTTAGTCCAAAGAAATGGGGATTTTTTTTTTCAAATACCCCTTCGGATAAAGACTGTTGATGATAATGTTGAACTCATGAAAACATGATCATCGATATTGAATCGAACCTCCCTTTTTCATGTTTCTTCATTCTATTGTACTTTCAGCAGGTTGTGTTTGTGAATTTCAATCATGTCATCTTGGGAAAGAAATTTCTCTTCAATTTCAGCAAATTGGGTCTCACCTAGAACATAAGAATGTAGAGGAGGATACTTGCCATAGACATCAATCCAAACTGAAAATGTTGTCAACTACTATTGTAACTGCTGAATACATTGCAAGCTGCAGCTGCTACTTCTGTCCATCCAATTCCGTGTCCCACTTGTTTAATTATGCCTATTTTTCTTCTAGAATTTTGATGCACAAATACTTGATTGGTAGCTGTTTTATGCCTTGGAATTACATACCTAATTAAGCTCCTTGAAGTAGACAAAAATTCATCCTAGGCTACTGTGGTTCTTTGTTGATTTCTGTAATTGTGATCATAATAAAGAGTATAAGTTTTGGTTGAGATTATTATTATTATTATTATTATTATTATTATTATTATTATTATTATTATTATTATTATTATTATTATGTTATCACTCTTATTATTTAACCTAACTTCAGAAATATTTCTAACTAATGTTATTATTATTAAAGGGCTACAACTTTAGTATTATTATGATTATCCTTATTAATATTATTGTTATGATTATTATTATTATCATCATCATCATCATCATCATCATCATCATTGTTTTCTTACTAATACTATTAATACTAACTTTGGCCATTATCACTTTTATTGTTAGCGTAAATATTGAGACCCTTATATTACTATTACCCTTTTCGACTATTATTATTATTATGCTTAACATTATTATTATTATTATTATTATTATTATTATTATTATTATTATTACTACTACTACTACTACTACTACTATCATTAATACTATTATTATTATTATTATACTTGACCATATTATCACCAAGGCTACTACTATTATGATTTCTAGAACATTTATTAGCATTATTCTTAAGAGTGGAACCATTATTAATATTATTACTATTACTATTATTGTTATTATTATTAGTATTATTGTTATTACTAGGCATATTATTATTACTACCTTGTCATTATTGTTAACATTTCATAATCACTAACCTATTATCACTACTAGCATTATCAATGTAAGTATTATTATGGTCATTAATTTTATATTACTAATATCACCATTATTATTATTACTAGGGTTTGGGTCGATATTAGTATTATCACTAACACTAATAGTATTATCATTAATATTATGAATATAACTATGATTACTTTAACATAAACCCATGATGATTACTAAGAATTATTTTGGTTAGTAGTAGCATGATTAATTATTTTGAGAATAATAACCCTACTTTTACTTATAAAAATAATATTATCCTTATTAGCCCTAATAGTAGATTATGATAAGGGTAGGGTAGGAATAATGGTAATTTTGGTAAGAGGGAGATTAACCCATGAATCAAGTCAAAACCCTAAGGAGGTGTGGGAGCTTGCTCCAAGCCCGGTGTCGTATTAGGTAAGGATATGGTTAAGGCCTTTTATGTGTAAGAATGTGTTATGTGTGTTGGTTTGATGGGTGTGCTTTATATTTTATATTTTATATTATCATGTTCTTGTGGCAACTTGCTAAACATAGAGCTAAGGTAAGTTACATGTGTTTATGATATGTGTAATGTGATGTTATCACTTGTACTGAAATTGTGCTTATGTAATAATTCCCCTTGCGACATGCATGATAGGAGGTCCCAATTAGTATGATGTGGTTGTGATAGAAATGGAAAATAAGGAGTAAAGTGAGTTGAATAGAGAATGATAATGATTGCCTAATTATATTATGACCTACAGGTGGAGAAAAAGAGGAATAATGGGAATGAAACTAAGGTTTGTATTTGATGGTTAGCCTTTGCATGGGAATGACTTTTATGTGGAAAAAGTTGATTTGAGAATCGAGTAAGGTTATTTATATAATAGTCGGGGCTAGTGAGGTTATTTATATATTTTTTGGTCCAAATATTTCTCTTAGCTTGAAGAGGAGGCATGATTGAATCCATAAATAAAAAGGATGACATATATAATAGGTATGCAAAAAAGAAGAAAAAAGAAGAAATACATGTTTCAAGGCGTGTTCAATGTACACATGTTAAAAATACACATTCTCACAATTTAGTACACAAGTTTTCAAATTGTTCACACAATTTAGCAAACATGTTCAATGTAAAATACAACATGTTGTAGCTAATTGACCAACGTTACACAAATTAATGCATGAGTTCAATTTACATGGTCTAGAAGAAATGCGTATGTATTATAACCTCTCCACATCGCCACCGTTGTTGAATTCCTTATAAACTCTCCTCCAAAGACATCTCCTTCTGTAGATCATCAAACCTTTGTTCCCAATCTTCATCATTGTCATTGGAAAGTTCTTGATCTACCTCTTTAATTATAGCTTCATCAGAATCAATACCCATTAGAAAGTTGTGCACAATACAGCATGCTAATATAATCCTTGTATGTGTATATATATTATAATGAGATTCATTTGCACTTGCCATAATAGGAAAATGCTTTTTTACAACACCAAAAATCCTTTCAATTTCATTTCTTAATGAAGAATGGCACAATTTAAATAGCTCCCGAGGAGATCTTGGTGGATTGTGCAAGTACTCTTTCAGAAGATACTACTCTATTCTATAAGGTGGAATCAAGCCATTGATCATAGGAAACCCAACGTCACCAAGATAATATTTACCTATAAAAAAGATAAAATATTAGACAACTTTAATAATTTAAGTAAAAGGAATTTTTCAAGTATGGTTATGTAATTACCATGTGGGATTTTGAAGCCATATTGTCGTCTTAATGCATCTTTTAATATTCGAGCATCAGATGTCATTCCTTCCCAACCAGCTAGAATATAGGTAAATATTAGGTTAAATGTACAAGCTACTAGTACTTTTTGTATGGTGTAATCTTTTCTTTGTTGCCATTTAGGACCATATGATGTAAAAACTTTTACTCAAACATGGGTTCCATTAATTGCTCCTACACAATCCTAAAATTAACTATTACATTATTAATAATCTAACTAAATTATTTATTAACTAAAAAGAAAGAAAGTTTCTTAATAAGAACCTTAAAATAAGGATAGAACTTAGGATTGTCCTGAATATCTTATGGTGTTGATGATCCGTTAGGCCGTCTAATAAACATCTCCTCTAATTCCGTAATAGCTCTTAAGACCTTGTGGAAATGATAACTTATAACTTCTTCAGAACTACTAAACACTCTTTGCACCTCCTTATTTGTTGTGGCATGCCCCAAAATATACAAAAATAAAGATTCTTGCTCTTTGACATTAACCCATTTCATTGATTGCAAGCCACCATGATTCGCTCATAATCCATAAAGTTTAGAAAATGCCTCATGACCCATATGAATCATATCTCGAGATATGACTCTATTTGTCATAATCTCTCTTACTAAAAATTTCACTTATTTAGATTCTTTATGAATATCATCATCTCCATCATCATCTAACATGTTACTCTTGTTCAAATACCAATAATTCACCGCCGCCACCATGATAAACGAATTAAGGATTGTGAAGTAAAATATAGTAAGAGTTTTCTCACCTGTATCCATTTATCAAAACATAAATATTATTGTCATTATTATGATATTAGAACAATAATATCATTATTATGTATATGTATAAACAATTTATTTGTTTACATGGATCAAATTCTATTCGCAGAAGAATCAATAAATAAATAACTAATATTTGCACTAAACTCAATGCTACTTTAGCACCAACAAGGAAAAAAAATCCACGTGCTGGTATCTAGACCTCAGCCAAAAAGTTTCTAAATACAACACCTAAAACCTATCAGAACTAAAGTTTAGGCATTACTAATAAAATCAAACATGCAAGTCTATCTCAAAATGATATACCCAAAAAATGAAGCAGATGAAATAAGGTGAAACTAAAAAAAAAAGGACAAGAAATATTATCAACCACCAACCAAAAATCCAAGCATAAAGCAAATACCAAAGAGCCAATTTTATATAATTTCCAAATCATAAGAGTATCCCAGGATTCAACCTTATCAACCCAAATTCTACAGAATATCTCAATAATTCTTACTTAACAAATGTATTATTCAAGTCATGCCAAGAATCAACAAACTAAATTACCCAAAATAGTTTAGGTAACATGAAAATGAGAAATTTTTTTGTACAAATAGTACCCCATGTCAAGCATCAAGCATGACCAAAATAATTAATATATGGATATCTAGAGTGTTAGTTGTAGAATACAAGGCTACTTCAACTCTCAAGGTGTGTACTTTAACCCGCAAGGAGAAATCGACACCTAAAGAAGAGCAATGCTTGATCTTATAGCGTCCTTATTTATCATAAGGCCCACACATATACAAGAAGGCACAACAAAAAACAAAACAAAACAAATGCTTACACACATTATGCATACAATCAAATGCAACAAAAATATAACAACAAGTAAACACATGCATATAATATACATACATAAGCAAGGATATATATGTTAACCCACCATGTAACACCAAGAACAATTTGTTTTTATGGATCAAATTATATTCATAGAAGAATCAATAAATAAATACCCAATCTTTACACCAAGCTCAATGTTACTTTATCCCTAACCAAAAAAAAGCATCTACGTGCTGGTATCTAGACCTCAGCTAGAAAGTTTATGAATAATTTGGCTTTACCTAGTCCCCCAACCATCAACACCAAAGACTTATGATTTAAGTGATGTAAGGCTAACAAAAACACACAAAATTCATTAACTCAACTATGAAAACATGAGTAAATAGGTGCCTAATTATATACAGGATGACTCAAAATGATAGACTAAGCATAATCCAAAATCCTAAACAAAATATTGTTGCAAACATTTTTAATATCTTAGCACACTCTCTTAGACTTGTGGAACCTACGGAAAGAGTCAAAGAGGTGTATCTATGTGAGCTAAGGTCTTCATTACAATAAGTTAACAAATGACTATAGTATAAAAAAAATAAAACTAGCATTACAATGCCCAAGAAGATCAAGAAGTGAAGGGAGAAAATAGTTTTATTTTATTCAAAATATTAAAAGGCAATCGTATACTTATACCCCTATTCATTAATATTGCTAAGCTCTCTCACATTAAACCTACAACCTTTATTCTTAAATAACATTTACTAAGCTAAGCAGGCTTAAGTAAACCACAAGCTTAAAACATATATTGCCACTCAAATTAATTAAGAATATCAAATACCAATGGCAAAACAATTTCAACAGTAAGCTTGAAATGCTCTTATTATATATAAATTTTAAACTCAAAGAAATAATGGAAGGAAGTTTCACAATTGAATAGTTATGTATGGAAAGAAAACAACCACAGATTAGCTGCAGGTTTAAAACAAAAAAATTACATTCAAACTCACGCCTTAGTATGCAACATTATTCAAATCATGATATGCTAACTGTAATCAAATAAGGCAAAAAAATTCTAACTAAAAATTCAAACAAAATAATGCAACATTATTTGAGAAAAACAAACAAAACAAGTATGGCATAAATTTGTTAGAGGAAAAAAATTTATAGGGGACAACACAAACAAAATAAGATAGATATTGACAAGTTGAAAGAGATAAAAATTTGTAGAAGGATCTACATTTAGATATTCAATTATCCTACATTGAATTAACCTCAAATGGATCCTCAACCTACAACTTTTATTCATAATTGCCACCAGTTAATTGAACAAATAAAAAAAATGCACAAATAGATATTCATTCGAAGCAACAACATCAATCAAGTAATAATCATTTGGAGGATTGGCTGAATTGGCTAAATGGATGAAGCCAAACTCAACCACCATTTAGAGAAATAGTATCAATCGAGAACAAATCGACCATGAATCAAGAAAATCAAACAACATCATAGCAAAGCATCTAAAAAAAATCGATCAAACCAAGCAATTCAATCAAGAAAAACAAACAAAATAAAGCAATTTAAATAAGATGAAAAGCATTAATTGAAGCCAAAACCATGGAAGCTTCAACTAGATGTCATGACAAAAAAAAAATGAATACGGGAACCAACAAGGCCAATACCATATCTATACATGGCTATTTCAACCAAAAGAAGAACTGAGAAAAAATTGACTTACTTGGCCGTCGGATGCAGAAAAGGAAAAAATTGAATAGGAAAGTCGTTATTGATTATGCAACTCTATGAGA
This sequence comes from Tamarix austromongolica, assembly GCA_039764185.1. NCBI lineage: Eukaryota > Viridiplantae > Streptophyta > Magnoliopsida > Caryophyllales > Tamaricaceae > Tamarix > Tamarix austromongolica. Next base: position 94,414,314 of record CM077816.1, on the reverse strand, counting down.
GGAACAAACACTTTGAGAGGAGAGGAGAGTCATTATTGACACTATAACTCCAGTCATCGCTGCTAGGATGTCGATGAAGTAAAATGAGGCAGAGGTAAAGGGAGTTGGGACTATGGCAGTGTCGAGATTGCTTGTAGAGAATGAGAGAACAAGAAAAGAGGCAAGTGCTAAGATTTCTTACGAAAAATAAGGGTATAAATTTTTAGGGGCATTTTCATCTAATTATATAAATTTTTTACTTAAATTTTAACCTTCACCTCCATTGCCCCCCAAATCGGGGGTTAATAAAAATTAGGCCAAATTATGTGAATAGAGGTAAAATATTAACCCTGATTCACCCGTCAAGGTTAATATTTTTTTCCCAAACAAGGTGAAACAATTGATTCACCCCTATTAACCCCCATTCACCCCAAAACAAATAGGCTATAAATTACATCATTGTCATTAATAATAGGAAGTGGTGCTCCTTTATCTCATCAATTTTTATTTGATGGCATTTCATCTTGACCGTCATTTGTAATGATCTGACGACTAATAAGTGTTGCTATGTTTTTTATTTACTCATTTGTAAACTATATGTGTGTGTGTGTGTGAGTGTGTAATTTTTGTAGAGTTTAGCTGCAGTACCTTATTCTTCACTTCATTATTGACGGCTTTCTCAAAAACTCTTGTGCATCTAGACTTTCTCTCATATCTACTCTACCCTATCTCCTTCATATTCAATCCTAGGTCACTCGATGGATGATGATGCGCCTATATCCTTCACTCTTCTCCTCTAGATTTAGAGTTTAAGGGTTTTTTCATTTGTTTGTTTATCATTATTTGCTGCAACCACTAAGTGAGACAATCCAAAAAGGTGAACATTAATTCAGCCTCAACTTCTACCCCGTGCTCCAACCTCCTTAGCCTCCAACTTTGTGTGTAATACTCTATCCTAAAATCCTTCAAATTGTATTTAGAATTATGTTGATATAAAATAAATGAGTTTTGTTTTTAAAATGGGCTTGAAATTCTAATAAAAATGTGAATTTTAGGAGTATCAGTGAATTGGTATACATAACCGATCGACTGGTGTGCTAGGGAAATATATATTTTTTTTCAACAAACTAGTCGATTGGTTTTCCTAAACCAATCGATTGGTTTAACTACGATTTCATATCCATTTTTTTATTTTGATTCAAATTTCTCTCCAATGATAATGAAAACTTTTTATTTGAGTTTAATTAAGCTAATAAGAATGTTATAGTCTTTTGGTATTAATTTCATATTAATTAGACCACTATATGATTTTAATTATCAAAATTTTCCAAAAAGCCACTTTTGGAGGCAAGCCTCACTTTTCCTTCTCTCTTCTGGTAGCTGGGGTAAAAAAATTTAACTTTATGCACTATCCCTTGACTTTCTTACCCACTTGCACACCCATCTCTGACTGCACTCAACCCCTCACCACTCTATCAAGTTATCCTTCACTTCTTATCTTACTTACACTCAACCTCACATGTCTCATCCCTCTTTTCCTTAGGGATGTTGACCAACTTGCTCCTATATCTCTCATTTTGCTGATCAATCTTTATTCCACACTTGTATTCTTACTCTCTTCTCCCTTCTTCTTGTGAAAATATCACTATGTGTTGAACACTTTTTTATTTTTCCTCTCTACTTCCTTCTACTAAGAAAAACAAAGATCATCTTTGGTATTCTCCTTTGAATTGTACAGGTATTGAGCTCCTTTCTATTCTTCCAATATTGGTTTTATCTTTTGCTTTCCCTAATCAAGTAAGAATTAAGGTTGAGAAAAGTTGGAGATTTTAGCTTCTCTTTAACACCCTAATTGAGTCAAATGGTGGTGTTTTATGTTTCTCTTATTCTTCTTCTTCTTCTTCTTCTTCTTCTTCTTCTTCTGATTTTATTAGATTTAATGGAGTTTTGGAAAAAGGATTTTTAATGGTTTTTCTCTAATTCTCTTAGGAATCAAAGTTATTCTACATAGGCCATCCAGTAGGAGTTTTGTTCTAGAAGAATTACTTCAAGGTAAAGCATTCTTATCTTTAACATAATTAAGTTTATGTGGTATATTGGAGTTACATGTGTTAGTGTTTATATGAGGATGATCAAATTGTGTTTCATGGTATGAGCTTATGGTATAATCTTTTCTATGTAAGTGTTGTTGAGTTTCCTACTTTTTAAGCATGAAATTGATCATTAAGCATGATTTGGTTAAGTGTGTATATCACCATTTGTCCATGTTATTCTATGTGTGAAGCATGTATTTTTATGTGTGTTTTGACATAGAATCATGCTAGGAATAATATGGTAAAGTGTGATGAAATTTGGTGTGTGTTTTGCAACACTGGGTTGTGTTTTACCCATACCAGTCGATCGGTTCCTCAAACCAATTGACTAGTTTTGTGAGCAATTGAATGTTGTAGATTTTTGGATCAACTGGTCACAAGAACAGTTGATTGGTTTACTAAACTAGCCGACTAGTGTCGATGAACAGTTAATTGGTTGGTCAAACCCATCGAATGGTGTCCTTGTAGACCAAGATGATTTGGTCTCTACTTAAACCCATTGATTGGTTGGACCAAACTAGACGACTATTTTTTATGACCGGTTAATCGGTTGGTCAAACCCATCGATCGGTTTTTCCACAGGCCATTTTAGTTTGGTCTCTGATTAGACCCATCGACTAGTTGGACCAAACCGATCGATTAGTTCTCATGAATAGTTGACCGGTGAGGCTAACTAGTCGACTGGTGCTTTGGTTTTGTTTTAGTTCATATCTAGTACGATCAGACCAATCAACTACTCTGAGGACCGATCAACTGATATGCCTGGAAACCTCCTACTTTGATATGAGTTTTTGTGTTTCTTTTGGGCCTTTTGTATTGATTCTTCCATGTATTTACAACATTGTAATTATGATTTCAACCATGATTGATCTAAGTTAATATAAAACAATATGATGGTATTTGAGACTTACTTTTGGTTGAGTTTGGTGTCATCCTTAAACACTTAATTGGTATGAGGTGTTTAGTGTTATCCTTAAACACCTAATTGGTATAGTGAGTTTGGTGTTATATTTAAACACCTATTTAGTGGCTTAATGCCTTGTGTGAGTATGGTGTCATCTCTAAACACCCAAATTTAGTGGCTTGTATGCCTTGGTTAGTATTTGGTGTCAACACTTAAAACACCTAATTGGTTTGATATATGGATTTTGATCATAGAATCTTAGATGCCTTTCCGGTATGCATACTTAAGGTTTGGTTATATTTTGTGCCCCTAGCCTTGGTTTCTAAGTAAGGTGGATGTTGAAGACCCCTAAAAAATCTCCTTGGTACTATTGCTAGTGCGGTGGGTGAGGCAGACCCAAAATTGAGTGTATAACCCCTCACCTAGGTGTCCAAGTAAGGTGGATGTTGAATATCCCTAAGAAAATTCCGTTAGCACTAGTGTGATGCGGTGGTGGGAGTTGTAGTCCTAATTTTGTCCCATTATGGTATATTGGCATTGTTCTAATTCTATGATTAGGTAATTTGAGTGAGATAGACCCAAAATTTAGCATATGCCCCCTCACCTAGGCAACTAAGTGCGGTGGATGTTGAAGATCACTGAGAAAATCCCCTTTGCACTAGTGTGATGCGGTGGTGGGAGTTGCAGTCTTACGCTAATCCCATCATGGATATTGACATTATGTGTTTTACCTTTATATGGATTGTTATGGAAAACCATGCTTGTGTGCAATTATATATCCTTGGCTTTCATTGAGGTATTTATATGTTATCATTGTTTTCATATGTTATCTTTCGAGTAGATTGAATACCATGCTATTGTATGACCTTAATGTGTTGCATGAGCTTTATATGTTTTAGGTAGTATGATTTGCCAGTACTTCATCGTATTGATACTCCACTTGTGTGGTCATTGTGATAATCTATCTTTTGGTCCGAGGAGCAGATGATGATTTACAAGGTTACGACTCTCAGCTAGAGTACGCTGAGGGTGATGACATAGGCCACTAGTAGGCCATTGCTTTGGATTAGAGGTTTATAATTATGTCTAAGAGTTAAGCTAACCGGTTATTAGTATTTTACCCAACTGCATTGGGATATTTTTTGTATTTTTGATTATTTAAACTCTTGGATCGGATTCTTGTATTTAATTTTTTAAACTATCTATGATATGGTTGTAGTATTTATTTCCTTATAATTGTCACATTATTGTTATGATCATGTATTCTTTTGTTCCTTGTTCCATTTTGCCTTGCACTAGGCATGGGTTAGGTGATGATCACACATCTCTCATAGTTGATGTGGTCATAACATTTCCTAGTTTTATTTTCAAATCGCTTCCTCGTTATCTTAAAAATAAAATTTTTGGGTTTAAAAATTACCCCGGGGGGTGTTACATTATATCTCAATCTTCCTATTCTCTTGTCATTTCATGTCATAAGGTGAGTTTTAGAGTTTGATTTCAATTTATTATCATTTGACAGTTGTTTATTTCTTAGCATTTGTTGCCTAGGGCATGAGCATTATTCATGTCATCAAGTGTTGATAATAGGGAACCAACTAGTGCCAAGTAGGGATCGAGTACCCCTTATCTGTAACTGAACTAACATTTTTTTTTACTTATATCTATATCCATACCCGAATGAGTATCCTTTACCTCTCCTATATTTATATATGGTGGGTACTCGATACCTGGTGGATGCTTAATACTCGGTGGATAATCTATCTTCTAATGGATAACGACATTACCCATCAAACCAATTATTCGACAGATTAAAAGTACCCATATACCTATCAAAATTTTTAATTATACATAATTACTTTTTGACATTAAAAAATATTTTAAAAAATAGAAAAAATAATAAATTATTAACTTAGCAGCTGAAGCAGACAAATCATCCTTTACCAAAGCAAGAAACTATACCTCTACTATATATAAAGTAGTCATACTACAAAGCTATAACCTGTTAGACTTCTAAAACTTTCCTAATAACAAGCAAATTATTCAAAATATATCCGAGTAGTATGATAGAAAAACATAATAAAATATATCAACAACAATATTGTTTAAAACTAGTATATAATGTCCAAAAAACATTAAAAAAAAACCTATTAGAACACAAATGGCATCATGATTGGAAGAACTTTTCAATCTTCATTCTTGAATCTTTATACTTCAATCATCATGCATATACTTGGTACATCAAAAAAGTAAAAATAAATATTCAAAAAATGTGTGTGTGTGTGTGTGTGTATTACATCTACTAATAACTTTATATTTATAAATACCTAATCTTTAACTCATTTTCACCATCATTGGACTCCTCATCTTCAAAAGAAGTGTGATAAGAGTCATGATAATATGATATTTCAAAATCATTATTATCTAGTAAAGGATTTAAATAATAAAACCAATAGATAAAATAATACATATTTTATAATTTAACTAAAATTTAACAATATTAAAAAAATGTTACCTTTGCCCCTCATCATTGTTGCCCAAAGCCAACCTCAACTACACATCAATGCTTCTAAATCCTTTGGATGTAACTGACTGCAGTGAGGATTAATAAACCAATTACTTGTACTAAAAGAAGATTATGAATAATGAGTGGAAATAGGGATAGCTAGTATATCCCTAACCGTGTTTTGCAAAATTGGAAGCTTAGTATTTGTCTTCTACTATGACAAAACATCAAAGTCCTCCATCTTTAACATAACAACCTCCTCCCAATAATAATCTAACTTGTTATTTTGTGATGAATTTGTAACACAGTGGTTAGCTAACCAGTTTTCATATATGTCTACTCTTTTAGAACCGAAGCTAGTACTACCACTATAGGGAGTATGACTAGAAATAGTTAAACCACAAGATTTACATGTATTTCTCACTATATGCTTCAATTTCTGTTCATACTCACAAAACAACTCATAACATGTTCTACATACTTTCTCTACCTCATCATAAGTAGAGTCCAAATAAATCAAGGAATAATAACATTCCGCCAACTTTATTTTAAATCAGAGATCCAAAATGGATATTACCGCCCCCCCCCCCATAATCCCTTGAATTATCAAATTTCTCTAACATTTTTTCAGCCATAGTCTTAATTTCTTCATCTTCCTAAAATGCCCATTCAGACAAAGCAAATCTATTTTGACATACCTTAGGAAAATACAAGTTAGAAGTAGGATACTTATTTTCCGAGGAAAAAAAACAAAGTCACCTCATAAAACAACAACAATTTCAAACAAATAAATTGAGTCATTTTCCACTCGTTAGAACTAGGACAACATTTAAAACTAGGATCCAACCATGATAATCGCTTAAACACATCTTCTTACAATAATGCAACATAAAACATTAAGAAAGCATATTATCTTACAATCTTGCACTAAACCTCTTAAACACATTTTCTAACAACAATGCAACATAAAACATTAATAAAGAGGCGTTCCATCTTTTCTTAATGTTGAAAAACCTCTACAAACCTTTCTATTCGTTTTCCATGTTGCCCTCAAAACACCAGACTCTAACAAAAATTTTCAATTGTCTTATAGATTACATCCATCCCATCCCTAAATATAAAATTAAGAATATTCATAGGATAACACTTGTGAAAATATTTTCCATGCAATAAAAAACACTTTGCTTGTAATCTTCTTTCCATCTCATCAACTATAGCATCATTGGTAGTATAATTGTCAACAATTAGTGTTGTGAAATTTGTATCAATATTTCAATCCACCAAAATATTTAACAAAAAAATCACAAATAACTTAACTATATGGGGGGTAGGAACATATATGAACCTTAAAAAAGATAAAAAGGAAAAAAAATAACAAATATAATTGAGAGTATCACATTATCACATAGTATCACCATTGAAACTTAGAACTTTATGTGGATAAAATATTAAAAGTACCTAATTATCTAACTTTATAAGTTCCATTGAGTATAAATCTAATGAGTTTTTATAGCCATAAAACCCTTCTTTTGATTTTTCGTGGCCTATGTCGGTAGTGATTGAAATATGTCTCTTATTACAACATAATAAGGACATTGCTCTATTTTTATCAAATTCCAAAATATTAAGGATATTACTTTTCAATATATTCCTTGAAATCAACTTAAAAGAAATTTAAATACCTGACACAAAATTCTTAAATCCTTTATGTTCCACTATAAAAAGTGGATACTTATACATTACCATCATATTACACAAGTCTTGCCATGAAATTCCTTGATTGAATTCAATGATAATTATCTTTCCCTTTCCTTCCCCCTTTTGAGTGAATTGCAACTTGTGTTGGCCTACTCCTCGTATAACCTTACACACTTCTTTATATGCTCACGCAAATAAGAAGTGTCATTTTTTTGGATCCCCACTTAAACTTTTATTATAACTTCTACAAATGGCATTTTTATTCCCATTAGTCTTCACCGCATTAAAAAGTTCCCATATAAGTAAAGTTTTCTTTATTTATTTTTCCCTAGAGTAAGTTTTTGTACTTCCACATATTCCTCTTCATCATTTGTAGATGACTTGGCAGTAATAGGGTTACTAGCTACAATTGATGAATGTAGAGATATTTGACTTAGTAAATAGGTAATACTAGCTCTAACTATCATCCCTAAACCTAAGGAGAAAATTATGAAAGCACATAAAATATTAAAACTTTATAATATCAAATTCAAATGATTTTACATATATTACAAACATTAGGTAAAGAGAGTTGCATAATGGTTATTATAATTTTTATCAATTCTAAGATTATGAACACATCACTATCATAATGAATTTTATAACCACATATCCATTTTGTGTATCAATATTGAATCATACATAATTTATTCATGACATCTTTCTTATTTCCATTAATAATTTAATTTTTTACTTATAAGAAAAACAATGTCTTCATTTTTACCATGTTTTTAATATGATTTTTGACAAATAAAATCATCTTCAACAAGCCGATTGTAGATATTAACTTTATAACTTAAGATATACCATCTTGTTCCTTCTATTTAGTCAAAACGCTCTTCAAAATGATTAACTTAAGATAGCAATAAACAAATTGCATATTCAAAGTGATTAACTTAAAATAATATATTGCATATAGCTAGTTAGCTATAACATATAACATGTTAGATAGGATTTTTTCAACAAAAAATCTATGATATCTTCCCAGATTTTTTCAACATGTTAGATTCTACTTGGCAATTCTGCTATCCATCATGCACACACACACACACACACACACACATAAATATATATATGCAGATTACATATACATTTGCATAACACATACATACTTTCTTTCCTACATATACATTACACAAAAAACTAGCATAGCATACAAAATCTACCCCAATCGGCCAATCCTAAATAAAAGGTGAGACCTACCCCAATCCTAACTAAATGATGAATTGTGTTGTCAAGATTCATTTTTTCTTATCAAATTAAAACTTTAAGAGCACACCAAATATATAATCTACACACATACGCATGCACGCACACACACCCCTAATAAAAAATAGTTCCCTGATCACTCCACTAGATGTAGGCCAGTTAATGAGACTTAATGTGATGAAGACTTGTAGAGAAGGAGAGGTCAAGAGGAAGACTAGATGCCAATGAATGTTGTGATGCCTTAAGGGAGGAGTAGTCGTCGAACGAACACACAAGAACATTGATACAAGGGAATGGGAAGTTAGGAACCGGGGTCTAAGGTCTAGAAATAAAGAATTGAGGAAGGAGGAACATGCTCTGTAATTTAAACATATGGGCACTATGGGTAGGCGAAAAGGGTCGGGACCTTAATGGGGTTGTTAGTTAAGTTATAAATGTTGTTATTGGTTAGTGTTAGATTTTTAGGCTTTGTTTAATTTATATTTTTAAGCTTATTAGATGTAATATTTTATCATTTAAATAAAGGGTAAAAATATTATTTTTTATTATGGATAAACAAATGCAAGTATAGATAGGGTATAGAAGTGGGTACGGATTTGGATATCCCGTACCTATATCTATACCCAAACCCGATGGATTTTTTAAACTACACTCTATATCCATATCTATATCCATTTATCTAAATCCGTTTATATATCCAATGGATAAAATCCATCAGATTTTGGATAAAATCCATCTGATTTCCATACCTAGTGCTAAGGTCACTAAGGATGCTGCCAACAAGGCTATAAAGTGAAATTTGTTATGGTCATATGGTTTAATCAAGTATACTTATTTTATGTCATAAAAAATTTGTTTTCATTATTAATTTATTATTAGTGTATTTGTCTTATCTTTAGGTCTCTATTTTGTTTGTCATATTTTATGCCTGCCACCTTTCATTGTTAGTTCTCAAAATTGGGTGCTAGATCATTAGCAATGAGGTTATGACATCAAGTCCTGTCATTTATGTTAAAACTTCCTTTTAATGTGCTATTAGAGTTCACTATAATTTTTTATGCTTATTTTATGTTAAAAGTTATGGATATTTATTTGGCTATGGCTTCTTAATTTCAATTTGCATTCAACTTTCATCTATTTAATATAAAGCATTGTAGGACACACGGTTTAATAATTATGGGGATCTGGTTTTCAAGGACATAAATTAGGGACAAGGATTGGGGTAGGGATGGGCAAGGGTCGGGGTAGGGATGGGGATTAAATCCTAGTAGGACTTGCATGATGCTTTTCCTTTTACAAAAAACTAGGAATTGAGGTGGGTTAAGAAAAAAATATATATTTTGGCTTCAGGGACCTGCTTCAATGCCATCCCTAATCATATTTTTATGGTGATTATATTGTTCTACATAAATATTATACCAAAGACATAATTGGTAATAAAAAAAATGGACAACATATAATAAATGGTGCTTATGCCCCATTTGAATTGTGATTATATATTTTCTCTATTATAATTATGTATTATAGCTAGAAATATTCCTTGATGTGAACACTATGTTAAAGAAATCTGAAAGTTCAATTTTGTTAAAAACAATGTTTTAAAAATTTTGAAGAAAAAAAGCATTGATAACTAGAAACTTATTTTTTTCTATATTGCATACTAGGATTTTTTTATTAATTTAATTAACCTTATTACCAAAAGTACAATGTGATGAGTACATCTTAGGAAGCATAAATCAAATAAGTTGGCATTCTATCCAACTTTGCTAATAAACTTCCATATCTCCTATGATAGAAACTAAGTCTAGCAAAAACATCTTTTATAATCTTTTGTATATATATACTTGACAAAACAAATTTGAAATGAAATACCAGGAGACTCTGTTCATCCATAACTGATAACATAAAGTATAAGAAACTAATATGAGTAAATCACCTCTCACATTTTGTCTTTCTCCCATTCCGATCAACCACTAGAATAGTTGATCCATTATTGTAGGTTAAAATACTATTTGCATCCAATTCAATATCATTCTCCAACATTTATTGGCCATGGGACATGGGGTAAATATGTGTTCTATATCTTTAGTCTTGGATATAAAAACATTGTATCAAAATTCTATGATTACACCCCATCATCGTAGCTTAGCTTTATTTTTTAATGCATTATGACTTGACTTAGTCAATGGGCAGGCCCAGGAAGGGTTGGGTCAAGGCTTGACTAGCGAGCCTTAAGAGATTTTAGGCTAATATTGGGTTGGGATAACTTATGAGTTTTGAAAATTAATATCTTACAAGTTGAATTTATTTATAGTTGAATATTTTAAATATATTTTACAAGTAAAAAAATAAAGAAAATTAGAATCAGCACATATATACTAATTTTAATACTATCTTAGTGAATATTTATGAAAAAAATTGTGTAATGTCTTACTTTGTTTAATTCTCATTTAGGTTGCACGGAAATGGAAATGGGGACACAATATTTTAAAAAATAATAATAAGGAAACAGGAATGTTAGGAAATGAATATATATATATATATTAAATCAAATTAAAGATTTCCATTCTATGAATGATAAACATGATTATAACCACTTTATGATAAATGAACTTGCTATCATTAGTCATTCATTCACACATAAAATGAATTATTATTGCCATTAAGCATAAGACATTAGAAGTTTACATAACAAAAACATTTTCAAAATAACAAGAAAATAAGGTGAAGCATTCACCATTTATTAGAATATTCGTCATTATCTTCATCTTTTTCTAGGTTGATCTCTCCATCCTTACTAAAAATCATATTCTCTAATTCAGGTTCATCAAGGGAGACAGAAGTAATCTCAATCAATATAGTTTGAAAGATCTAAATTCATAGCCAAAAACAACCCATGTCTTTGATTTATTTTTCTTGTATTGTGGAAGCCTTCTTACCAGGAGACGATGGTTCTTGTGAATAAACACTAAATTTTCAGCAGACTTTGGAAGAATTATATTCCTCTTCATGGAATGGATGAAACCATAAGTGTTCTACTTTCATTCACTAGATGAAGAGGAAGAAACTTGACCAAGTACTTTCAGAGCAATGATTTGAAGTAACGGTGTACATGAACTATAAGCTCCCCACCAATCCTAGGGGTCAAGTGTATTTTCATCAAAAAGAGAATCAACTTCTCCAAATCTCCCATTCTTTAGAGAAAATTTGGCATACTCCAAAGTAGCTCTTGATTGTTTATATTGGTTAGGAAATAACATTCTGAAATACTTGTTCCTTTCATAAAAAATCTCAAATTCTGTATGAGGAGAAATTTAACTTGAGTTTCACTTAACCAATTTTCACTATAATACCTTTCAGTAAGATAAGAACAATTATTTTTAGTAGCTATCAAACTAAAAGTAAACAAAGTGGAATAGACACAATAAATAAATGTTTCACTTAATGACTTGAAATTATCTAGGGTTCAATGAGTAGGCCAAACAATGAAGATATGTATTACTTTTGGTCTAATGAGAAACAATGATGTTATACACCACTTAATCCTTCTATAAAGTCCTTATGTTCATACTTATATATGACATTTCTGGCTTCATCAATCATTGCATCCTACAAGTCATAAACGTGGTAAAGAGTTGGTTTATTATTATCACACTCTTGGATCATTTTGTATATCAATTTTGTGAAGTCAAGAATATAATCAAATTTATCCCACCACAAATTGCCAAGGATTTTTTTTCTTTAACAAACATTACTTTTCCAACATCATCATCTTGATAAGATAACCATTGTTCACTAATCACCATATCCCAAGGAGAATATTTTATAGGTCTCATTCTCTTCAACATATAATAACAATGGAAGAAAAATTGGCTTCAACAACCACAAGTAACTTCAAGGGATAAAATTTGTTTTAGATGGCTAATATCATGAAATGATTCATGATAAAAAATAATAATAATAATTTGGATATCATCACTATGGATCTCTATTATCCAATGTAACTCTATATATACTTTAGAACTACTCTCCATATTTTTCATAGCATAAATTTTTTTCAAAGCAATATTTACTATATGCTCAACACAAGGAATCCAACAAATATGATTATAAATCCCTTCAATGATTTCACCCGCTCCTTTGCAATAAGATGCATTATCAGCGATAACTTAAACAAAATTTTGATCACCCATTTCATCATTGACTTCTTTTAACAAAGTAGAAATGAAATACTTGTCTTTTTATCTCACTTGATGAACAAACAACTATTAAAAACATATGATGGGTATCACAAATCGCAATAAACTTTACAAGTTGCCTCCTGTGCACATCACTCCAACCATAAGATACAATAATAACTCCCTTTGATATTTTCCTTTTCTTATTCAAGTAAATATGTTTTTGTAAGATTATAACCAAGTATAAATTAATTGGATATATGATGTTTTGCAGCAAAGGAAAAGGCCTCCATGAAATTAAGGTTACTAGCTAAATTAAATGAAACACCAGTAGTATAAAACATCCTAGCAATCAAATTATCCAACCGAGAATGAATTTATTCCATGAAAGCCTTACTTAAAGGATTATTCTCATCTCCCTTCCTATTCATAAAAGAAGCCATATCAATTCCCATTCTTAAAGTAGGTATAAAGCTTGAAGAGGAAGGAGGTAAAGGCACATGCTTTAGTTGACTAGTTTTAACTCTTATTATAGCTTCTTCTTCTAATGTTTCCATCTCAATTTTATTCTCTCTACTCACTTTATTACAACTTTAAATACCTTTGATCAAAATATTCAACAAGTCTTTACTCTAGTATATCTACTTTGTCTTGTTTGATTACAAAATTTACAAGCCCATTTTATACCCCATCCTCTATTTTTATCATCTTCAATAATATATCTCCACATAGGGTTATCACTTTCATCATTAGAAGCAATAATTCCATTACTAGAATTCACATGACTAATATTAGTATTAGAAATCATAATTCAAGCCACCAAAAATAGAAAATCTCAGGAAATCATGTAAGACTTTGACAACAACCCAACTATGTAATATACAATAAATAATTCCTATCCACAAACAAATCCTCAATCTTTTGAGCACACATTTTTTTTACCTCATAGGTCAAACAATACCACTGTTCTTGTTTTGATGATAACAAATGGGTCTTGAGAGCTAATGTGTTTGCTTAAGTATGCATGTACTATAATTGATAAATAAAAAGATCTAAATATACTAATTCTAATCATTTATCTAATGTGCAATTTAAAAGAGCAATCAAGTTTTAATACACAAAAGAAGAACGTATGAAGATAACCAAATCTTAATGTTTAAGAATCATATTGCTAAAATCTTAGGTTACGAGTAAATATTTGAGTTGAGTAATTTCACATTTTGACGAAAAATCTTTAAAAAGTTTTTAAACACTTGACTTGAATTCACTTTATGCAATTTCATATTGATCTTGATTTCTAAATATTTCTAAGTGTTCTAAACTTGTTGTTTAGTTATAGTTGGAAGTAGTCGACATATCTATTGATTGGATTGATTAAGACTAGAGCATTAAAATAGAACAAACTCAAATAGATCAATTGGCTTAGCAAACTAATCAATTGGTTGGTAAACTGATCGACTAGATTAACTTAAACAATCCATGGGTTTTGCTCTATAGAAACCCTTTCCTCTCCATTTAAATACCTTGATTAGTTTCAGCCAATGGATTAACTGGCTTAACTTAACCAATCCATGAGTTTTTCTTCTATCTCTATTTAAAGACATTGGCTGGTTTTAGCAAACTAACTAACTAGTTTTTAACCAATCAACTGGTTTGAATAAACCAATAGATTGGTTGAATGAACATATCAATTGGTTTACTAAACCATAATACTATTTATATATGTCCATAGGACCAACTCAGTACCACGCATAATCGATTAATTGGTTTCCATAAACTGATTGACTGGTTTATATAATGGTAACTTTCCATTTCAAGTCTAAACATAATCAACCAACTAGTTTGAACCAACGATCGATTGGTTGTACAACCGATCGACTGACTTGGCCAGACTAATTGACTAGTGAGCAATAAATGTTTATTTTGTTTACCTGTTGGGCAATACAAATTTTTAGTTGTGTCCAACAGCTACACAAGAAGGACAAGCCTTATAAATAATCTCCCTTGGCATTTATTACGACAACTTTTCAAATACACTGATTTTGCAGTCAATTATCTACTCTTGAATCATTCAATTGCTCATTAAAACTCTTTCCACTTTTAGATTCAGAGTTTTTATTGAAAATTGTTCATTGCGCACTTATCTTAGCTAGAATTTCTCTTCAATTATGATATATTTTAATACATCCAGTTAGATTAAATCTCATCCAAAGTTCTACACTTTTATATCTTGTAATTTTTGTGAGAATCAATTGTAATCACAACAATATTACAAAATTCATTATAAAGGAATTAATGAGTATTTACCTATCATTCTTGAGATTTCTTCTAGAAAGTCTACAAAATATAAATAATTAAAGTTGTAAATCATTTATTAAAGAAAAATTGAGATTGTAAGGCTCATAAACCAAAATAAGAGTGGTTATCAATAAAAACACATCACTATTTAAAATCCAAAATAGAGAACCTGTTGGTAGTGAATGTAGAGAGTAATTTGCCTTTGCATCACTCTACATTATTTATAATTTTTTATTTGTTGTTTTTATTTCATAAAATCCTATTCACCCCTACAAGGTTCTTTTATTATTTTATGAAAAATAAATAAATAGCCTCATCATCAATAACTAAATTTATATTAACCTTTGAAATTTAAATGTTACTTGAATAGAATATATTTTAATAAAACAAAGTGTTTTGACTTCATACTTAGTATTAGATGAACTGAATCATAAAATTTCATTGTAACACCGACACTCTTCAATTCAACCTCAATTCTCATTATAAAACCGATAACCAAATAGAAAGTAAAAAATAATTAATTATTTAGAGAAAATGCTCACTAAGAGAAGGAGATCAAGTTTTCAGCCACAAGAGACCTTAGTTGTGTTGCTAGTGGTCGTTTGTGCCTTTAATTGAGGCTAATGTTGCCTCTCTAGTGGTCATCACTTCGGGTTCAAACTAGGAGAGGAGGGTAGAAGCTCGATCTACTTCAAGCTACAACATGAGTTGTAGAGTAGTTAGGATAGTTGGGGGGGTTCAAAGTTTGATTTTAGGTTTTCAGTTGCACACCTCATATAAAGTGCCTTAATTTTTTTAAAAAAAAAAAACTTAACACAAAATGAGCCATTTTAGCCCAAAATTTCCCTTCTATGCTTGGGAACAAACAGGATCACCAACCCAAGTTTCTAACAATGTCCCCATTTTTGGGATGACTTAGAAACATGGAACAACCCCCTTCTTCCTTTTTTGTGCAACATAGCTTATTAATAACATGTTGAAATATAATTAGTTATTATATAATTTTATCAAGTTTCTAGCTACATTTAATACTATTTTCCTTATAAATATTTTTTTAACATAAATTGAATTTGGTGCTATGTTATTTTTTAAACACTTTAATTGTACTTTGAAGTAATTAATAAATAAATAAATAAATGTTGTTTGTTTTGTACTATTATTTACCAAAATTTTATCATTATTAATATTGTGCAAAACATGATTAGTTTAAAAAAAAGTAATATGTAAATATAAGCCATCACAGGAAAAAAAAGTTAATGACAAGTGATAGTTATTTATTTTTTATTAAAAGATAGATTAATAATAAATTAAAGAGATAGAATATTGATAAAAGTCCATGGAACTCATGGACTTTTAATATGACCCATATTCAAGTGATCGTAAAATAAAAGGGGTCAATTTATACCCATATGCCTTATGGCTCAGGCTAACTATGTGTTGTGAATTGATAGAGTTGGATGAGTTTGACAAGTCACCCTACATTTGTATAGATATAATTGTAACACAAAAATCGAATAACAATTTTGAGTCTTGGTAATATAACGTGATTCCAAACAAAATGTCTCCATGTCATTTTCACCACTTGAGGTATAAGAGGTTCATACATTGCTCATATACCATATTTGTTGTGCATTTCACACGCTCTAGAGATGATATGATTATATGAGGGATTGCGTGAAATTATAGGTTAGAATATGCTTATGAAGCTATTTCCATCCATTTTGAGGGAAGAACTATAGTGGTTGTATATAGCTCATCATAGGTCCTCATCCATTTATAATATCTAGAATTTTTTTAAATAAATCTAATTTATCACTAGAGGGTTTATGATAAGTCAAAATTATCTAAGATTTTTTCCCCTATAATCTCTCATAGTTTTGCTTCTTTACGGTACTTTGGCTACTTTGATAATTTAAGTTGTTATATGTACCAACATTTTATTAATACCAACAACTTATATTCATAATCATGAAATTGTTGGATGCTAATTGATTCCAAAATTGTTGTGTTATTGATATCAAACACAATTAGGACCCACTCTCTTTATCTTATTTTTATTGATATGAATGGATATAAATTGAAATTTTCAATAAGTTGCTATTATTATTGTTACATTGTTATTACCATTATTAGTATCACTTCTATGATTATCATCATTACAATTATTCTAATTATTACCATTAATTTTATATTATTAGTATTAGTATTAGTATTATCTAATTTTTTCTCATAAGATATGATCTAATAACTTCTAAAAATAAGATGAGAAGATCAATCCTTAGTATATGAATTCTACTTTAGCATGTACTAAATTATCCTTGCTCTCTTTATTAGGGATAAAAAAAGATCTAGGGTTACAAATGTAAGGAAAAATGTGTACATTTTATATGCAACTAAATATATTGTGTGAGTGTTTATGCAGTTTTTGCTTGAACTACACTCAAACTGGGCTATCCAATCATAATTTGCATAAAAGTGTCATATAGAGAGTTTTGTTAGAGAAATAAAAATAAATGTCATGCCCCTATTTTATAATTTAGGTTACATGATATTTTTAAATTTGTTATGAAATAAAGGTTATAATATAGAAACTTTCATAAATGAAATGATTCACACTTGGTAAGATAACTAAAAGTAGAAATAAATGTAGTATTTAAGGTCATCTACCAACTTGTGAATTTTGAACTAATACATCAGTTATAACATTTTTGCTAAATAATATAAGTCTTAGGAACTATTAAAGGTCATTCGTTTAGACTAGTTATTTATACTATACCCTTTTATTATCTATTTTATTAAGAACATAAATTAGTTAAGTTTCCAAAGAAAATTTATGAAATGGTATAATAGTCATTTTCGGCATCTTATTTCAACTTATATCTTATTAAATTGTGTGACTAGAATAAATGTAATATATATTGTGAAAGAATATGGTGGTGAAATATGGCAAAAAAAAATTATAACTATCAAGGAATATTATTAATAGTAGTGAGACTAGCCTTAATTGCAAAATTTCATCCCTTATCGCTACCTTTTGAAAAAGGATATTCTAAAAGCAACCATACACAAATAATTTTTTCAACCACAATTGTACTACACCAAGTGTTGAAACTACAACCTAACATTACATGCCTTATCATAGAAAGTAACCAACGAGAGAACAAAGGATACGTAATACTAGAGAAGGCTACCATATAAAATAAAGGAAGAGGAAGCATAAACACATAAACTTCCCAACTTAAAGCTACACTCAGAAGTCTCACTCCTAGTCAACCCTTTCTTAGCAAGCCCATATGGGATGTAATTGGCACTTATGCTCTTATAGAAGTTTCTTACTTCCAATCATTTTTTTATAATGTCTAATCAAATTTAGTCATAACCATTATAAAATGGACTTTTCCTCCTTATCAAGGAAGTAAAAAAATTTAACAATCAAAAGAAATAATTGAAATAAGTATATAATAAAATTTACCGAGGTTTGACTAGTTGTCTAGATCCTTAGAGAAATATACATTTACTATGAGAGAATATTACATTATGATAACCTAAGTTTATATCTAACATAATCTCTTGTCTCTAAAAAGGAATACCCTTTTATGGTCTATGATAATCTTAAAGATTTCCTCGCCCTAAAATTTATGTACACTCTTATAATTCTCCAACCGACACTACTTGTGTCACCCAACATAAGGGGTCGTGTTAATACATAGTGAAAAATCCTTCAGCACTCATCGACACAGGGTGGTTGTGTTGATTAACACATCCATGATGATAAGTGTTTATGCACTTATAAGCAAGAGGGGAAAACAAATGATGATTTTGGGAGAACTAAATAAAGATCTAGGGTTCTTTGCTTAGCATCATCCAATCCAATCTCACCCACTATTCATCTACAATCTTTCATCTCTTAATCTCAATTTCTTATTTTCAGTCTGACAGATTGAACAGTGATTTCCTCATCTTGAATGAAGAGAGTATTGTATTTTTCCTTTTGATTCTATTTGTTTTCAAATTGATATTATTCTTTATATTTAAGATGTCGAGCTTAATGAAAGCCATGATTAAATATTTGATTTGTGCCGAGGTGAAGGGAAATCCCCTAATCTAGATGAGTTGAGAATCTAAACCCTGCCCAATCTAGTTTCTTGTCATATGTGTTGTGTTAATGCTTTAATTGGTATAATAGAGAAATTGTTCACATTTCTATTGTTATTTAGAGAAACCCGGTGGGATTCAAGAATGAGTTAGAGTGGGCTCCATTAGTATGACTAGATATCAAACTACAAGGTCGTTGGTTTTTCCTCTACAAATTTAAAAAGGGAATATGATACTCAAGAATGTGTTGCCTATTATTTCATTTGTATTAGAGATAGATGAGTCTCAATAGACAATAGGGTGAAGTGGCTTGAGAGTAAATTATATACATACTTTGGTTGGCATTCATGAATAAGTTTTTTGGTTTAGGATTAGTATTTGATCACACTAGGATTAAGGGGATTTATTGAAACCTTAGCCTTTTCTCTAATTTCAAGTGTTCTTATTTTATAATTGGATTTTGTTTGCAAATTTTCTTTTTATTTAGATTTAGACATAATCTACCCCTATCATTAGTTTAAACACATGAGATCTTTTCACCATCTCATTGCTCACTTTATAGTCCCCGTGGATCAACCATCCATGCTACTTCAACACTGTGCACTTGCAATTTGAGTACACCAAGTTTATGCAGTATAGTAATGAGTATTCCCACATGTCTTATTAGAATATATTAAGAATTTTTTTTCTTAGAGCAAAGTTGATGAGAACAACCATTATTTGATATTTAACCATCTTGGAAAACGATGTTTTTACCATTGGAGAGCATGAGAAATTCTCAAAAATATTTATCCATATATGTAATAATTTGTTTTTACCTAGATCTAATTACCATGTAGTTAGTTTCATAATCCATTTATAAAATTTTAATATTTATTTCTAGACCATTTATATTAAGCCTTTTAAAGTTCATTTTATTCATTTGCAAAAATTTATATTTTCTATGATTCTATCATTTTAATCATTTTTACATATCTTCAACTCGTCAAAAATTTATAACTCATTATAAAATTATTTTTAAGATTACCAACTCATTTCATTCTAGTTTTCTTCATTTGTTCCTTCTAAATCATAAAACCAAAAGATGATTTTAGTTATTTAATTAGTTTTAATCCATTTAAGCTTTGAATGAATTATAAAATCAAATGTTTTTTTACATATTTGGTCTTATAAAATCTTTCCCCATCAACCTGTACCATTCTAACCTTTCATTATTTATTTTGCTCATTTGTAGAAAAAAAATTCATAGATTATTCAAATTAGCTGTTTCCCCTCGTTTTTCATCCGCCAAGCCTCAAACCAACTCATATAAGCAATGTTTTAATATATTTGTTTTCCTAAAATTATTTTACATCTCCCCATAAATTTCATAATTTTTGGGATTTATTTCATATTTCTTCAATAAATTTCTGATTAACTCCTTTCTACACATTTTAATTTTATTTTAAAAAAGTAAAAAGACCACCACTCACATCCTTCTTATTTCTCACATGACACACCCATCATTTTGAGAACCAAATCTTTGTTTTCCTAGTTATTTTTTCCTACTACATCCTAACCGTGCCCAAAAATCCACTCAAATAGTCATCTAATCTTTCATACTGAATCACCTATTTCACTCAAGTAATTTGCCCTCCATATCACATCATACTCCCTAGGTTCATGTTAGGACTGTGCAAACCCATCTATCTCATCACACAACCCCATCAAGCCCAAATAAACCCCCTCACACAACTCCTTTTTTACCTCATACAAAACTCAACAAGATCTAAGTGTGCTTTCCATTGTTTGTCTCCCTCTTTATTGATACTCATAACCCTCTTTCATAAAGTTCCCTTAGTTTCCTTACCTATCTCCACCCCTAAATCCCTTCTTCTATTTATTGTAGCTAGATCTTTTTCTTTGTGGGTGTGTTGTGCCTTTTTTGCCCCATTTATGTTGCTTTTTGCGTGAGCGTTGCCCCTACATTTAGCTTGTTGATGCCCAGAGTCATTCACATCCCTTTTCCTTTGTATTTTGAAGCATTGAGCCACCATAACACATCCACCCTTTCTTCCTCTTTGTCTTGGCTCTTGTTTGCAATTTTAGGGTGTTGATGTGGGTAGTTTTGTGTTGGTTTTGGCACTGGTAAGTTTCTACTGCTATCACTGATTTTCCTTCACCATTTATCTCCTTTTATACCTTGATTCATACTACCTTATCCTTTACTTGCTCATTAATAATTTTATTAGGTGTTGATCTTAGGAGTATATTTTATTTGCTTGAAAACTAACTAATAGGTAATGTGATTAATTTTCTAGATGTAGGATCTTTACTATTATTATTACATTAAGTTAAATGTCATATATGCATGTTTATCTCTATTTTTAAGTAATGCTTGAGATTGTATTTAAGTGTTGGTAAGATGACTTAATCCTAGAGTTATTAATGTGCAAGTATGAGAATTTGGATGAGAGAATGAGTTGCATGATTTTAACATGATTTTATGTCTATTGAAACCTTGATGAATATACTATTGGTGTGTGATGAATATTTTGTTGATCATTGATGAATGTAAAGTGAAATTATGATCAATATGCTTGTACCTATGATGAATGATACTTAGCCTTATTATTTTCTATGGTTTTAAGTTGTTTTAATTTTTCATAAATATGATTTCATGTGTATTTTTAAATATAGAAGCCTTAGGTGTAATTTAGAATTCATTAGAGCTAAATTTAATCTATTATAAAATTATTAAGTTGGAGTTAGTTGGCATAATTAAGGGTATTTTTAGCCTTTAAACATTAATTTTGGAATTTGGCATTTAAAATGAGTATTATGATAAATAAATAAAATGAGTTACATGTATCAAGTAAATTAATTAAAATACTTATTATTAGTTTACATTGGTGTTTTCCGGTAAAATGGACATATAACACTTTAAAAGTAAAGTTGGTATTTTACGTACTTAATTTTGAGTTTAACTCCTATTTGGATTAATCACATTTAATATGAAGTGTTTAGGTGTTGTCTTGAATTTGGTAAACTAAGGAGTTCAAATTGGTGTTTAAATTACTTAAGTACAGAATTAAGATTAATAGGGACATTTTGGCATTTCCACCATTATTATAATATTTTTAGGCCACATTTAACTTCAAGATAACCTTAAAAACCTTTCTAGAAAGAAAAAAAAAACCTTGAATTAAGCGACTTTTTTGGTTTATTTCCATTATCATTATTTTTGGTTTAGTATTTTTGTGATCTCTTGTTTGTTATTTTATGTGGAATTTTCAATTAGTTGACATTAGTGTAATCTTACTTATGAATAACACACAAATATTAGTATGAATTCACATAAGTGTTATATGGATAATAATGATGATAAGTGTTAATCATTTATGGACTCTTAACATTAAGAGTTCAGATGGTATCCACTAAATAAAATATTAATATCAAAGCAAAATATCACATAAGTCAGAATTGAGAAAGTATATCCATTTTATCAGAAATAATAGTGGTTCCTGGGAGTGTCATGCCCTAGAAAGAGCGTTATAGTGTTTATCCTAGTTCTGTCGAAACTTGAGTGGCCCTTTATTTACTCTATATTAGTTTCTTTATTGACTTGTAGGGGTACATGTGCTTAGAAATTTAGTGTCTAGTTATGTGGTTTCTAGAAGTATATTGTCCTAGAAAGAGTCTTATGTCATAAATTCATTCCACTAGACAGAAAATAGTGGTTCCCAAAAGTGTCATGCCTTGGAAAAAGCTCTATGTTAACCGTTCCTAATAGTCAATGAGAATAAGAATTCAATTATATGACAACTAAGTAATAAAAGTAATATGGTGTATAGTCCAAGTTCCACCCTATGTTATGAAAGTGATCGCAATATGTGTTATATAATTGAATGTTACAATATTTAATGATGAAGAGAAAATAATTAAATTAAGAAAATGATTTAATGAGTTCTAGTCAATTGCTTATGGCCTTGTATAAATTTGTATTAACTATGAAAGAATATTACAATATGATCACTTAAGTTTATATTGTGCCAAAGCTCTTATATCCAACAAGGAATATCTTTGCACACCTTTTCTCAACTTGAAGATTCCCAAGAGTTATGATCAATGTTATAACACTTTAAACTCACCTTGTATCAATAACCAAAGACCCTTGATGTTATCTCTCTCACTCGACTGTCTTATGATGTGAAAGTGCTCCCTATGATGAGATACACAAATGGAATGGATAATACATCCTTTAATTTCCTAAAAAAGAACCCTTCACAAACCTCACTTATGAACTTTTCGTATATCTATGTTCAAAATTCCTTTATAAATCTCCATTCATGACAATTCATATACCCTTAGTAGTAATGTTTCATGAACTAATCACATTCATAACGTCATTCCATGTACCTCATTCGTGACCATATCTTTTAGTGTTGAAATATGAAGTTTTAATACATATAAAACCAAGAGTAATGCATGAAGTACCATTAATAGACTAACCAAAAATTATGAGTGTATATAATGCATAATGTACAATAATATCAATTCATAACACAAACCTACACTTCTAATAAATCCCTTCATCATCGTTACACCACTTTACAACATTAACAAGATCTGATTCTATCTCTAACGGTATTTGTGTAATACACTATTTTATGTTGATATCTTGATAGCATAAAATATTTTCACTTCATTATATCAATCAAATCACATAAATAAGAGAAAATACATTTAAACATATATTTCTAGTTATTGAGGACATCATTGATGAGACAATTCTACCGTATTATGCTAACAAAAACATCCTATTCCATCTGAAAATACCCTAAATTGGAGTTTTCCATGGAAAATTTGCAACACCTTGATATTGGTTATCCATAGTTCTCGATTTCCATAAGGCAAGATAGAATACTTTCCACTTTAGCCATCAAGTTGGCAAAATATGAACCATAATAATCAACTTTATTATGTATAACTTCTTTCTTGAATATATTGAGTAGCTGGTTTTACTGTGTCTAATATTTTATATTAAATTATATGAGACATTAATGGGATGTATATAATATAATAAATAATTTTTACCCTTGATAATTTTTTCTCATTATTGTAGTATATTATGTTTATGTAGAGAAATTTCAAGTTTCTAAATAGATTGAGAAACACTAAACCTATAAGTTAACTTTTGAATGCCTAGATCTTTGGTTCAAGAGAATATTATATTACAAGGAACTAGATAAAACATATGCAAGTGCTCTTACAAAAAGACCAAAAAAATTACAAGCACCATCTTTATGGGGTTTGAATACATTAAGAAATATAATCTTATGTATGTTGCCATTAGGTTAATGATAGATTATTTTCTCACAATCCATAGATAATACATCATTTATAGATTATTATGGATCTCAAAGCCAACTAATACTCTTTATACCTGATCTATAAAAGGCCCAAATGAACAATTAGATATGGTTTGAGATTTCTGAATCGAATGTTAGATGAGGTCTTAGTTTAGGTACAATGAAAATTTTTTGGGTGTGTTTCAACAATTTTAAACTCATACTCAATCTAAACAAAACTAGGGATCTCTTAGGAACTATTTAGAATCCGTTTATCCGCTACCTTGATCCACTTGTCAATTAAAGTGTAAAGATTATATTATAAAGTATAAGGACATAAGTATAGAATATATATTTTTCTTATACATTGTATCACATGCCACTTGTATTTTATATTTATATAAATTGATTATTTTAATCTCTTTTATCTAAAAAAATCTTAAACCCCAACTATTTATTGGGTATGACTTGAAGCTTTTTAGATTGTCAATTTATGTTAGATTAAGTGTTTTTTAATAGAACTAGATTAGATTTGAGATAATATAATATATATTTTTTTGCAATGATGAAAACTCTATTAGTAATTGAAAACGTTTGCAATCTGAAGACTAAAATGTCCCATAATATCACTACATAAAATACCCATAAAAAAATTTGGACAAACATCTAAGAAAATAAATTTAGAGTTTATCCCACAACCAAAATTGGCTATTTTGTCTACCACTTAGTTTCCCTATTGATAAACATGGTTGATGGAGGATTTAGTGAACTTTTCAAAGAATAATGAAAGAAATATATAGATGATTTTTAGTTGCATTTTTAATAATCTAAATCACTACCATTACATGACAATCATTGATACATATTTTTATGTCCAATGTGGATGCAATGGAAAGACCTCTAATAGTGTGGAGTTTTGCAAGGAAACTATTTCTTTTCCCTATCCTCTAAGTAAATTCAACTATAAATTCCTCATTGTGATATCTAATAACTTCACCATCACCTACACAATGAGGTTTGTTAGTGAAAGCATGAAATGATCCATCAATGTTAAGTTATAAAGAACCAAGTGGTTGGGAATTCCATCAAACAAGAAGTTGGTCATTTTTCTTATACTTAAACTCTCTGATTATGAGATGGACCCATTTGTGAACTTGGAGCTTGGTGGTGGTGCAAATAGAATGAAGTGGGGGTTGGTTTGAATTGAAAATAACATGATTTCTACATATCTAGGTTACTAAAATAACATGAGAAAAAATTGTGCTCCAAGGAACATTCCAAGTTGAGGTATCCTTAGATTAGGATTTTATTTAAACCAATTAGTTTCAATGAAGAAGGTAGAATTGGGTTGTTGGTTAAGGATAAGTTATAAACTAGTATTCCTAGCATAATCTTTAAGGCACTAGAGGAAGCTTCTAGTATTGGACAATAGCAGTTATACATAATCCCTCTATTGTGTAGTGAAAGTTCAGTGGGTAGTTTATCATGTATGGAAAGCTAGGAGAAAAAATGAAGCCAGGGAGGAACATCTAGGTGCCAGATCTACCTATAATCATTAGAGTTATCAAGCTGGCAAAGGGACTCATAAGTTATTCTTGTAGAGAAAATATTGTTCAATGAGGATTTCTAACTGGGGTGATCTTATTCCTTGATAAAATTCCAAGGCAAGGGTCATGATAAATGAAATTAAAGATGTTGTTGAGAATAATGAAATAAAAATATGAGAGGCCACACTTGTTCTCTGAGATGATATCTACAACATAGGATTTTGGATCCTTGATGGCTAAAAGGCCTTTAATGTGCTCTATCATAGTATGGTCATCAAACCCAAGTGTTTTTCCAGATGTTGACTTTCTTTTCATTGATAAATTCCAATCAAAATCAATTTTCACCTAAGTAAGCACTTTCTAATGGGAGGAATGACTTTTTAGGGGATTTTTGGAGCTTTGGTATTTATCCTTGGGTGTGAAGACCCACAAGGTATCTTTCATGGTTAGGAATCTCTATATGACCCCCATAAGATGGGCCTTGTTATTAAGAATAACACTTCTAAGATTAATATTTCTTAAAGTTTTGGAAACATAAACTTTTTACAAAGTGACATGAATTATTTTATGCTCATTATTAGTTCCCCACAAGAAGTTTTTTTTGAATTTATCTATAATATCCCAAAATTTTGCAATCCTTATTTTTGAATGTTCATTATTTTATCCAAAACCTAACCCTTGAATCTTATCTGAACTATTTTTTTTTATCAATGACTCATAAACCCATATAAATTCATCCTAAACTAAGAATTTTACCTCACTTTATTTTTCCTAATCAGATGCCCTAAATCCGAATAAATTATTTTACCCCAATCCCTAAATTTTATTTTATTTTTCTTTTTATTCTTTCCCTTTTCCTTTTTCTTTCTTTTTCTCTCCCTTCTCTTCCCTTTTTCTTCCTTTCTTTTTATCCTTTCCGACTTACCAGCACAACCCAACTCTTTCTTTCTTTCTTTCACTTTTCGTCCTTGAATTGCTGGCATAACCCACCTCATTCCTTCTCCTTTTTTAATTATTTTTTCCCTTTCTTTTCTTCCTTCTCATTCACACCCATCCAAATGCTCCTTGCACCTTGAGCCCGCTCGCTCTTCTTTTCCCTTTATAACTAAACAAAACCCCTACATTCCCCTCTCATTGTCTATCATTTTATTTCCTTTCCCCATTGCCATGCACCCTTCTCCTACATGCCAACCAACCTTCTATGACTAAACACCATCAAGCCTTTTTTTCTATTCACCTCATCTATGTCATTTCCCCATCAGCCTAAGCAATCCCCCACCTCTCCCCTTCCGTACTCTTTCCCTTTCCCATTCATACACCATGCCTCTGCTTACACCCAACATGTCGAGCCCCTACCACTATCAACTCCCCTACTCCTTTTGCTTTGTCCCAACCTACCCCCACCTTGGTTTCTTTTCCTATCTCCACCAATCCACATATACATACTTGCACCTCATCTTTTGCTGGTTCGAACCCATCCTTGCTCCCACTCTAATTCTCCCATTTGGTTTCCTTGAAAAAAAACCCAAGCCTTTGCCTTACTTTCTTCTCTTCTTCCTTCGCCAACTCTATTTATCCATCCCACCACCATGCCACCCATCCTATTTCTTGTGCCCATGACTATACTCACTCTCATCTCCATGCCTCATCACCCCAACTGTCCCTCAACCTCGCCTTCTCTACCTCAATTGTTCCCTATCACACTTGTATACCACCATTCCCTACACAACTGAACCTACAACCCACACACCAACCACCCTCATCACAACCCCAACGCTAACAACCACTCTACCCCTTGTTGTAGCCTTCCCTCATCCCAACCCCAACCACCATCTCCCTAGTCGTGCCTCATGCTAATAGCCTCTCCACCACCACCACCTCACCCCAGTGCCTCCCTTGTTACTGATAATGTCACCCACCGTGCATCTACCCCTCGACCATCACCTCCACCCAGCCAACCAACTCCCTCACGGAAGTCTGCCTACTTGCCTAACTCACACTCTATAAGCGGCGTGAGGTTTATAATTAAATTTTTATCCATTTGTCAACATCAAAAGCATTCTGGTATTTTTCCATTTAATAAAAAAAATATTAGTTTATTGGGTAAATATTAATATGATTAATGTGGTATAATTTGTTTAGGTACACAAGTTTAATTAGCCAAACTTAATAAATTTTAGTTGGTTACCCATAATTTATACTTTTGCTAGAAATTAGGTAATTTTTATAGTCTACTAAAATGTGAAATATCACATGTTAGCACATTAAGGTTTTTGATATACAAATTATGTTAAGCATGCTCGTTACATTGTAACTATTTGCGTAACAATCTTAGCATAAAATTTGGTGAAATGGAGCATAATGATTTGTATTAATTATTATGTGTAGAAAGTATATTAAGATGGTTTAATTTCAAAAATAAATTATATATATCATTTATGTCTAATATGATAGGTTAATTATGCTTAGCCTTATTTTTAACATAATTATTACTATTGTGTGCCCCAAGGGCAATTTGGTCATTTAAGCATATTATGATATTTATTCCGATAAAATTCCTAATATGTCTTAACTATTGTTAAGTATGAAGGTATGTGATTTGATGTTTTAGAAACATATGTTTCAGCATAATAATAATAATTATTATTATTGTTAGTGTTACTGCTACTCCTACTCCTACTCTTGCTGCTGAGTATTACTATTACTATTATTAGTATTACTATTACTATTATTATTACTATTAATATTATTATTACTATTATTATTATTTTCCCTAGGGATATTTTGGTCCTTTTAAACATATTATAACATTTATCCTAATAAGTGTACCTAATATATACTATTTATTGTTGAGTGTGGAGTGAACTAGACACACATGTTAGGGTTTTACGTACTATATTATGTGTAAGGGTAAAATGGTCATTTCGTGTGTCTAGTAATTTATTTACATGTTAAATAATTTAATTATTGTGTTTTAACTTTTCATGATAAATTGATTGATAAAATGAAAATTTATGTTTAAAATGGATGACAATGTGGTAATTCTGGCCTTAGGGGCATTTTGGTCATTTTCAGTCTAATGCGCCCAAATGTGAATAAGTGAGCCCAAGATAACCTTAGTGTGTGTGTGTGTGTGTGTGTGTGTGTGTGTGTGTGTGTGTGTGTGTGTGTGTGTGTGTGTGTGTGTGTGTGTGTGTATATATATATATATATATGTAATTTTGAAATAATTACTTAATTGAAATGGTGCCTTAATTAATCAGATAGGAGTAAAAATGGTTTAGTATGGAAATTAGATTTATATGATTGGCATGTAGTCGCATGGTCATCTTAATAAAATACTAATATTTAAAGTAAAAGACATCAAGATCAGAAATGATAGTTCTTTAGGGGTCGCTACCCTAAAAACATGGTATAGCCCATGGTTGATTATGATTTTTTGCTTGTGTACCTTAGTGCCTCAGCTAAGCCATATATCTTATTCTATTTAGCTCTATAAATGTATAGAAGGTATGCAAACTTATGGATTAAGTATCCTTATTGGTAGGGTATTGTGCTACATTAGTGTGCTAGTACAACCAAGGTACCTTAGTGTCCTTAGGTTGGTAGTCAATAGAATATTGTGTTGTCTTAGTACACCAGTATGACCAAAGTACCTTAGTGTCTCAGAGTTTGATATGATATCCCCTTGAATAAATAAAAATAAAAATGATTACTATTGGATTGAATTGGTTGATGGTAGCCTTTGTGTCTACCTGTATTTGGTATTGTACCTTTGAGCCCTACCTATAAGGTTATATATTTATAGTTTTTATTATGCTTTTGAACCCTACGTGTAATATTATGGATATTATAGATGTGTAACATGATATGTATTTTTAAGGATATGTTTATTATGTTGAGATTGGTCCTAATCATTATTTAAGAGAGCATCTCTTGTATGCTTGGTTGGTAAGTTTCATTAAATTCTAAATGAATAAGTATGAGGAGTATGTGGCTTTAATGCTTAGTGTTTATCTAATATGATTATCATATTTTGATCATTGCATGTATATTTCAATATTGTATATCATGTCTTGTCATAATGTATGTTATGTGTTCCATATAGGTGTTTCATATTAGTTTTGTATAATGGATTTCTTAGTATCATTGTACTAAATAATTCCTTTTTATGGCCCCCTTCTAATTCAATAGGCAATGGTCCTTGTATGTTAGTTTGTGAGATCAATTAAAGGCTAGTATCTTGGATTAAGAGTTAGGGTTATTCAGTGTTCTACTCGGTATCTTTTGATTTGGATGTCCTTATACTCTCATGTTTTCATATATTTTTCTTTCACTAAATTTTATAACCACAAACATTTGGTTTTATTCAAAACGACATTAAGTTACTTTGATTCTTTCTACCCTAATTCTTATAATGGTGTTACTAATTTGAATGGAGTAATATTTTTAGCACTAACACTTGGTATAAAAATGGTAGAAGAAACCGAATTTGTATTAAGTATGGAGATAACACACTGTGTTTTTATTGTTTAATTTTTTTCAATTACTTATTTAAATGAAATTTTTCGGTTCTAAATATGGGGTGTTACATGACCAATCTCATAAGAGGTTTTATGTAAGCGCTTGCCAACTTTAATGACAAAAATATGGAGGGATTTCAAGGAGGCCTTAACAAGAGTAAGTCTTTAATCAAGGGATAATGTCTTAGCCTTCCAAGTGAAAAATTTGGCTTTTAATTCATCAATAAGAGCTTTGAATATGGAAGTGGGACTTCTAGGGCTTGAAGTAGTGTATTATACCTAAAGTATAACCCATTATCCATTGTAAGAAGGATATTAAGAGCAAGATAGATTTCAGCTTGAGCTTCACTAATGATGTTAGAGGAAATGAAAAGTCTTTACTTATCTAGATTGATGCTTTAGCTAAACATATTATAGAAAACATGGAGTGTTTTCTTGATAGTTTGGATACTTTTATCATTTGCTTTTGCAAATATATATATGCTCACAAACTAGAGGTGAGAGAAAAGCGTTTTATTTTTTAACTATAATAATAGGATCCCAAGCATGATTAGGGATCACTTATTGAATGGAGGCAAAAAGAACCTTCGTATACATAATAAAGATATATGAGGAAATAGGATCTTCTTATCTCACTCTAGATGAGTAAAATATAGAAGAAGGTGTTCCATTGACAATTACTTAAAAGATGGTGTGGAAACACAAAATATAATGAGCTTGATAAGGTCATTTGGAATATTAAATCAAATAAGAACTTGGTGAGTAAAAATCCATTCAAGTTTATCGAAGGCTTTAGAAATATTAGTTTTAATAGAGAGGAAGCCTTCTTTACTCTTTCTTCAAAGCTAAAGAAAATGGATGCTTTATCTAGTGATGATAATGTTTTTACTAGCTTGGCACCCTACAGAAAAACACCTTGGAAAGGCCTAATATGAGATTGTAGAATAGATTGTAGCCTTAAGATAATGGATTTTGAGATGATATTGTAAAGTGTATCATAGAGGTTGATGGATTGATAATGAGAAATTATCTCAGATTTCAGGAATTTAGGAATGTGGAAAATGAGATAATCATTAAGGGAGTTTTCAAAATTACCCATTTCCCATGCATGTTTAACAAGATCATGAATGGAAACCATAAGAAAGTTATAGAAATGTTGGAAGAAACATATGTGAATTCCATCAGGTATAGGATCCTTATGTGGC
The DNA here is from genome assembly GCA_039764185.1 of Tamarix austromongolica. Lineage (NCBI taxonomy): Eukaryota > Viridiplantae > Streptophyta > Magnoliopsida > Caryophyllales > Tamaricaceae > Tamarix > Tamarix austromongolica. Next base: position 94,382,710 of record CM077816.1, on the reverse strand, counting down.
TCTATAGATAAAAGACTTGCATGAGTTTTATGCTTGTTAATAGGATCCAAGATAGCATCAACTTCCTCCCAAGTCATTCTTGATAGCCACATAGGGTTCAATTGTTGTAAAATTGTTCTACTACATAAATAAATCGTTGAAAAATCCTTAAAGTGTGTAAAGATGTAGGACATTGTGATTAACTGATTTTGCATTACTTATCCATTCCCCATAAGCTCCTTTAAGGGATATGATCTTATTTCTTCTTCTCTTTTTTAATGTTTAGTTATGAAATATTTTTATGTTTTAATCACCAAGAAAAAACTTGTCCATTTTAGTTTTAGTCCTCTAGAACTATTCTTCTTGAGATAAGGCTTCTTAAGGAGTAAATCTTATGTTTTACTCACACTTGATGTTGGCTTTGATGGGGTTAATAACACTTTGATTTTCAATACTTTCCAATTAGGCTTTTGATTTTTTTAATCCTTTAAAATAAATTATCAAATATATTTTTATTCCATTTGAGATCAAAAGGTGGTAATGTCTAAGGACAGTGGATGAGATTCTGATTTGGTGAACTCCAATGGTTATGCGCAAGAAGAAAAAAGTGGTTATCAAGGTTCCATATAGGCCTCATACATCTAGGCTGGTATTGAAAAAAAAGGTTGATGTGAGGTAGAGAGAAGAATATGGTAGTGATCAGAATATGCTCAAGTTATATGGGAGAGTTTCGCATTTGAAATCAGAGTTTCCAATTACTATTAATCAATGTTGATCAAGGCATTATTGCATGTGCATGCCATTTCTTTTATCACAACACCAAGTTAAAGAGGGCCATGTGAAGCCAAGTCCATAAGGCTACAATTATGCATGTAATCTACGTATTTTTGCATGTTGTTAGGGTTAGAAGGGTAGCCTCCAGACTTGTATGGCTTTGAGAAATATCATTAAAGTCCCTAATGACTAACTAGAGATAATTCATTCCATTTGTAGGAGTTTTGATATATTCCCATAGAAAGATCTTTCTTAAAACTTAGAGTATGCAAACATTATTGAGATGCACCCAAAAAAGGACAAGTAAGGTACCTTTAAGTTAATAGTAATGATGTAGGAAACTTCATCATTAACTCAAACATAAGCTTAGGACTCAATCCATAAGATATAAGTAACATCGATGATGCTAATGGCATATTACTTAGCCACTTTTTATATATAAGGGACTCTTAAATCTCTTCAAATTTGACTCCAAATATGCGGGTTTCAAGCAAAATGTCAATACCAAGGTGTTGAGAGTGCACATAATTAGAGAAAGAAGTTGTACACCTAAGGTTTTTCATACCTCAACAATTTCATGCCATACTGTTAAGGTTAGGAACCACCATATAGACATTTGAAGTAAAGATACCCTCTCAGAGAGCCTCTAACAATGGTTCCATCTCAAGTAGACCTAGGTTTCTTGGAGATGTCTAGTAGACTTCATAGCCTACACATGGATATTGAAGTTGTCACTCATGATTGCTAGTGGAGATGGGCATGGAGTGATTTTCATGGTGAGGTAAGGGATGCTAGGAGAAATTCTTATCATACAAACTGATATGTAAATTAGTGTTGCATGAATGAGCCTAAATTTTTCATTCATACCCTTCGGTGGAGGCATTTCATGGATGTGACATTTAATGTTCCTTATTTAGCCTAGAGGGACATTAATTGGTTCGGGTAGTTTCACAATTGAATCTAATGGGTTGTTATTCCTAGTGGCATCAAGATATGATTGAAATTCATAGAATCTATGCAATTTCATAACATTTGTTGCATTTTCTTGATCGTCCTCTTCCATAGGAGCATGTGTTGGGTGTGGTTCAAGATGAAGAAAAATTTTGGGTTCACTATGGCCTACTTGATGAGTGATCTTATAATATAGTAGTTAAGTTCTTAGATTACCATGTACGTTCCTAACCTTTGGGAGGGTATGAGAAAAAGATTTAGGTTTGAATATTGATATAGGGGTACCATTGTCAGAGTTTGAGGTTAGAGAAGTCTCCTTGGGTGAGGCACATTGGTTCTTCTTGGACTCACCATTATGAGTGGTTTAGATTAATGGTTGTGATGGATTTGGCAGAGGAGGTGCCCTCGTATAAGGATATCAACAAGGATGAGCTAGATATTAGGTTAGTTAACATTCCATTTTGAAAAATATTTCAAAGAGGAAACTTACAAGAGTTATTTAGGCGTTGTCAGGAAAAGTTGAAGTTGAGATGTTAAAAGATTCAGACCAATCAAAACTGAGGGAGAAATGTAAGTAATCTTAGGCTCAGGTGTAAGGGACAAAGAATCTTTGATTAAGTTATCAAGGATGGAAGCTTTGGAAGTAACTTCATTTTTACTTTGGTTTTTGAGCCAAGAGATTAAAAAATTTCTAGGTATGATCTTTACATCAAAGTATAAAATGTCACAAGTTTTCAAACATATAGGTGTTATTTTAAAGACCTTTAGACTTGACTCCTTCTTAGAGGCAGACTAACTTCTTCTTTTTTGTTACACTAATATCCAGAGAGTGTATAAATCTTATGATGTTTGGTTTGGTGGTTGGTTCTCCTATTGGGATGTTGAATCCCTACAAGCTACAACCAAATACTCTTGATGTTTAGCATCGTCTTACAAATTTGGAGGGATTTTTAGATAATTTCCAATAGTTGTTGTGATAGGGAAGGTGACTTTTTGATAATCCAAGCAACCACAAGTACAATAAAGTTGCATAATGTTTTCATATTTTATGGCATATGATTAATCACCTAGTGTTATCTCTTTAACCAGATGTTTTTCAAGTGTAACTTCAATGCATAATCAGAAAAAATATTCCCTATCTTCATTTAGCGTGTGGAAATCAAATTTTAAACTTGCCCAAAAAGATTACCAATTTGTAGCAGAACAACTGGTTTATAATACTCAATTGAAAACAACATAACTCTAACCCAAATGACAATTTACATGAACTTGTTAATTTAAGGTTTGAAAATTTTCTCATAGATATTGATTGAAAGAAATTTCCAATCAATAAGTACAATCCATTATCAAAAGAAGCTACTTGAAAATTATATGAGGATATTTTTGCAACGAAATTTCTCTACTAACTTTGACAACATCAAATATAATGGTGGGTTTGAAAAGATGAGGTAGCTTCAATATCATGAAAACTAGGAATTTTGGTATCCCAATAGCTTGGGCAATCAAGGATAGACTTCCAATTGTAATACCATGTTTTCAGAAAAACCTAATAATTATAACCGGTAATTATGTGTATTAGTTATAATAATTATTATAGGGTGTTTATACTAAAAATATTATTAATATGTGTAATATTATTATGACTTATTTGTTATAAAACTTAATTAGGTTAAAATATGCTAGAGGGAGTGTATTAAAATTTAAACCTAGGGTTGGGTCGTAACCGGTATCCTTTTCGTCAAATAAACCTATTTTGGTAATCAAATAATTTTTACCCAGATATTTTACCCAACTTTGTATCTAAATAAATTACCCCTACCCTATTCTATTTTCTTACCTCACCATACTCTCCCTCTACCCCGGCACGCCACCCTCATAGCACACGCCTGCCCTGCATTCATGATTCCCTCCCCCTTGCTTTACTCTCCTTGTTTTGCTCCTCCTTTCCTTACATGCCATCTTCTTCTTAACCCCTTCACCCCTTCATTTTTTGTCGTAAATTAACCCCACCCAAAACATCCCACACACTCCCTCCTTCTCCCGATCTCCTTCACGTAAGAAATAAGCCCCCATTATCACCCCTCAGCTTCACCATTTTTTCCTACAACACACTCCTCCATCGACCACATTTTCTTGGCAACTTTCACCTTCATCGTAGCTTTAGCAAGAGCTATTGAAACTCCCCCTAGCTGCAGCAAGAGCTTATGAAACTCTTCCCCTAGATATAGAAAAATTTTCCATAACCACCCTCAAGCTACAAACAAAATCAACTACCAGCAACTTCCACCAAGCCTTTCCTCTTTGTTGCACCAACCCTCACCGAATCCCCTACCTTTGCTGCAACCATTTTCCCACCATTTCTCACCCCCTCCTTTTGGCCAACTCCGCCAATTCCACCCCCTCCTTTCAGCCTTTATTGATGCTACAACCCCCTAGAAATGGCAGGTTGTGCCGCTGCTAGCCTTCCTTTGCTTGGCAACCCCAACCGATTCCCCCTTTGTTAGATAATTTTTGGCCGACACCTCCTTCCGACCCCAATTTAGTTTTTTCCCCATTATTTTATCTTCCATTCCCTTAAATATTCATTAATTATATCAATAATTATAATTATGTTTTGTTAATTATTCTTAGGTGATATTCTGAAAGTTTCAAAAGAAGTGGATTAAGATAAGTGTGCTTAGAGACCATAGCCTTTATTTGTAAGGATAGTAGTTGATGTTTCGGGTTTTGGGTTAAATGCTTGTATGATTATGTGTGTTATTATATTATTGTTATTATACTATTAAAAATTCATTTTGTTGATGATATGATATATTAATATGAATTATATGAGAGGAAGGAAGTAAGAATAATGAAAGATATGCTAATATAATGATATTACGCTAAGTAGTATTTTTTTTTGTGGATGAGTATAAATTGTGGTAAAGTAATATGGGCCTAATGAGTTATTATAAGTGGAAAATAATTATATTTAAGATGTATGTTGATAAAAGAAGGATTTGAAAATAATGATATTGAGGATATAAGATTTTTGTAAAATAAAGGCTATCGGTTATCGACTATCTTTAAGGGCATTTTGGTTAATATAGGTTAATATGAAAATTTTGGTATTTTAACGTGTTAGATGGATTAAAATATAATAATAATATCATGTGAAATGTTTGGATGTGATTATGAAGATCATAAGTTCTTCAGATGCGAAGGTAACCTAATTTAGGAATAGTAGCCTTAAAATGGTAGTGTTATTATCACATATGTAAAATATTAGATTTAGGCCATGAATTTTGGACATGTTGTTAATATAGGTATTTTAAGGATGTATGTTTAATTTAGTAATTATATGAACTTATGGAAAAAGTTATGACTTACCTATGAAATTAGGGTTTTGGGAGCCTTATGAATAGTAACTTTTAAGATGGGGATGTTATCGCATGTATAATATGTCGGATTTAGAATTCAAAATTTGGGTATTTTAATGATACTATTATTTGAGTAACATATACTAAATTTGGTGGATAAATGATCAATATAGGGGAAGTTGTGCTTAAATTGTGAATTTAAGGTTTTCGGAAAAAATGAGCATCTTAATCTTTGAGAATAGTCTTATTATATGTATATTGATGTCTCACTTGCATTAATTATGTTTCTTAATCATAAAATAATCATGAATAAGACACTAATAATTTAAAGTGAAAGATCACGTGAGTCAAGCGAAGGTATTTTATGAGTTCGTTCAGTTGGCTTAATAATAATGGCCCCCTAGAAGGTGCATCAGACCATTACATCGGTTTAAGAATAGTGGGGCCTAATCTCAATGTGAAAGATAATATGATTATAAGATAAGTAACAAATGATTAAGACACTAATCATTTACAGTGAAAGATTACAAGAGTCAAGACCGAGGTGTAGGAGTCCGTTCCACCAGCTTAATAATAGTGGTCAGGCGCGTTATGCCCTGAGAGGTGCTTCATACTATTTTATTGGTTTAAGAATAGTGGCTAGGAGTGTTCTGCCTTGGAAGGTGTAGAGTCCGTTCCACCGACTTAATAATAGTGGCCAAGCATGTTTTATCCTACGAGGTGTTCCAGACCATTCAACCGATTTAAGAATAATGAGGTCCCTACACTCAACATAAATTGAAGAATAGATCCTGATATATTATAATAATATGAAACTAGACCAGTAATTACCTTGTGTTGATTCTTGTATGCTGTGAATGTATGTTATGATATATTTTTTCGGTTTTGACTGTATTGTTACCTTACTCAGTACGTAGTATACTGATCATCATTTTCATAAGTGCTACTCATTGCCACGAGAAGATCTACCCTACTTTGCAGGTGATTAATGATTATTAGCTTGATGTGCTTACCTTGGGTGAGTGCTAAATGAATTGGTAAAGGGTATGGTTATCCAGATATCCCTTTCTCTCTTTCGACTCCTAATCCTCTATTTTTAATATTTATTCTCTTATCTCTATTTCATATCCTGTATCATAGTAGAATCAAGTGCTTTCCACACCTGATGCCTAGGTATAAGGTTACTTTTGCCTTACACCTGACATAGAATGGGCACAGAAAGTGCCTCTTCTACGTTGGATGCGGCATGACATCCCTACGCTTTATATTTTGGATTTTGCTATTAACTCTTTAAAACAAAATTTTAAGTTATGAAATTTGGGGGTGTTACACCAATGCTCATACAATTGAAGTTTAGCTTCTTTCAAGGAGCAAACACTCCTAGAAAAATTATTTTCATCTATCATATCAAAGTATGTTTATGCCATAAGTTATAATGCCCCAAATCACAAAAACCCTAACTCATTTATAATATTTATGATTTTAAAATGAAGTTATCATTATGAAAACTTTGTTAAATCCTTTAAAAGTTTGAAAACCCTATTTACATTTTAGAAGCATTCAGTTCTCATTATCTTGATCTTTCTTGTAGTTTTGAATTACGTGAGACTTTTGAGTCACTCACAATTGTCTAGCTTCTTCTAATCATTATAATCTATCCATGTTTAAATTATTTTATTTTTTATTATTATTTTATTCATATTAAATATGTAAATGGATATTACAATAAAAAATACTAATTACATTATTTGTTTTACTTCAAAGCATTTTAAGTCCTAATTTATCCTTATGCTTATCAAAAAATTACAAAACTTCAAGGATCAATATATTTTAATGTCTTTGAGTTTAAAATTAATTAAAAAAATACTTTTATCTTTATTTTTATTATTATTCATCATTTTCTAATATAATTAGCTATCAAAACCTGCTTCTCTTAACTTTGATCATATCTAATATTTGTGAAACCTAATCTAAGCCATCTTCTTTTATCAAGATCTAATATGAAACCTTGATGTAACTTAAGTTTAACCCTATGATGAAAAATGTCATTGGTTTAAAAATATCCTAGAGAATAGTCTATTTAGCTAGCATGTTAGTTTAACTAACTTATATATGTCTAAAATATATCATATGGTCCCCATTATCCCCCCTTCTTCATGCGCCCACAAACCTTCCCTTTTCCCCTTCTTTGTAGTTGTACATATCCCCTAAGCCACACCACCGTAGCTAATAAATTTCCCCCAAATATTCTTACTTATCATCACTCCTCCAACCATAACATTCCACTAAGCATACATTCCCTTTCTCCTTCACTTTAGCTTAGCTAAACCATCACTTTGCCCCTACAATTTTTCTACGTAAGTGTTCATTCATGATTCCTACTTATTGAGCTCAAATACTCATCACAACCATCATTACTTTAGTACACAAACCATCCATCCTTGGCCATATTTTATGTGAGTGTTATGTGAGGTTTACCCCACAACCGACCCTTTATCCCTTTTATTCTCTCTTTCATCTTTCATGTTATCTTCTTTAACCTTTTTCTTCATATTTTCAAGTTATTTCACCATGGTTACACACATTCAAACCTTCATAAGCTCAAATAAACAATGGTTTAGCTCTTTTATGTTTTTGAATAAAGAAAATGAAGTTAAGCCTTGGTTTTAGGTGAGATAAATCCAACCATATGCCCCCTTTATCCTAAGTTCTTAGATTTTTATAAAAATTATTAACGGGTATGGTCCATCCTTATTTTCATTTGAGTTCAATCTCATTTAATTTTAATTAAATGCTAACATGGTTTTGTTACTTGATTTCTTATGGTTTAACATTTTTCAAAGTTATTTTAAGGCCTTATACCTTATGTGATGCCCTCTCCTATTTTAGATAATTATTTAAATTCTAATATGAGTTAAAATCTATTTTTCTTGTTCTAAAACATATTTTTTTCTATTATAACATGGGTTTCAATGAGTATTAGTGTTTTATGCGTGCTTTGATATGTTAAGAATGTTGATTTTGTAATATGGATTGAATGATGCATTTTATTCATGGAAAGATTTTTATATGTTTATAATAAGTTAAACTAAGCATGATGATTATAATAAGTTATTTCTTGAAATATTAAACATAAACGTTTAAGGAAAGCATGCGAATTGATGTTTTAAAACCTACGAGTTTAGTGTAACCTTATAAAAGAAACGATCTCAATTGGCTAAAATTTAGAAGACCTATTTGACTCAAATTAAGTATTAAAATGTCTAACATCTAAAACCATTTTATTATATTAAAAATGTTAAGTATCAAAGAAGTCATGACCATTTTCTCAAAAATGTGCAAAATTGTCCAAACCCAACACATAAACAATAAACTTGGGTTTGGGGTGTGATCTGTGTGTTAGAGTTGATTTATGTATGTTGAAGAATTTAAAAATGTTTATTGAAATTTTTAGGATAAATTTAATGTATGATATGTTGTCATTTAGATTAATATAACCTATGTTATCATTGGTTAAAGTTGGAGGAAGTTTAGTAAAATTAAGTATGAATGTTCATTATGCTCTTCATGAACATTAAAAGTGTTCATCACTAATTATCTACTAATCATTACATGTAGGGTTAATGAGAAAAAAATAATGTTTATGGGGATTAATTAATATTTAAACATGTTAAATAGGATTAAGCATAACTTAATCATAATTAGATGCAAAGTGATCAAATTAGCCTTAAAATTACAAAATGTTTAATATATAAATAATAAAAGTCAAACCTTCACCATTGACCATGACCTTGATTGTTGACTTTGACTTTAAATTCTTATGTTGAATATGACTCGAGAGTTTGACTTTTCATCTTTATCTCAATAAATAGTAAATTTTTAAAAATGGCATACGAGTTTAATTTGTGTTTTGGAACTCAAATATATCTAATATTTTAGCCCATTGGGGCCTCAAATGGTATTTTTGAATTATAAGTGGTTCTTTTCAAGTATGATAATCAATGTAATTATAACCTAAGTTCAATGTAACCTATAAACACTTATATAAACATTTACTGTAATCTATAAACACCTATTGTATAATATGAGATATGAGTTGAGTGTTATTGATAAACATTGTATATGTTTGGCATCAAATTTGTAACAACCATTAAGTGTGAATATGTTAAACACTTACAAACGTTGAAGGTTAGCGTGGCATAAAAAACCACATGTATTATTATGAGTGAATACACAAAACACTTGAGTTTATGAACTACATTAGATGTTGAGGATTAGCGCAATATAAAAAGATCAGGTATTGTTATATGTGAATACATTAAATACTTACAAATGTTGAGGGTTAGGACAATATAAAGACAATAGGTAATATTCTATGTGCATAAGTTAAACACTTGAGTTTATGAACTACATTAGACATTGGGGATTTGTGTGATATAAAACCCCAAAATACTAATATGTGTGAATATGTTAAACACTTACAAATACTGAGGGTGAGCATGATATAAAAAAACCTCTATATCGTTATATGTGTATACATAAATACTTGAGTTTATGAATATTGTTGTTGGCAATCAATAAAACCAAGGGAGCTACTAACAATATATTGGTACCTTCTCTACTATATAAATGTCGAAAGTATCCTATAGAAAGTATATACACTTAAGGATTAGGTTACCAAAGTTAGTTGCTATCAATATAGTAGCAGGGATGAGTTGTGTTTTAAGTGTTCATAGAAGCTAGATTTTACTAAGTACCCAACTATATTAACACCCTACATGGTGTTGCATCAATCTTGACATATCAAGGGAGAAATTAGCATTGTTTTGTAGCTTACCCATTTCGGTGAAGCCTTGTCTACGGAAGCAACACTAGTCCTTGCTTAGGTTATCCACCCTTGTTATCCTAACTACTCCCTTGTATATGTTTCATGGTTTATATTATAAAATTAAGCATTTGATACTTCTCTATTTATTGTTTTAATCAATCTCATATAAAGAGTTTTCTTGCGCTTTGATTTACTATTAAGTAAATCTTATATCGATTTGATTAGAATAATTATAGCATTGCACCAAATATGTGGTTTCATCCCCATTTCATTTTAGTTTTTGCAAAAAAAAAAATCCAAAATGAGGTTTTCTTGTTGTAAACATGGAGGTATTAAATTATTTTTTAGAGATGTCCCTCAATGTTGTTGCTTGAGGATTTGTTTGAGTCTATGGGTTTCGGTAAATCCTTATAAAGGACTTGTGGTCTAAGATTTTCAATGAGGGGGTTGAAATTGCCTTTGAATCATAGTTTTTTTTTTATGAATTGAGGTTTAGATTTGAGCAAGAATTTGAATTGATGGGGGTTGAATGCATAGAAAATATTTTGAAAGCTGGAGATAATGCACGTCAAGGATGTAGATGAGTTTATATAAATAAACATGTCCAAGTTTGAATTTAGTTAGATCTATCATGAATTTGATCCGAGCCCAATTCATCATCCCTAATCTCTTGAGCTAAAAGTAAACGAGACCGAAATCCGAATTATGAGAATTGATCCAATCCAACTTCTAGGTCCAACTCATTTATTGCAAAAACCCCTAATTAGTATGTCATGCCCCGCCTCTTGGATTACGTTCGGCTTACTTCGATTAGGCTTGGGCTGTTACTGGGCCGAATAAATTTTATCTTAAGAAAAGGGGAGCCTGCCGAAAATAACAAAGACGATAACTTTATCAAAAAGAAGAAGAAGAAGACAAAGACGATATAAATAGAACTCCGAGCTCACGAAAGGTATTGTCAAGTTGAATCTACAGCCTTAACATGGTCCATGGCAAACGAGATGACCTTCTACGAGTGCAAACTTTCACAGGAATCTGAAACCACGGACACCAACGAACCCGACAGATGTCCATCGTCAATCACGTTCTTGATCAAATTCACTCTCCGCACCATTCGCCGCAGATATCTCTACGCAACATCGGACGACGTGGATGAAAACACCGGAACCGAAGATCTTCAATACGGTGAAGAGATTAGCAAGCAGATAGGAGTAAGGTGCGATCTTATATCGCCCTATCATCAGGCAAACAGCATTCGATCTGAGCTCTCACGCATGGGTATATCCGACCCGGATTGTTGCGAATCGGTTGTCGAACAACTTTGTTCGTACCTTTGCTCCGCGGTTGAATATCATCGACGGTGTGAAGATCCGATACGCAAGGTGGTACGTGCTAGTGTGGTGGTGAATCATGTTACGGTTCAGGGTAATAAGCGGCCTCGCGGACGGCTTTTGAATCAATTCAGTTTGCTGGAGATTAGCAAGAAGAGAAAACCTGGAGAAATGGAAGTTTCGTGACCATTGATATTAACATAAAAAATGTTTACTTCATTTTATCACTTTATGTGATTTTTCTGTATAAAGTTTTTTATTCTGTGTATTTTATTCCCCTGTATGTATAATTAATTGATTATATCTTGATTTCCCTTTTTTTTGAAGCTTTAATATGTCGATTTATTTTAACTAGAATCCTTGTTTTTTTGTCTGTTTTTTAATTTCATATTTGGGGTTGGTTAAATCTATTCCGCATGATTCAAATATGGGGCGAGGTATGTTTACCGTCATTAACGGTGAAGGAATAGGGCTGCTTACAAACCAAAGCAAGCTGTACCTTCTCTAGCTCGATTCGGTTCGTTAGATTTTTTTGTATGGCTCGAGCTCGAATAGAGTCAAGTATTTGAGGTTTGAGTTTGACTCGAAAAAAGTTCCCGAGCTATTCGATTCGGTTTTGTTTAATGTAAACGAACCAAATCGGCTCGGTTCGTTAGGCTTGGCTCGTGGCTCAATTTGTGGCTCAGTTTGGTTCGGTTCATTTTAATTTTAAACAAGTCAAACCGGCTCGATTTGGTCGGCTCGATTCGAGCTCGATTCATGGCTCGATTTGTTTGGCTCGTTTATTAGAAAATTTAGCCGATTAAACCTGTAACTTTCAACAAAAATTAAATATAAAATAAAGATCCGTTTGACTTGATTATAAATACTAAAATAAGACCATACAATATCAAATGATTCATACAAAATATTCAAAGATCGTGCCTTCAACCCTACATGCTTTTACAAAATAAAATAATTTATATTTGTCCAAAATCATGTTTTTCAATCCTTAATTCTAAATTCCCATATCTGGAATTATATCAAATTTGCAACATTCGTCTCATCCAATCCATCATAAGCACTTCTACTCCAAACCTCAAAATAAGGCACCAAAATCTACTAACCTTTATATTTGCAAGGATAATTTTATGAATAAACAAAAGAAAATTAGATTAGTATAATTATTTGAGAAAGACTTCAATCTCATAAGTTCTTATTAGATTATACCTTAAATTTGATCAAAAAATATATCATATTATGGAAGATCTATGATCTTCATGCTCGGAGCATCTGCAGCCTGCTTATATTAAGAGAGCAACAATAATATATATATGAATGATAAGAATTTAATTCCTAAAATTTCAAGAGATCAAAAATTAATAATGAAAGAACATAAGGAAAACATAAAAAGATGATTACCTTCTTTTTTAGCCTTTTTTTTGTACGAATCCAATCACCTGCATAAAAGAAGTACTTCAACCGTATTAGTAGATAGTGCTCCTCTATACGGATCAATGACCATTGACACAGCACTAAAAGCAGCTTCTAAAGCAACTGTAGTGATAGGTATGGACAGGATATCACGTGCCATTTTTGATAAGATGCGAAACTTCAAAGTGTTTGCCTTCCACCACTCCAAGGCACTAAAAGAAGATTCGGAATCATCATCACAAATAAATACACTCTCCTCCAAGTATGTATCTAACTCTGATTTTGCAGGAAGTTGTGTGCCAGATTGCTTAATGAATTGCTTAAATTCCATCCTCCCTAAACCTGCACCTTTCTTTGCCCAGTATTAACAACAGATGACCCTTCACCTATTTCAAATCCCACTAAAGCTTTCTCCAAGTTACGTGTATACTCTCGAGCATAATCATCAAATATGACTCGTAAAGTATCACGAACTAGCCAAATATGCTTGGTAGCTTCATCATGACTAAAAAGATTGGGAAATGTATATTCGACCAAAGACAACTTACATCTAGAGTCTAAAACAGCTGCAATAGCCATTAACAAATTACACTCACCCCAATATTTATCAAAATTTTCTTTCATGACTAAGGTCATCCCTTGAATAAATGGTTCTTCAGAATGAGCCTTCTCATCTAATACTGCTTTAATTCTCCTTACCTCGGGAAGATACAGATTTGCTGTTGGATACTCACTTCCAGAAATTATATTTGTTACCTCACTAAAAACCTCCAAAAATTCACATAATATTTCAGCCCATCTCCATTCTTCAGCAGAAGGGGCCCATTTATATGATGGATGTTGCTCTGTATATCTTGGAAACACATCCTTAAATTCTAATGCAGTAGATAACATAGCATGCACAGAATTACAACGTGTGCAAACATCAAGAATCAACTTTTTTGCAGGCAATTTTAGATATCTAGCAATCTCACTAAATATCATCAAAAGGGCATCAGAATCAGACAAATACTTCACACTTGTGCAAATATTAGAGATAACATTACCGATCTCCTTATAACCATCTTGCACCAACAAATTCACAATATGAGCACAACATCGAACATGAAAGATTTTTCCAGCAAAAGAAAGCTTCTTCATCAAACTAAAATGATCTTTCAAATGCCTTACACAAACATCATTTGCACTACAATTATCCACCGTAATAGTTCTCACTTTATCTTCAATTTTCCAATCCACCAAACAGCCACATAAAGCATTGTATATATTTAATCCACTACCAGGAGGAGGTAAGTGAAAAAAGTTCAAAACATGCTTTTGGAGATTCCAATTACTATCAATTAAGTGAGTTGTTACAACTATGTAATGAATTTTTTGGACATCAGATTTCCAAAGATCTGTTGTTATGCTAATCTTATTAGCATCTTTCATAATAGTTTTCACCTTCTTCTTTTCAAATTCATACACAGTAAAACAAGCATACTTAGCAGCATGACGAGTAATCCGCAGAGATGCCCCAAAGAAATTCATTAAACCCTACATGTTCCATCATATTAAATGGATATTCATGCATGAGTATTATATGAGCACACTTTTCCATCACCCTATCATGATTATATCTAAATACAGGAGCAACACTAACACTAGTGGACTTAGAAAGAGACAATACCCTTTGTTTTTTTGATGGTTGGCTAGTACATCGCTCCAAATGCCTAATAAAATGATAGGTTACGCCCCCAGGAAGAATTGATAGATGTTTACAACAATGCTTGCATTGACCCTTTTTGGTCCCATCTTTTAAAGTAACCACTTCAAACTCTTCCCAAATATGTGAAGTTTTCTTACGAGCCTTCTTCAGTATTGCACACTCTTCATCGTCGGTTTTATTTTCATTATGCACCTCCTGCTCCTCATTAATCTGCTCATCAACCTCTTCATCAAGCTCATTGGTCGGCTAAAAATCATTCTCCTCATCACGATCATTAATGTAAGTATCTCTGGGAAATTCAAATATATTAGGGTCATCTACCATTTTTGGGCTTCTTGTTGATGTAGATGACGATGATACAGGGGATGAAGATCCTTGTTTAGAAGAAAAATCAGAACTTACCAAATTTGACATAATTACAAGTTTGAACTAAAAACAACAAAAAAAACCCACAAGGTAGCAGTAGGTAGCAGCAAAAATAACACATAAAACTATGAATAATTAATAATCACCACCATGGTTTTTTATTTGTTTTTTTAATCAAAATAAAACATCATTATAAAACAAAGAATATATGGGAAAAAATTAAAGTTCAAAATTCCAAGTTGAGTAAAAAGGAAAAACAAAAAGTTACATGTGTGATGTATTAATGTGTACAAATAAAAACAACTTGATAACAAATAAAATTGAGGAAAAAATGTAAAATGCTAACCTCTAAAGTCATAATATAGAAATCATTTTTGATACAATTTAACAAAGATAACATATGTGACTTTTAAGTATAAAGTGATAACAAAATTATTTATCATAACACCAAATAAGAAAGTAAAAGAAATTATTAGAAATGATGATGCTAATAAAATGAAAAAGTACAATAAAATAATAACACTATTGCTCAATTTAAATACATAAAATTAAACCAAATATTTATAAAATAATGTAGTAGAAAAGATGTTGCTAGCTAGTAGCTAGTAGCTACTAACCAAGTGTTTTATTGATATTTTCAATTACAAGAGCTTGAAAACATCTCCAAACATCTCCAACCTGACATATAACATATCATAAAGAATCAAACTCATAGAAAATATAAAGAAGCATCATAATAATTACCTTCACCCCAATTCACCTTAATCTAAACAAACTATAACTTAAGTCATTTCAAATGATCTAAAATTTTCCTAGAAATTGATAAAAACCTATAGAAAGATAATATAATGACAAAAAGAAACTACAATTTCCTCCTAATTTAATTCTCTATTCATCTACTCTTGTCATTTCACAATCTTATAAGCTTCTTTCTCAAAATAATTTTTTTCCAACAATTGGAGCAATCAAGAAATTATGAGCTCAAACCATATAAACACAATAATTACCAAAATCTATATTGACATATTTTAAAACATAATATGTGATAAAGAAAATAAATACAAAGCCTAAACCTTCATTTTTCAGGGGCCAACAACTATTATCAATTTATCATACACAAATAAGATCAAAGTTGCATCGCAAAGAGTCAAAGATCATCATTTTCTATAATTGTACAATACCGACAATACAAGAGCCACAACAAACACAAAATAAATTGTCAAACATCAATATAAAAAATGTACAAGTTCAATTTGTTTATAATTCAGCACCTCAGCAGGTTACAAGCCAATAGGCCATGCCACAACTTAAAATCAATCATCATTCTTTGCAGATCCATAAAATCCAATACATGCAGCAAGCTACATGCCAACAACCATTACAAATTCAGAAATGAATTAAACATAGATTTATTCAAAAAAATTAAAAATAAAAATCAATAATGAAATATACCTATGCAATATACCTCACAATACACATAAAACAGAGTTAGGGTATGTCCGTATATGGTCGGTTTTTAGGTAGGAATGTCGAATGTGTGACTGGGCGACTGGAGAAGACTACAGTGGTGGAGGGGTGACGTCGCGACCAATGGGCGGTGAGAATGGAGGACGGTCGGCACTCGGCGCGGTGGCAGCAAAGAGATTGAAGGGCTGGAGTGGACGCTGTCACTTGAGGTCGGAGAGGGAGAGGGAGAGCCGGAGAGGAGGGTAGAGGGCTGGAGACTGGAGTGGAGGGCGTCGTTGGCGGTTGGCCTGGGTCGTTGCGCCTACAAGACTTGCGTGCTCGACTGCTCGTCCTGTGCGGCATGTGCATGTGCCGCTGTGCGTCGTCGGGAGTCTGGGGACGGGATTACGGGAAAGAATTCAAAAAAAAAGACTGCTAGAAGTTCTGTAGAAGAGCAGTGCAGTAGAAGACTAGAAGTCGAAGTCTTCGATGTGGTTGTTTGGTGCTGTAAAAAACTCAAAGAGCCACAGCAGGCCCTGACGCCCCGCAGTCCGCACTCGCAGCAGACTTGAGTGGACCGAGCTTGGGCCAGCTGGCCAGCATGACTCAAGTCATAAGAATTATTTTTAGTAAAAAAAAAGACTTATAAGAATTATTTTTGTTGAAAAAAGACATAAATTATGAGAATTATTTGTAAAAAAAAATAGAACTTTTTAACTTTATTTTATATTTGTATGTATTCTCAAAACTTATTTGATAAACGAGCAAACAAGTCGAACTCGAGTTGGGTTCGAATCAAGCCGGTTTGTGAGCTAACGAGTCGAGTCAACCTAGGCTTGAGTTTGACTCGTTAAATAAACGAGCCTAAGATCAAGGCTTGGATTTGATTTCTTTATCTAATCAAGCGAGCCGAGCCGAGCTGGCTCGCGAACTGGCTTGATTTGTCAACAGCCCTATGAAGGAATGATGCCAACCATTAATTTCCAACTCTTCTTTTCAGTTGTATCATATTATTTATTAGGGTATTGTTTTATAATATATTGAAATTATGGTTAATAAGAGTTGTGTTTCTTTCGGCCAGTATATTAGGCGTATTCCTAATTTATTAAAATATCTGTCGTGTGTTAGATAACTATTCAGAGTTTGGTTTAGTATTCAGTCCGTTTAAAGTTAGATTAAAAAGTAATTTAATTTAGGTGGATTGAAAAGTGATTTAATTTAATAATTGATTGGATATGTTGTCGGTGGGGATTGGAATGACAATAGAAGAGGAATATTTACTTTACCTTTTGATATGTATCGGATTGGCTCTATTTAACTATTTTCTTATATTTTACTTTTATTTATTTAGTTTTTTTCTAGATACACATATTTTAAAATCCAATAACTATGCCATCAAAAAGAGGAGAAGACGAAATGGTATTTTGCACAAAAGACGGGTTTTTATTCAAGTGGGACTATTGAGATGTCTCCTAATATAAGTCTGAAGGTAAGAGTAGTAAGGACCTAGGGTGGGCTTTGACAAGATTTGCTCGGGGAAGGAATAACACTTTGAAGGCTGAAGGTGCAATGGCCTAGTATGAGCTCTACGCAAGTGCAAGTAAGGGTTGACCCGTATCAATCACTCTAGGATGCTTCTTTCAAAAGGTGGATGTTCAGGCTCTGAGTGCTTGCTATGAATGCGATTAGGATTTAGGTATGAAGTCACGTGGTTCAGGCTCCAGGGGAATGCTTTTTAAGATCATACTTGGAAATTCCATATTCAAAATTCTTCCATTAGAGCGAGTTCGGTTAGATCAAGCTATTCAAGGAATTTTGGCTTGGGACGGTTTCACAGGGGCGTAGCGAGCAGAAAATGATGCATCAAAAGCCCTTTTCGTATTCTATTAGATTGATCTGATCAGTCTGTTTTGTTTTTCTTAAAAAAAATACACATCATTTTTCGAAACAATAGTCATCATTATTGATATCAATTGTTAGATCTGCTCAACAGGTAGACTTGAAAGTACATTACAATTAGATTCATTAAGTTCGGGTTAGGATAAGGTTCGTCTAAAAAAAGTTCTAATTTATTTAATGTTGAGCTAAATTTAAACCGACTTATATCAAGTTGTCATAAATAGCAACAAACCATGGCTAATTAGTGGTCTCATGATATTTCCCACTCTATTTTTCAACATTTTACCCACATTTGAGGTATATTTCCGTGGATTACACGATTCAAGTATTTTTAAAGCATTTCTTTTCAAACTTACTAACTTACCCCTGTAGGGTCATTACTAACATATTTTCCTAATCTTTACCTCTCCTTGTACATCCATTTTATTAAATACACACTATTATACCTTCCAAATTTTTTATCATTTCCAATTTTACCCTTCTTATTTCTCCACCACTCTTATCTCATTTTCTCTCTTTTCATTCTTCTTCCTCATCTTAACTCTTTACATAATCACTCAAATCTTCTCAAATATTTCCTCAATTCAAGAAATTAGACTTTAATCAACATCCCAATATGTATGGCATCTAAAGATATGTAAGATTTCATCCTTTTTTTGTTAATTTTTTTTTTATCATTTCTGAAGTATCTACAAATGCAAGATTTGATTATTGCATTTTTTTCCATTTTAGTTGTTATTTGACTAAACTTAGTGTTTGTACATATATATCGAACTTAGATTAGTTAATTTATTGTAATTTTGAGTTAAAATTAAACTTCAAATGATATCAATAAAGGTCAAGGGCAAAATAGTATCATTGACAGGTAGTTTCCCTGGTAGTCATAACTACCAACTGATAGTTCACACTTTATGCCTCTCCCTAAATTAGTAACTCAAATGTCGAAACAATCTCCATATGGGTAACTCACCCATCACATATCTCCTCTCGCAAGCAATTCACCCGTTAGCCTCCACCTCCACCAAGTAGTTCACCTGACACACTTGGCCCTAAACAAGTGACACACCCATTGAAGACCCTGAACCCCTAAAACCCTATAACCCTTAACCCTAACCCCTAAACTCCAAACCCTTAACCCTAATCCACAAACCCTAAATCCCAAACCCTTAACTTTAAACCCCAACCTCCAAACACTAACTCCTAAACCCCGAACCTCGAACCCTACACCTTAAATAACCATAAACCATTGATGAGCTACCCCACACATTGTCGGTTTCACCTGTGACTTGCCGCCGTCCTCTTCCTCTGCCCCTATACCACCGGCCTACACTAACCCTATCTATCCCCATCCTTTTCCTTTCCTTTTCCAACCCCAACTAGCCCCACACCTCCTCCCATGCGTGCCCCTTCCCTTTCTTTTTCTTCTCCCTCGACCAAACTGGCAATTGCCATTTGTAGGCTTGTACCAACCTACCATTGCCGGCCGTCGAGCATACCATATCTATTCCCCCTTATCCTCTTCTCCCTTTATCTTATCCTCCCTCCAATGGCCCATAAATACCTTATACCTTACCCCAATCGGCCTTCTTCTCCCTGCCCAAAAAAACAACCTTCCTAGCACCACTGCCACTTCAGATGCTTCCACCACCACCATTGCCCGCGCCGCCACCCAAAACAACTGCCAAAATCCTTCCTACATCACCCTCCACCGAGCCACACCACTCACCACCTCTAATTCTCCATACACGAGCCAACCCAGCCGTGCCAAGTAGGCTACCCAATCTACTAATCCTCCTCCATCGCTGCCCTTCTTGTCGTCATGCGTAGCCATCCCCACCACAACCACCACCTCTCCTGCCTCCCAAAACACTCAGCAAAGCCTCCCCTACATTCCTTTCTCCCTGCCTCCCTCTCCTTCACCCTCCCTCCTCCTCCATCACCTTTGACCACCACAACAACCACCACCTATGCTGCCACTTTCGCTGCGCCACCACCACTAGTCCAACCCTCTCAACCCAGAGAATCCACCACCACCACAACCACCCTATCACTCTCCCTCTCCTAGCCTAAAAATCCACCTCTCCAACTCCACTTCCTCCTCCACCGCTGCTGCCACCGTCGTCGTGCGTCGCCGTAGTCACCGCCTAGCCACCACCACCCTAAGGTTGTGCCCTAACCTCCCTAACCTTTAAATATAATTAATGTAATTGTTATTTATATTATTAGTGTTAATATCATCATCATCATTATTATTATTACTACTATTATCATTATTATTATTATTATTATTATTATTATTGCTGGTATTATTATGATTCTAGTATTATTATTATTAATATTCAAACCATTATTATTATTATTATTATTATTATTATTATTATTATTATTATTATTATTATTATTACTACTACTACTACTACTACCACTACTACTACTACTACTAATATTATTAACTTTGCACTATTATTAAGATTTAAACTATTATTATTATTATTATTATTATTATTATTACCTATATCACTATTATTACTATTACTACAACTACTATCATCATCATCATCATCATCATCATCCTTGTTATCATAATTGTCACTATTTTAGTATTACTAATACTATTATTATTAGTATTATGATTTAAATTATTATTATTATTATCACTATTATCATTATTATTATTATTATTAAAGTTATTATCTTTAGTAATGTAAATATTGCTAATAATATGTTAACATGGACCAATATAACTACCAATACCTATTTTGACTAGTAATAGTATGATTAGCTATTTTAAGAATAATTTCCTTATTTTTACTTATGAAGCTACTACTATTATTATTATTACTAGCCTTGATACTAGGTTATGATAAAGGAAAAGTAGGGAATAATGATAATGTTGGTAAGAGGGAATTAACCCTAGTATTTTCCTCTTATAGGTGAACCAAATTAGAACCCTAAGGAGGCATAGGAGCATACACCAAGTTTGGTGTCGTTTTAAGTAAGGATATGGTTAAGGTCTATTGTGTGTGAAAAATGTGTTATGTGTGCTGATTTGATGTGTGAGCCTTATATATTATGTTCTTGTAGAGCAGCTTGCTAAGCATGGAGCTAAGGTCAGTTGCATGTGTTTTATGACATGTGTAATGTGGTATTGTTACTTGTTCATGGAATGTGCTTATGTAATATTACCCCTTATGACATGCAATATAGGAAGCCCTAAATAGTGTAATGTGGTTGTGGGAGAAATGAAAAAGAGTGAGGAAAGTGAGTTGACTAGAGGATGGTAAGGATTTCCTAAATATCTTATGACCTATAGGTGGACAAAAGGAGGAATAATGGGAATAAATTAAGGGAATGGACCAAAACATGCATGGGGAGTCTAGGGTTTGCATGAGATGGTTAGCCTTTGCATGGGGATGACCCTTACTTGAAAACGTTGACTTGAGAGTTAATTAATGTAAGGAAGAATTGTTAGGGTGATTGGAGTCCATGTATAAAAAATAGTATATAGGTTGGTGTAAGAATGGATGGGAGACTTGAATAGGGTTTTGGGAGGAAACCCTAAGTGAGAGAAGTATGCAAGGAGGGAAAAACTAACATGAATGGTTAGAATGGAGAATAAAGAATGAGAGGGGTGTCGTATGGAGGAAAAGTGAGCTAAGTGAGAAAAAGGTATTTGGGTATTAAGGGGGTGACATAAAATAAAGGAGAAGTACTAGGGTTTCGGGGAGCAAACTAGGGTTTTTGTGATCACGTGTGGGAGTTGGATAGTGAGGTTTTGATGTTGGGTGTGGTTCGAGGGAAGTGATGGTTTTAGTAACAAAGAAGAGTTTTTGGTTCTCATGGTGAGTGGGAAATATGGGAAGGAAGTCTTGGGGCCATAGGTTTTGTTGGATACATTTCATGTGGAAGAGGGGATAGTAAGTAAGAGAGATGAAAGGATAACATTATTTGAGGAAAGAGAGGTGCTAGGGTTTGGGGATGCCAACTAGGGTTTTATGGCCACATGTGTAAAATGGGGAGTAAAGTGGGGTGCTTGGAGATGAATCGAGTGACGTGATGAATTGGGGAAAAGGAGCATAAGTAGTGTGGGCTAGAGGAAGGTTGGGCCATATCCGGGAAACCCTAGAGAGTGATATTGAGTTGACTTAGAGATATGGAAAGTGGGCCTCGGAGTTGGGTATTCATGGTAATAAAGAAAGAGCAGGAAGGAATGTCTGGATGTACTAAAGGGTATAGAAGTCCCAATATATGGGATAGGGTTTCGGGAAATTGAGAATAAAAGGGCGAGCATGGGAAGTCTAGTGAGTCATGCATGTCTAGTCAAAGTTGTGGAATAAGATGCAATACAATATTAAACACTTAAAAGTGAAAGATTATCGAGCTAGGGCCCAATGAGGGTATATTTTTTTCGATCAACTGGATATAATAGTGGTTAGATGCGTTTTGTTCTGCAAAGTGATATCTGATCCACTGGCTATAACAGTGGTCAATTCATTTTGTCCTATGGAGTGTTTCCAGTCTACTGACTATAATAGTGGGGGATTTCAGGCTTGATAAACCAAACTTTGCATGGTAATAAGTCATGAAAAGATACTAATTACTTACAGTGGAACACCACATGAGTTGAGGTTAGTGAGGTTGATCTTTCGGTCCACCGGCTAAAATAGTGATCAGGTGCGTTTTGTCCTATGGAATGTTTCCGGTCCACCATCTATAATAATGAGGTTCCCGCACTCACGCGAAATTAATATGATAAATGTGTAAGATAGCAATATAATATATGGAAATACACTAATTAATTACAGTGGAACACCATGTGAGTCGAAGCCATTGAGTTTAATTTTCTAGTCCATTGGCTATAATAGTGGTCAGGTGTGTTTTATCTTGTGGAGTGATTCTGGTCCACAGGCTATAATAGTGGTTAGGTGCATTCTGCCATGTGGAGTGTTCTAGTCCACTGGCTATAATAGTGGGGTTCCCATACTCAAGCTGAATTAATGTAAGAAATGTGTAAGATAAAACATTAGTCTAAGTTTGGCTTGCTAATATGAACCTAAATTATGCTTTGTATGCCTTACTTGTTTATTTTCTTGTTGGCCTTACCCATATGGTTACCTTACTCAGTACGTAGCATACTAACTACCCATTTCATGGTGCTTCTCACTCCCACGAGTAGAGGGTCCTTTTGAATTTGTACAGGTAGGTGGTACTATGTTTGATGCCTATGATGTACTAGATGCGTCAAGCGGGGATATGTGTTGATTGTTGGGCTTGGTATGGGGCCCCGAGATTGATGTAGATCAGACTCTCTCTTTTATCTCTTTGTACTTATGTTTTAGTTGTACTTCTATTTCATTTTATTGTATTGTACCTTTTAGCCCTTTTGGAAACTTTGGCTGTGTAACTCGCTTTTGATTGTACAACTTTTTAATGCACACTCTGATTCCCGTGCTATGAACATTTGAGTTTTCTATGAATCTCTATTTTAAGTATGTCTAATGTCATGTGAAACTTTTTCCTTAGCCTTGTGGTTGGTACGAGACTAGGCGGGGGCCGGGCTTCTACTAATCACGGTAGTAGCACCCCTGTGCTCGAATTTGTTGATTTAAACAAAAAATTTTAACTATGATTTTGGGGGTGTTATAATTTTACCCTATAATTTATTATTCTAACTTTTTTTTTGTTGCTGTAGGAACCACGTCTTGTGTTGAGGGTTCAGTCAAGGACAAAATTCTTGAGGAGAATACTGGTCAATGATGCTAGCATAGGTATTACCTATGACTACATTGAGGCCACGGGCTTGAAGCATCTACGTTCAACATAATTCCACCATCACAATGCTCTACTCATCTCTACTTTTGTTGAAAGGTGGCACTCATAGACCAACAACTTCCACCTTCCATTTGGTGATATGATTATTACTCTACATGGAGTGATTTATATTATAGATCTTAATTGTCATGAATATGAGTGTATTAGTGAGCATTTTCCTATTGATGGTGATGTGATGGAGCCTCTAGCCAATATGTGGGGGCAAACCTGCGTTGTTGGCGAATTAAAATTTTATGAAAGGAACTATGGTCGCATTGGATGATATTTTTTATAAGCTTACTGCTGATCGTGTTGAGGATAATGAGTTTATGCACAGTTACATATGTGGTACCTGATATCATGCATGCTTTTTGTAGACAAATCCAGTAACCATGCTCCATTATCAGTGCTTAGATTAGTAGATGATTTGAGTAAGTTAGGTGATTAGGCCCTTGGAGATGGGACTTTAACATATTTATATAGGCAGCTTGGGATAACATCTAAGGTCGAGTGCAAGCAGATAGGTGGTTGCATGACAATATTAGATTTAATTATTTATTGCAAATTATTAGTAAAAAAAAGTAGTTTAATTGTGTTATATACAAATTATAATTGTGCATAGGCCTAGATTTAAGAGTATTTCCCGTGTTGCCAGTAGAGTTATTCATATACATATAATCCATCCTCTGATACCGCAACAATAGGGTGGGATACATTTCATCAGATGCTTCCCCCTTAGAATATGGATGGCGTGATTTAATACAAGAGGCAATTGGATTCTCTAAGGGCCCAACAATTGGGTCTAATACTTTATATGAACATTTGTTAATTGTAGTTATTTGTAATAATTGATATTAATATTGTTTTACATGCCGTTGTAGGTTGACTTTTTAATGTTTAACCAAGATCTGAGTATGAAACATCTCGAGTCGATGTACCAAGGCAGTTTATGCTTTATGGATGTTATAGAGCCTTACATGCTAGATCTAGTTGCCCAACAGTTTAGCTACCCCAACTCATCTTGATTCCTTTTATCGTTTCAGCACATGGATTCTATTAGAACGTAGTGATTAATATGTATAAAGTAGATTACTATAGTTGTGCATCAATTTGGAACATTTGACCACACCACTAACTTGACTTCAGCTCCCATTTTCATCACTCGACATATAAGCATGATGCCTTGGTTAAATACCTTTACTAGTATTATCCTCAGACCCATCCAATAGTCCATCCTATACTAATAGACGAAGGGTTGAGTGATGCCCCATACATCATAACAAAAGTGGAGACAAATAATGAATTGATGGGTGGGTTCCACTATTGGTTCAAAGAAGAGGATGGATAGAATTGATAAAGAAGAGGATTTGGATAGTTTGAAGGAGGTGTACCTCGCCATAGACAGGCTCGTATTCTCCTCTAGTGAGAAGGAGGAGGGATACCAACCTCCTATTGATGATAGTTAGGAGACTATTTCCTGTAAACTAATTTAATTTGTATTAAGGTTTTATGACTTTGTTATCGAAGTAATTCTCATTATATTACGCACCCATACACCAATGCATAAATTTCTGTAACAATTTACTTAAGATAATAAACTAAAGTACATAAAGTTTTTTACTAAACTCGTTACATTCTACACAAATCATCAACCTAAGTCTCCCCCTTGGTTAGCACCCATACCTATTATATTCCAATACAACTGAATGCGGTCACAATATGGCTCGTCCCATCTAGATAATAATAATGAACATAATTATTATTCTTATTATCAATATCATCATTAATTACTTCTTTATATTTATAATTAACATTACTTGTAACAATTATGATTAATATTATTCTAACAATCAATTTATTTTTCATTAAAATTAATATTATATGCATTGAATTTTTATTTACTTAACAAAATTAACAATATTTTTTATCTATTTTTAATATATAATTATAATTAATATTATTCTTATTAATTTTAATCATACTTAATATATTTTACATTGATTAATCATTATTTAATTATAATTGAGATAGAAGTATTTGGTGATTATGGGTGATTCAAAATGATATTATAGTGATGCCACAATTATTAAAATCGCGATTTAATCCTACGAACCTACGATCTCACAATCTAAAGATCTCAAAATAGTCCATGATTCTACGCAGAATATTAAAGTAGTTGAATAATATAGAATCTTACGGTCCTATGATTTTACATATTAACTATCATTTCTATCAATTTATTTCCAAATCTATTTTTCATATTATTCCAACTATATTTCTTCCTTAATCTTATCATTTTCACCCCTTTATTATTTTACAACAAATATTGAAAATGAATTGATGTAAAGAAAATATGACTTAGTTACCATTAAAATAATGAAGTTAATTACTATTGGAAGATGCTAACAAAAAATGTAATATTCATATAAATAGTAAAATGAATATATTAAAGTTTATAATATTATTAATTATTAATTTTTATTCAATTCAATATTAATATTTTTTATTATCGTATTAGCTTTATAATATAAATAACCTTTATTTTGTGGTATACACATTGTTATATTCTCTTAAATGATAGAAAATAATCTTATTGTTGTCTTCATTATCATCAGCTTTATTAATTCTTCGTATCTTTTTCAAGGTAAATAGTATTGCATAGTTCTTCTACTTATAATCTCATTGTAATTTTTACATTTCATTGGACAAAATTATTTATGATGTTATTGAATTAATATAATTCTTAATATATAAAACAACTTCAATAATTTATGCTACTTGTAAAATGTTAGAACTCAATTAGTGACTATGTGAGAGGTTAAGAATGCAATCTTCTATACTTTTAACTTAAACTATATTATTTTATAGCATATAAGTACAAAGGTTTTATATTTTTTATATATTATATGATTATATTTTGCGATTTGATCATAGACTTTTGAATCGATTTTAGGCAATCAATTCTAATAATATTGAGTGATGGTACAAGATAATTTAGATATTTAGTCAAAATTAGCTATGCTTAAAATAAATATATGATTGATAATATAAATAATGTAATTCTAATTATAATATCGAAAATAAAAGGTCTCATCCAATAATATAGAATATGAAGCTGCGGCCAAACATTCACTGCGTATTAGAGCATTTACAATGGTGTAAAAAAATTGATTCTAATATCAAGATTGGGGTTATGGTTGTGAAGAAAAAAATTATTCTCAAATTTGGGGTACTTTAAAAGAAATTGGGGTCCCAAAGTCTCTTAAACCAGCTCCTTCGACTTCTGTGTATAGCAATAGCTGTCGTGGTCCACAGGTTGAAGTTGGTTTTTGATATTTTTAGATACAACTTTTAGCTTAATTTTACTATTAGAACATAAATTATATATATAACAAAATATGACGGTCAATGTTAACAGTCAATTTTTTTGGTCTATAAATATATTATTTTTTTTCCAATAATTTTTATATCATATTTTCTATCTCCCTTTCTAATATTTATTTTTCTATTTATATTTATTTTATTCATTTTTTCAGTTATATTTATTTTATTAATTTCTCTAATTATATTTATTTTTTTAATTTTTCTAGTTATATGTATTTTATTTATTTTTCTTTAATATTTTCATTTTATAAACATGGATTCTACTAAATTTAAAAGTTAAATAATGCGATGGGCAAATAATTGATGACGTAGTTGTTAAAAATAACCGAGCGTCGTAAATTTAAAATTGATAAATATAGAGTATTAAATTAAATTTAAAATAAATTAATAAAAAAATAATTAAATAATTGTGTGCTTAAATTTAAGTTTAACTCTCACCGTTTACCATTGCCATTGACCATAAACAGTACATTCTGCGGACGACGTGAACTGGGCCAATCATCACAAATTATCGAAGGACCCGAGCACCCAGGCATCTGAGGAAGACACAGAGAGCGGTGTAGTTGTAGATGGAGAGAAGACGGTATGGAAGCCGTGAGAACAAGGCGATTCGTCCCACTTACTCTGAATCTGGATATTTTAACCCGAATCCATCTCGAAACCGCAGCCAAGCTCCGAGCAGAAGTAACGCTCGGAACGCCGGAGCCGACCGTAATATTGAAATCAGTCGCCGACAAAATAACGGATCGGAAGGCGAAGGAGAATTAGATACATGTGATGCCCCAGCTATAATCGGAACCTGTCCCTTCATGTGCCCAGGTATATAATTTATTAATTTATTCTTCTACAAAATCATCAGACTGTTTTTCATTGAGGTCAATTTTCAAGGAAATAACTTGCTAGTGTGTCTCAGTCATTCGCAATTGGTGGTAAAGATAAACTTCTGATAACATCCTTCATTTGGCGGTGTCGAATATCAAAACTTTTGAGGAGTGATTTCCGTTGTGCATTTACATTAGCATTTCCCATGACTGAATGACCAGTGCCAACAATATGAATAAAAACAACCAAACCAAGAACAAGGACACATGGTTGATGCAAGGAGCACCATATTTCTTAGCGGTCCCTCCGCAGAAGCTTGACCAAAATATTTCCTGTATCGATATGAGGATGCGTTTATATATGTTAACCGCTGTATTAGGGGTGCTTCAGTAACTACTGTTGTCTTTGTGTAGATTTATTTGGTTTGTTAATGGGGACGTGCCTTTTTATTGGGAAAGCAAGGGTCACTCAGGTCATTTATATTATAAATCTATGGAATGCTAGGAATCAACTGGTTTTAGCTTGAACTTCTGATTTGGTTAAGAGCTGAAATCTGGGGGAGTGATTTCCAAAGCTTATGAACAGTATTCATTTAACTATGTCATGGGTTATGTTGGGGGAGGGAAATGGCTGAGGCTTTTATTTAAGAAAGCAACATTGAAAGGGTTTTCAAGGGGCAAGGAACTGATATTGCATCCTTGTCAGAGAAAGGATCATAGGATCTGTTCACCGTTTGCTCAGGCTGTTGCCTAAGTTGATAATTTTGACATCTTAGTGTTTCTGTGTGTTCATCTCTATTGTCAACTAAAGTTACTCTGATTCATCAAAAGAGAATAAAAAACCACCCCTCCTACATGATCAAAAGAAGAAACAGATCCTGAGGTTCAGCATGTACGTATCAAATTATTGATTTCTCTTAGAGCTGAGCTGATCTCAAATATGAGGCAAAAAGAAGAAGGAACATCAAAGCACAATCTCTCCCCCCCCGCCCTTTTTCTTTTTCTTTTGGGGGGTTGTGGTGGTGGTGGGGGAGCTGAGATTTGTGATAGGTGCTTAGTATTGATATTGTGTAAGCCCACACTTTGAGTGCAGTAACTCCAGAAATAGAGAATTAGGCTAGGACGAGAAAGACTGGACAGAGTAAATTTGGATAATTTAGGGAGCTGCCTTTTCTCTTTCCTTGATCTTGATCAGTCTTATTTATAATCCATTTCAATTAACAGATTCCTTCTAGAGTAGTAAGGAAACAATGAAAATCATAATAATCAGGCCTGCTCATAAAAGAAAAATATAAGATATCTAATAGTTATCTTAGCAGCTAGAATCCAGTGATAACATCCTCAAGTGTTGCAAACGTAGTTAGTCAGCTTAGCAGATATCTTTGGTTGTCTTCTGCAAATGGGGTCTTGGGTTGGTGCAGCTTCAGCCACTTCAATGGGGCCTTGTTGTGCATCATTGTCTTTCCCTTGGCCACTAGCC
This sequence comes from Tamarix austromongolica, assembly GCA_039764185.1. Classification (NCBI taxonomy): domain Eukaryota; kingdom Viridiplantae; phylum Streptophyta; class Magnoliopsida; order Caryophyllales; family Tamaricaceae; genus Tamarix; species Tamarix austromongolica. Next base: position 94,353,160 of record CM077816.1, on the reverse strand, counting down.
TTGCTCTCAAGGCTGAGATGAGGAAATGCAGTAGTAGTGTCATCATTGCTAGATGGCGGCATTGCTATAGATGGGGCATCAACAGGACTAGGATAGATGTGGAAATTCGGGTGAATTTGACACTCTGGTGGTAAAGCAAGCTTGTAGGCAACCTTCCCAATATGAGGAAGGATTTGGTAAGAGTCAATGAACCGCTTGGCAAGCTTTTGATTGGGGCATTGGACAACCGAGAGATGGCCTGATGGGCGTAGCTTGACATATGCCCAATCCCTAACATTGAATTCTTTGTGTTTGCAGCGCTAGTTAGCTTGGTTTGGCATATGCTCTTGAGCGTGTTAGAGATTAGCCTTGAGGAGTTGAGTTGAGTGTGGACAGAAGGGTCGCCCTATCTAGTAAGGCATGGACTCAACTGATTATCTAATGAGATGGTTGCATTATGAAAAGTGGTGTTGCACTAGTATATGCCTATGGTAGCGTCATGATCCCAAGCAATAAAATCATGGTTATGGTGTCGCGGTATCAGGGTGTTGCAAACGATATTTTATATGCTGCGGTTACTGTGGTATGTTTTTTTTTTAAATTTTTTTTTCCAAAAGAAATATCGGTAAATGTTGGCGTATATTGGCTGATAACCGATATATTGCTAATAAATGCATGAAATTCTAAAATTGTCGCGTACTCCCAATTTTGCAAATTGGTTGATCTAAAATCCAATAAATATTAGCTAATATTGCGTATCAGGACCGATATTTAATTGTATGCTTGGTCCACTTGAATGGATAATTACCAACAAAAGCTCTTAGATAGGCTTTAAGGTAGTGATTGACCACTTCTGGCTAACCATTGGTTTGTGGATGGTAAGCACTATTGTCCCTGAAGTGTATTCCCCATAATTGAAAAAGCTCCTGCCAAGATATGTTCATGGATAGTGGGTCTTAGTTAGTGACGATAGACTTGGGAAGCTGGGAATGCAGGGATACTTATGCACAAAATACTTAGCCAATTTTGGTGCAATAATGCCCTCAGGCAGTGCACATAATTGCCTATATTTAGACAAGCGGTCTACAATCACCTAAAAAAAAACTTGCCATTAGATAAGGGAATCTATCGATGGTAATATTATCCCATACCCTTAGTGGAATGGTAGTGGTTATAAGTGGCCTTTTGTGGAAAAATACTCTAGTTTATCCTGACAGTCTGAACAATTGGAGATGAGTCGGTAGATATCATTTGTAAGATTAGCCAAAGAGCCTAGCGTATGTTTTTTGCTCACCGAAGTGACCCCCAACAAGATAAAAACCAAACCATAAAACAATTTTAACAGGCGTTCACGTAACTTAGTGTGAAAAGGAACATAGATATAACTATTGAAGTACATAATACCTTGTCGAAGCTCATATTGTGGGTAGATAGTAGATTCTCATTGGATGGACTCAATTGTGAAGAGTTCGGTTGGAAATCAACTAAGAAATTACTGTATGAAGAAAGAGCCTATAATTGCCCTTGAGCTTTGCCCTAACCATCTTGATGAAGCATTCAAACCTCCATTTTCAACACTTGCTTTAGGAATGATGTTAAATTCAAACCCTATTAGCTTAGCCGACCACTTCTGCTGCTCTAGGTTCTGAATCGTATGAGTGAGGAGTTGCTTCAAGCTTTTGTGATCGGTCATGATAATAAATGTATGACCAAACAGGTGTGGCTGCCATTGTCGCATTGCAAATGTGATAGCATGTTGACTGTGTGCAGGACATTTGTAATTGGGGAGCAAGCTTTTTGCTTTAAAGTGCAATAAGGTGTTGGTGTAGGGATAAGATGGCACCAACAACAATGGATGGCACATTTGTTTCAATGGTGAAGGGCTTAGAAAAATTTGGTAACGCTAGTACCAACACTTGGATCATCGCCTTCTTCAGCTTGTCAAAGGTTGTGGTTTTTGCCTTATACAAGTGAAACCCATGTTTTTAAGCAAATCAGCCCAACTAAGTATGGATATCCTTTCAAAAACTGTTGATAGTAGCCTATAAGGCCCCAAAAGCCTTGAACCAATGCTACTGTTGTTGTGGGTATGGCCTAATTCTGGATTGATTGATTTTTTGCTAGATTGACATTCACCCCACCTCTAGATACCAAATGGCAAAGATATTCTAAATGGGCTTGCCCAAATGTACATTTGGAAAAACAATTGGTGTGTTGAAAGTGACGACTTGTAAATGAGTACATCTTTAGAAAAGACGAATATAAACTTACAAAGGTAAGGTTTAAATATGTAATTCATAGTAGCTTGGAAGGTGGAGCGAGCATTGGAGAGGCCAAAAGGCATAATAAGGAATTCACAGTAGCCTTCATGGTTGTGGATGCTTTTCTTAGGATGTTCGGGGGTGGATATAGATTTGGAAGTACCACTATGGAGATCAAGTTTGGAGAAGATAGTAACTCCATGGTGCTCATCCAGGAGTTCTCAACTGTTGCTACAAGAAAACAGTCTTAGATAGTAATGACATTGAGTATATGAGTGCTCGATAATCAACATAAAATCACCATGTACCATTTTTCTTCTAGATTAGGAGAATATGTGATGAGAATGGGCTAATCGATAGTTGGATAATTTGATTGTGAAGCATTTCTTGAGCTACCTTCTCTATTTCAATTTTTTGGAAGTCAGGGTATTGAGCTTAACATTAATTGGGCTAGTGTTTTGTTGAAGACTAATATGGTGGTTAAGGGGGCAATTTGGCAGTAGGTATTTGGGTTTGGAAAGAAAAAAAAATGGGGTACTGGTCTAAAGTTCATTGGAGCAAGGGAAAAATATTGGTGGGTGGATCAAATGGTGATGTGGTGAGGTCTAGTAAATTGGGAGTTTGGGCTTCCAAGCATAATAGTTGGGCTATGGATTCGGTACACTACATATGCCGTAGAGGGTGAAGTGATATAGGAGTAGGTGGTGTGGTCGTGGACCTTGCTAAGCAAACAGGCTGGCCTTTCTAACTGATCTCCATATTGAAAGCCTTGTGATTTGTCACAAGGAAGACAAAGTTCTTGAGCTGTTGAGTGTCAATTAGAAGTGAGATCAGGTGGTTGTTGGCGAAGTGACAAAATGTTGTGATTCGGTGCTGCCAACAACAGTGAATGGATATTTCAGGGCTAGGGTTGTCTTCACCGATCTTGACCTAATTTTCGCCACCTTTGACCACCATTAATTCTTGTTCTTCTGCTTGATCATTGGTTGGTAATGTTAATAGAATAAATTGTTGGGTTTTGCATATGTATTGTGGTCACCAGGTCTGTATTGTGATCGCCAACTTTGTACCGTTCATCACAATTGTAGCATAGCCCTTGGTCTTTGTAGTTCAACAATTCTATAGGGATAAGGCACCAAATTGGAAGCTAGGAGGTTTTTGAGCTGTTTAGCAGTGAGAGAAGAAGCGGGGCTCATGGGGGGTGCGTCTTTGGGAAGTTTAGGCGGTGGCACCTTCCATTGTGTGCTTTGGGTGTTCAGGAAGTGAGAATTGGCCGCTTTTCTTCCATTAGCTTGGTAAAATAGATATTGGATGCCAAGTTAGTGGTTGATGAACTGCTAAGTGCTTGTTTGGTAAACCCATTTTTTATATGATATGATCTAAAATAATAATGCGTATGAAGTAATAATATGGCTGAAATAATGATGATGTTTAGTAGGCACATATTTTTTATGTATGAAAGTTGGGAAAGTAATAATGGTGTTTGATAACTTAGGATATTCTTTATTTTAATAAGAGGGGTAAAGATGTGGCAGGTGAGTGTAATTAATAAGGGTATAAGGGTAAAAGTATAGAATAGTTTAAATATTTAATAAAAGATAGTGGGGCCTACTCCTAAAGTAATAGTATGTAGTAGATAATATAGATAATGAGGTTATGAAAATAATATGCAAAACAAACAATCCTAAATAATAATGTACAAATAATATAAAAAATGTCAGCTTTCCAAGTATTCCTTAAAGCTCAAGCCCTCGTTTGGTATTACTTATTTTTAATAACTACTTTTAGATCAAAAATACTTTTATAAATCTACTTTTTAAAAAGTACTTTGATAAGTAAAATGCATGTTTGTTTTTACTTTTATTATATAAGTAATTAATACTAAAAAACTACTTATTGTACCTCATTAGTGTTTGGTTTTCATTTTTCTATAAAATTACTTTTTATTTTCCATCTTTAATTTTTATCTTCCTATATATATCTTTTGGTAATAATTATTATATAAATTATATAATATTAAATATTAAAAAGCATATGAAACATTAAAAAGTATAAAAAAATATAAAGATATTACAAAGTACTAAAAATTATAAAATAAAAATTATAAACTTATTAAAAAAAATTATGAACAATCACTAAACAAATTTTATAAAATTAACAAACATCTAAAACTTAAATAATAACAATGATCAAAGTTTATATTATGCAATAAATATTCTTAAATTTACAATAAGCATCATAAAATCAAATAGTTAAATGACATGCATGGTAAATATTAATTAGTGAGCTAAGTGACCTCAAAGTAGTAATAGTACTAAATACAACAAAAATGTTAACTATGACAGCAGTATGAAGACTCCAAACAACCAAATGGCAAGAGTAAAGAGGCAACATAAGTTAGCTAATTCACAAAATAAAAATATATAAAAATGCCTTGGATTTTGTAGTTCCACAACCTCCTTTTCCAGCTTTGAGGGACTGAAGCTTTGTCTCCAAAGAGCTGTAAAGAAAATTCAATAAACAGGATAAAACTCATGATATGGGCTGCACATAAAATTAGCTAAAGTTACAGTGTTGACTATTGAATACTTTGAGCTCAGTGAGGCTTCTCCCTAGCATTGCCACAAAATCACACGTTGAGTCTTATGCCATGGACAAAGCCATTGCATCTACCAGATCACAGACTCACTCTATGGCCAAATAGTGAATAGCTCTACTAACATTCTGCAACTCTCCAACCCTCTCAGCGAATTTCAATGCAAGGTATAAGGCCACCCCTCTCACCGTCCTCACCTCCCCAAAATACACAAATGCCAACCATCTTCCTACAAGAGGTACATGGAAGAAATGGACATTTACCCAATTGAATCCTTTGATTTCTCCACTGCTCTCTTCAGCTTAGCTACTTGTCTTTTCTTCAATTCTTCAAACCAGGCACTGGACAACAAATATATCACACTTTCAGGCCTTCATATATACTAAATATAGGATCAATCAAGCACCGAAAAAATTCTACACATTGCAGTGAGATTTTTTAGTCATATCAAACATCTACTTGTAGCTAAGTTCAAAGATGCTCTCAATTAATATATGGAAATGAAATAAAGGGATGCTCTCAACTTTTTAGTATTACATAGTTCAGCTTATGAGATTTACACTATTCCTCTCATCCATAAACAAGATGCAAGTTGGATCTATCAAGTCAGATGAAACCGTTTGAGAGCGCGTTTCTGGATTTATGCCATATCTTGTGAATGAAAAACATTTCTTTTTGTCCACACCACAACGCCATCGGTGTTTCCCCTTCCGAACAGTAAGTCCAGACACACAAGGACGGACGTGCACCCCCTCCACGCGTTTCTCCCCCGAGGCATCAACCTCAATATGACACAACAGACAATCCGGTTAAAGAATATGTGCGTCTCTCAGTACAAGTAAGTTCAAATTCAATATCAATGTGAACAAACACCTGCAAGTGCAGCAATCAGAACCCCCACCGGATCGAAAAAATTTGCACACTTAAAAATTGGGCATTCACACATGACTTTAATAGATTATCTTATCGAAAATCATGGAGAATTTATTCATCCGCAAGGAAATATAGCTTATTTATTTAAAAAAAAAAAGAGTAAAGGGATGTTTTCTGCCAAATAAGCCTCGCGAGGGATTCAAGTCATCTCACCGTCCCAGAATTAACCAAATTAATGGGGGGATGAGGCTATTGAATTAAAGATAGATAAGGAATTAACCAAAGAGGTTGGAAATCGAAACGGTACCCGAGAAGAAGCTGCTTTCGTCAATGATCGTTCGAATTTCGAATTCTCTTCTCCTTCTTCTGTACAGAGCGCAGCGGGCTGGGGGCCTGGAAATTTCTTTCTTCCCTGTGTAGATGTTAGAGGGACAGGGTGAGTGAGAGCGTAACAGACGATTGATATGATGGGGGAGGGGAGTGTGGCCGGCAATTGAGCGAAAACGAAGGGAAGAAGGCGAGGGTCGAAGTGTCGAACAATGAACACAGGGTTTTATGTTTTAAACGACTTTTAACTTAACTTATGTACCGTGCCGGGTACATATAAAATTAATTTTCATAAGTAAGTAGAATCTACTTTTTAATTATAGCTTATAAGAAGTAGTTTTGAATAATTAATTTTTAAAATAACTTTTAAAAAGGAAAACCAAACAATAATAATTAATCTATAATTACTTTTTATAATTAATTATCTAAAAAACTACTTTTTCTAAGTAAAACCAAACAAGCTCCAAATTGTTGGCTACAATGTTGAGATGAAGCAATCCAAAATAGCCTTTGGTGGTAAATTAGAGACTTTGTTGCTTATGTTTCTGAATTGTGATTGAGAATTTGCCACCAATCTAGTTTGGATAAACTTAAACAGAGTATCCTTGTGGTTGAGAAAGGTTTGGGCCCAAATATACTCTCCATGGCTTTGCTTAGTGCTGTCCATGAAGATAGTGATAGGCCCATCACTAAGTACACGTATGTTTGGAAGAATTGTTGACGATTGTAGGCTGGGTTTGGGCTAAATGGTCCAGTATTAGAGGATTAATGGAAGTTAGTTATGGGTATGGGAGTTTGTGAGGTGGGGATCTTTTTTGTTAAGGGGGGCCTATATAAGTATGTAGCACAGGAGGAGAGGGGGAGAGGAAGTTTATATGTGGAGGTTGCAGACTCTCGAATCTCTATACTTATTATGCTAAGTTGTGATTTCAATATAAGCAATCCTCGTCAATATCCACTCTGATTTATCTTCCTTCGTAATATCTTCTAACAATTGTGGTATTGGAGCTTCTCTTGATCCAAATGGCCAAGAAAATTGATATGGTGGAGGAGCTTCTCTCGATCCAAATGGCCAAGAAGTGTATATGTGAAGGTTGCCGAGTCTCGAATCTCTGCACTTATTATGCTAAGTATTGTGATTTCAATATAAGCAATCTTTACCAATATCCACTCTGATCTATCTTCCTTCGTGATATCTTCTAACAATTGTGGTACCGGAGCTTCTCTTGATCCAAATGGCCAAGAAAATTGATATGCTGGAGGAGAAGCTGAACGCAATGCAAGGGAACGGGTAGAAGGAGAGTAGTGCAGTCAAATAATGGAAGGTTTGTATGGAAAAATAGATGGAGTAGATTTCCAATAAGTTGGGCCAGACCCTCAAGGTGATTTTTTTTGGGGGGGGGAATCGTTGAATCGAGACATGAGCAAGCATATGGAGAGGAGGTGCAAACACGTCTGGCCCTCAAAGGAGAGGATTGAAGTGAATTCAAACCCCCTCGACAGTTGTAGTTCTCCTTTTTTAATGGTTTTGACCTGGATGAATGGCTCTTCAAGGTTGAGTGATATTTTGGCCTTAATCGGGTTAGCGAGGGTGAAAAATTGGAGGTAGCAGCCATTACTATGGAGGATTGAGCTCTAGCTTGGTACCAGTACGCTGAGAGTCGACACTTTCATTCTTCAAAAAGTTTAAGGAGTCACTACTTACATGTTTTTGGCTGAAGCATGAGGGGTCCTATTCTGGCGTATAGGAAAAAAGGGATGGTGGAAGAGTTTGAGTTGTTAGCCTTGTCGTTTTAGGGTTAACTGCCAGCCGAAGTGGTCGAGAGCAAGTTTTTGAATGGGTTGAAACTGAGCATACGGGCTGAAGTGAGGATGATGAAGCTACATGGGTTGGATGAACTAATGGAAGCGGCCCAAATGGTGGAAGATAAGCAAGGGTCACCCTTGAGGAATTAGTTGGATCTGGGGTGAGGCAAGTTAGTGGTAAATCGGGCCTTGGATCTGGGAACTACGCTCACTATAGAATGGGTTATAAGTTATAGCACATCAACATGCCCTACTACTCCCACTAAAAACCATCTCCCTACTTGCACATCACTCTCCCTCCCTCAGTGCAACCAGAAGGTAACAAGTATGGTAGAGGTTTGCACATCTTCAAACAACTCTCGGACGTTGAAATCATGCACCGTTGGAAAAAGGGGCTCTGCTTTAAATGTGCTGGGAAGTTTGGCTTTGGGCACGTATGAAAGAATTGGACAATCGAGCATATAATAAAACCGTGGTTACGGTTGCGATTGTAGTTGCGGTCGCGGTGTCGCGAATGATGTTTTATATGTCGCGGTTGTTGCGGCATGATTTTTTAATTCTTTTTACACAACAAATATCGGCAGATATCAGTAAATATCGGTTAATATTGGTAAAATATCGGCTGATATCCGAAATTTCGCTGATATCGCGACGATAAATATGTGATTTTGTAAAACGGTCGCATTTTCGGAATTTCGCGGCGCGGTTGCCCCAAAAGCCGCAATATTACGGCTGATACGCAATTGCAGTACCGATATTTCATTGTATGCACTCAAGGTGCTACTGGTCTACAGGTAGGAACTAGTCGAAGTTGAAGACTTAAAAAATGAGATGATAGACCCCACTGTGGCGACAAAAAGAATATAAAGCCACCCATGAGAGGGGGCCACGGTAAGGTAGGACATGCTAGAAGTTGAAGGTGCCGTGGAACTATCCTCGAATTCAGTGGTGGGTGTCAACAATCCTCATACCATGAAGCTTCAGGGTAGTATAAAAAGGTAAGACTATTGTGGTTCTCATTGATTGTGGGGTGACCCACAACTTTATTTCTCTTAGTTTGGTCAAGCGCCTGGGATTGCTGGCTTGCAGCTCGACTCAATGAGAAGGTATACCATACTATTGGGAACAGGAAAGTTAATTACCACTTAGGGGATGTGTAAGGGGGTGCAGTTGATGCTACAAGAGGTGGAGATTAGCACGGTTTTTTTGCCAATTCAGCTGGGCAGCGCAGACGTCATCCTAAGGATGCAGCGGCTAGGAATGCTTGGGCCGACTTAGATAAATCGGAAGACCTTAATGATGAAGTTTGTACTTGGTATTACTCCGGTGACGATGAGGGGAGAACCAAGCCTTTGTTGCACCCAAGTGACGCTATGAGCCATGATGAAGATTATCTAAACGGAGGGTTAGGGGATCTTAATTGAACTAAATTCCTTGGAAGAGTTGTCCAAGGAACCATTAGAGTCCTTGATGTAGGAGCATCTCTATCTCACTCTTCTAATATTGAAGATCAAGAATTAGCATACTTAGAGATGGTACTAATTGTTTTTGAAAATCCTAATATTTCTAATATTTTGTTAAGTAACTCTTGCAAGTATTACATATGTATGCAAGACCAATACACCAAGGATGTCTAGTGTATAAGACAATGGCATTAAAAGGGTTACAAAGTTGTACGGAAGACAGGGTTACAAGACACAAAGCTTGATTACATATGATTATTTAATGTATTACATGATTAGGGTTTTGTGTAGCTTTTTTATTTTATGTATACTTTGTAATGTTTGTAACTTGTAATTGTAGCCATTATATGTGTAATATAGGCGTGCACTAGTTGGTCTTTATTAATTAAGCCGGTTAGATGGGCTTGGTTAGTAAAGAGTAAGCTAGGCCCGTATGTGTGTATATATATAATGACGGCCGGTACATTCATAATAACAATGAATAATAGAATCGACATTTTAAAGAGAGAATTTTGAATCTCCATTCCTTCCTCTTCAATTGAGATTTTTCTTGAGAGTTGAAGAATTGTTCTCTAGAGAAAATTAGGTGATTTCTCTTTAGAATTGAGTTGATCTTGGTGTGGATCAACATCAACATAGCAAGGTATCTTCGAAGACCATCATTCCTATATGACATTTCCATCATTTTGGAACGCAGATTTCTACCCAAGAAACAAGATGAAAGGTCTTGTATTGTGAAAGAGTAATCATCCATTATCTTCCACATCAGTCCTCAGTGCCGATAGGTGCCATTGTGATGGAGTTTTCAGACTTATTGGCAAAGCCTTGTGGGCTTCCCCTAGTGTGGGAATTAGACCACCGAATTGAGCTCAAATCAGGCACTACCCCGGTTTGTGTGTGGCCTTAAAGATATCCCCAGGAGTAGAATAATGATATTGAGACCATAGTATGAGACGTGTTAATTGCTAGGATCACTTGCCTTAGTCACAACCCTTGCTCAAGTTTGGTGCTCCTGGTAAAGAAGAAGGATGGAGGGTGGCACTTCTTTGTGGACTATAGGGCCTGGAATAGAGAAACGATTCCGGATAAATTTTCGATACTGATAATTGATGAGCTGCTGGATGAACTTCATGGGGCAGTAATTTTTTCAAAATTGATCGGGGTATCACCATATTTGAGTTCATCTAGTGGATATCTCGAAGATAACATTTAGGATACATGAAGGGCATTATGAATTTCTAATCATGCCTTTTGGCTTGACTAACGCCCCTTCCACCTTCTAGGCCTTGATTTATTTCAGCCATACTTGCATAAGTTCGTACTAGTATTTTTTGACAATATTTTTGTCTATAGCCCATCATTGGGTGAGCATGTGGAGTACTTGGGGGAGGTAATGAAGGTACTATGGGAACATTCCTTGTGCATCAACGCTAAGAAGTGCTTGTTTGGTTAAGAAAAAAAATGGAGTATTTAGGGCACGTTATACTGACAAAATGCGTGGTAGCAAATCTAGCCAAAGTAAAAGCAATGTTGGATTGGCCTAGCCCTCGGAATGAGTTGAGGGGCTTCTTGGGACTCACAGCGTATTATCCCAAATTTGTAAAGGGGTATGGACATCTGGTAGCACCTATCATGGATCAGCTAAAAAAGGATCAATTCGGGTGGAATCCGGTAGCTCAGCAGGCTTTTGAGGTTTTGAAGCAAGCCCTGACTTTGACCCCTGTTTTGGCATTACCTGATTTCTCTAAGGTATTTGTACTAGAGACAGATGCCATTGGGGTGGGATTGGGGGCTGTATTGATGCAGGATCAATGTCCCATTGCTTTTTTCAGTCAAGTCTTGGGAACCAGAGCAAGGCTGAAATTTGTGTATGAAAGATATCTATGGTGAATGCATTTTCTGTACAAAATGGAGACACTATCTGTTGGGGCGCGAGTTCATGGTGTGCACTGATCAGAGAAGCTTGAAATATCTCTTGGAACAATGGATTTTGCCAGAGGAACAATTGAAATGGGTAGCAAAACTGTGGAGTTATCATTTCAGCATAGAGTACAAGGCAGGCAAGGACAATAGGGCTGCTGATGCATTATCTCGAGTGGAGCTCAGTGGGCTTTTATTCTCAATTGCAATGTAGGGAGCCTACGGGACTTACCAGCTGAGATCGATGTAGATTCACAACTCGGAAGGATCAAAAGAGAATTGATGCACTACCCCACTGCGAAGGATGGGTATAGCCTACAACATGTTGTGGTAAAGGGGGTATTTGGTGTTACCCAAAAACTGTACTTACATCCCTTTGGTCTTAGCCGAGTTCCATGGTGGCAAAGTGGAGGGACCTTTGGGGGTGTTGAAGACATACAAACGGGCAATTAGGGAGGTGTTTTGGGCCGGAATGAGGAAGGACATCCAGCAATTTGTCAATCAGTGTGAGGTATGCCAGCGGAACAAGACTGTTACCCTTTCACTGGCAGGTTTATTGTAGCCCCTGCAGATACCTGATCAAGTTTGAGAGGAGGTGAGCACGGATTTCATAGAAGGGTTATCCCATTCCAAAGGATACAGCTGCCTACTAGTGGTGGTAGACCACTTGAGTAAGTATGCCCATTTCATACCAGTCAAACACCCATTTATAGCGCCATCCATTGCAACAATGTTCATCAAGAAAGTGCTTTGTTTACATAGAATACCTTGCTCCATAGTGTTTGATAGAGACAAGGTGTTCAATTGTTGCTTTTGGTGAGAATTATTTTGATGGCAAGGCACAGCCCTAAAGTATAGTTTTGCCTATCATCCAGAGTCTGATGGGCAGACTAAAGTAGTCAACTGGAACCTGGAAACCTACCTACAATGCTTTGCTGGGGACAAGACTAAACGATGGGTGAAATGGATACCGTGGGGTGAATTCTGGTACAATACCTCATGCCATGCTCCCACTGGCACAACACCCTTTACTGTGGTGTATAATAGACCACCACCCACTCTAATCAGGTTTGAACGGGAGGCTGTTGCATTTGATGTGGTAGATGAAGAATTACAGAATCGAAATCTAATATTAGAAGGGTTAATACAACATCTGGAGTGTTCACAGAAGATCATGAAATCCATTGCTGACAGCAAGAGAAGGGATGTCAATCTGGAAGTAGGGGATTGGGTCTATGTTAAACTCAAACTGTATAGACAGCAATCCTTGGCTGAAAGGATGAATGAGAAGCTGACTCCCTGATTCTTTGGGCCCCATCAGGTGATAAGCAAGGTGGGAAAGGTAGCCGGCGAGCTGCAGTTGCTAGACTTAGTACCTATCCACACGGCCTTCCATGTTTGATGTTGAACCAACCTGGGGGTCCTAGACAACAATCTTAGCCATTTCTGGTAGTCCTCTTGGAGAACTTGGAATGGCAAGTGCATCCGGAAGAAGTCAGGGGTCTGCGTTACAATTGGAAGGGTTAACTTGAGGTCTTGGTAAAGTAAATTGGGCTTTCAGAATTTGAAGCGTCATGGGAGGGATTTGAAGCTATGAACGTGCAATTTCCTGATTTCCACCTTGAGGGCAAGGTGAAAGTTTGGGAGGGGAGTGTTGATAGGCCAATCACTAAGTACATGCAAGTAAAAATCGTTGAGGTTTGTGGGCTTGGTTTGGGCTAGATGGTCCAGTGTTAGAGGATTAATGGAAGTTAGTTACGGGTATGGGAGTCTGTGAGGTGGGGATTTTTTCTGTTAAGGGGGGACCTGTATGGCGCAGGAGGAGAGGGGGATAGGAAGTTTATATGTGGAGGTTGCAGACCCTCAAAGCTCTGTACTTATTACGCTAAGTATTGTGATTTCAATATAAGAAATCCTCATCATTATACTCTCTCATTTATCCTCCTTCGTGATATCTTCTCATAGAAAGTTGCTAATTTATGTGCATCCAGTGGTACCAAGAGAGGGCTTGCTAATGATATAGCGGGAAGCTATGCCCAGGCGTTGTTCTTCTGGGACATTGTAGAAAGAGAAATATTTCTCTGCTAGGAATATCCAATCCAATGGTTTAGAACCATCATAGTGGAAAGGTCACAGGGGGATGGCCAATTGTTGATTAAATATTGAGTGATGGTAGTGGCTGGTCTTGTGAATTGTGGAGATTTGAAATAATGGATGGATTTGGTATCACAGGTGGGTTATTTAGTATATAGGTGGATTCGATAGGTTTTTTAGTATATAGGTGGATTCAATGGGTTTGGTATTCTGAGTGGCTGATTTAAAGTGTTAGCATGTGAGGGTGTGAGTCTGTTAAGGTCTAGGTGTTGGCAAAATCAGCTTGTTGGTCAATAAGGGTTTGGTTAGTATTGGTGATGGCAATTTGCTGGATGGCAAGGGTTTGGTGGATTTCTTGAATGGTTTTTTGTTGAGAGGCTGAAGAGTCCTGTAGTTACTGGAGAGATTCCTCCATAGTGCAGTTTCTGGTTTGCATTCCGTCCCCCATCGTTGGTCTCTCAATAAAAGCACCAAATGATAGATGCCTAGTATTTATATTGTGTAAGCCCACTTTTTGAGCGGGATAACTCCAGAAATAGAGAATGAGGCTAGGACGAGAGAGACTGGACAGAGTAAATTTGAATAATTTAGGGAGCTGCCTTTTCCCTTTTCTTGCCATTTCAAGTAACATTTTCCTTCTCCTTGTAGTAAAGAAATGATGAAAATTGTGACAACCAGGCCAGCTCATAAAACAGAAAAATAAAATATCTAACAGTCATCTTAGCAGCTAGAGTCCAGTGATAGCAAGATCAGGTGTTGCAAATGTAGTCAGCCTGCTTATCAGGTTTCCTGGGCTGTCTTTTGGGCCTGGCGTCTTGGGTTGCTGCAGCTTCAGTGGGGCCTTGCTTTGCATCATTGTGTTCAGGTCATGGGTGCAGAATTTGCTTTCTCTATGTGAATCCTTCATTACACCTTTATTATAGCAACAAACTTGTGTATGAGACATTTCTTGGTTGTGTGATGATCAAGTGGAATTCTGATTTTCTTGTTTCCATCACATCTTCTTGGCAAATAAACAGAGGCTGAAAGAGCCCAGCGTGAACGGCTGCGAGATCTAGCTGTGTTTGAGAGATTAGATGGGAACTCTAGAAAGTCATCTCCAAGTCTTGCTGTCAAGAAGGTACAATTTTTTTTAGTATTTTCATATTTTCTTTCTTGATTGCTGAGATGGTTACAAATCCATGATTCCATGTTGATTGGTGTGTTGTTTCTGTCTGATGATTTTGAATTTTAGGCTCTCTATTTGGAACTCTCGTCATAGAAGTTTTGTGAATATGTTTGTAATATGCAAAGAGAGAAGGTTAATAATTTCTGGCTAGGAATGTCTGATACTCTATCTGGATTGTAGAGGATCGTGAAGATACATTCCCCCCACCTCCCCCCCCTTCCAAGTGTTATACCTGTCACATTTCCGTGCCTTTTGTTTTCCAAATGTGGATTATGGAGCATTGCCTACCTTTTATTTATTTAAAACTATCTTGGGTAATATCTTTCTTTGTGAAAGTAAACCAGTAATATTTCAGTAGGATAATGGAGTCTTATTTCCGTTGCTTCTGGAATAAGATTCACTCCCATTCTCATTTCACTAATTTTGGCATTGCAGAAAGTTTTCATTTTCTCCTAATTTCTGATCAGGTATTTGTCTTTATATCATATAACCCTTATGGTTAATCCGTGCTAAAAAAGGTGGTCAATATGATTGCTTATTTCTGTTACTTTGCTGATGAATCTAAGTCTCATGACTCTAAATTTGACGGCATATAGTTACAATAATCCTTGTATTTGTCAACTAGTTTTGCAGAACTATATCAACTAAGAATGTTCAGGCATCGGATGTGAGGCCCCTTCCTGTTTTAGAAGACACTTTAAAGTACCTTTTGGAGTTATTGGATTCATCAGATCATCCATTTGAAGTCATACATGATTTTGTCTTTGATAGGACAAGGTCTATAAGGCAAGATCTTAGCATGCAGAATATCATTGATGATCGAGCAATCTGGATGTATGAAAAAATGGTACTGTTATTATTTTATTTTCTTGAGAGTAGCTACTGTTAGTTCTTTGAAACTTTTTCTATTAATATTTATGCATGCTTGAGAACCAAACTCAATATTCCATCTAGGGAATCATGGAAAGAAACATCATCATTGAAAGAAATGGTCTATCTTGTCGTCATTGAACTTCATAAAAATGGTCCATTGGAAAGAAACATCGTCATTTAGGAGTTGGGTCACAAGATGGAACAGTGTGCTTTAGTGCATTCTCACAGATTTCGTACAAAATAGATGATAAATTCTATGAGAGCGAGATCCTAAAATACAACGCATTCCTTATGTGCTATGCTGCTTTTATGAGAATATTAGATTATTTAGTGTAACTTGTAAAGTAATTAGTGATTGTTTCCAAAAGACCTGTGTTCATTTCCTTTCAAGCCTGGATTAGGAGGTCCATGGGAATGGGGAAGGGAAAGCTCTTGTTGTATGATCGAGCATTTTAATTTTCATAGAAAAACAGGAAAGGGAGATAAAAAGATCATGAATGGAGGTCTGTTCTCTAGAGCTTATTTTTGTTAATTTGATTTGATTAATATTGATGAGAATAATAATTATGATATTAATTGTTATAATATTATTAATATTAATAATTATGATAATAGTAATAATTGTTATAATCAATGTATTAATAATAATAATTATTTTAATAATTATATTAATATTTATCTTAATATTAATGATTCAAAATATAATAATTATAATAATAATTATTTCTAATAATAAATGTAAAAATCATTATATTAATAATTATAATATTATTAATTATTATTTCTATTAATTATCCTCTAATTATTATTTTTATATTATTAAATTTTAAATTATTATTATTAATTATGTTAATATAATATGATCTTATTGGTGTTGATCTAATATGATAATTTGTAAAAATAAGTCTAGAGAACAGGGCTGAATAATCATATTAGCCACTTTGAAAGCTATCTCCAGCATTTTGTTTCTCTACCTCTAAAACATTTCAAGACAGTCCTTGATCTAGATATGAATCTTCATATCTGTCTCTCTCGCTCTCAGGCAAAAAGATGAAAAGCAAGATTAAGAGGCCTTGCTTTCGCTTCTTCCTCTTTTGCGTTGCTCCATGTACCATGATACGATCCATGCAGCTACATTTTTTCCTTTGCATCAAAGACGTTCAATCCTATTTCTGTTGTGGATAACAATTCAGGAGTCAGGATCTTCACAAGTCACAACTATAATATCAGACAAGGGAAAGTGTTGTAACGTATTTTCTAGGCTGCAATGCTTGGGAAACAATATTTATAGATTGATGTTCACAATTCATTAAGTAGTCAGTCTTCGACCTTATGCCAATATGAACATGTGCCTTGGCCTGGTACTGCAGATTGAGCTGCTCTAGATTCTTGAGTCAAGAGCTAGTTCAGAAAATGCGGCCGTGGGAATGCTTGGGATGTGAATAGGGAAAAGGGAAAAAAAAATTAGAAAGAATCTGTAGGGCACTATTTCTATGTTGGCTTCTGATTCCTTTTCTGTTTGATTATCCAGGTACAGTTTCATGTCATTTCCCATCATAAGCTTCAAAGATGTGTTGGTGACACTCCCAGCATTTCCTCCATCTGTCATCTGAACATGGAGCAGCTTACCAAGTGCCTTGCCTCTCTGTACAATCTGTATGATGCCAACCGTAGTGCCACTTGTATTTATGAGAATGAAGCTGAATTTCGTTCTCTTTATGTCCTACGCCATCTCGATTCTCATCACCAGTCAATGGTTGATCTCTATCATAGCACATTTTTTTTTAACTGTTGCAGCTTGGTACTGAATCTCACTAACTACTAGTACATTTGTTACTTCCTGATAACAATCGGAAAATTCTAGGGTGAGTCTCTTGCTTTGTGGTTTCGTCACCTGCCTTCTCCTATCATTAAGTCAAAGGAGTTGTCATTTGCCCGAAATGTTTTGAGGTAGCTTTAGATAACAATTGAATGACTTTTTCTACTCTGCCTTCCCATATAAAAGCTGATCTCGTATTACAAATTGCATTCTTTCTTTTTTATCTTTTATTTATATGAGGTCCTTTCGCATGGGAAACTATTGGCGGTTTTTTCATGCTGTAGCAGCAGAAGCAACTTATTTGCAGTTCTATGTTATGGAACATTACATTAATGAGGTTTGTATTTCCCTGTGCTTTATTGCATGGACTTCTCTCTTTATTTCATTTGCATTTGCTCTTATCTGGATGTTAAGCGTTGACAAATTTGTTTCCACATTTGCTTCTTGCATGCGTTGATCTCTCACAGATTTATAATCTTTTGAAGCCAGTGATTTAGCCTTTAGCTTTTCTTTTCCTTTATTTTTTATATTGATTGTAATTATGTTCCTTTTTCCCCCAACTATTGCATGGGAACATGCTGAATGCTGGATATAGATGCAAATATCATTCTATTTTGTATTTTCTCAAACCTCAGGAAGTACCTATGAGACAGCAGCTTGATTGTTATCCTTTACAAATTGAATTATTTAGATTCTAAAAATCTTTCTAGTTGCTTCATTCTTTGTTTTAACCAGTTAAAGCCCCGTTTCTCCTGAAATTTGTTGGCTCTGTCTGGAAAATAACTGTTTCTGAAAGGAATCACTTAACTGATTGAGATTCTGTTGATGCAATGTGAAGGTTCGGGCCCGAGCAGTTGCATATATAAATCATGGTGGCTACAAGCTTCATCCATATCCTATAGCAGTGCTCTCAGATATTTTGAAAATGAAAGTATGTTTCTTAACTGTAATTTACCATGTGGATAATATATAAAATTAAAGCATTTCTTATTATGAATGTGGCTCAGGAAGCAGATCTAGAATTCTTCTGCAATGCTAGTGGGCTTGAGACCTCTGTAGATGAATTGGGAAATAAGGTTTTACCCACCAAGCAAACAGGGCTTTGTCATCCCAAAGGAGGATGCCAAAACTTTGATTTTCTGGGGCTAGAACGAATGAAGTAAGATTCTCGTCTGTCACCCTTGATTTTTGAAAATTTTCACGTCTTTGCATGCGCATTGATTGGCGTGATAAATTGAATACTTGAATGTGTGGTGGCGCTTAAACTATTGGCTATTCTTGTTTATTTTAATCCTTATCGAGCATGATTTACGGTATGGATGTGAGCACCCCTCCCCCCTACTCCAACAAGAAAAAGGGAAGAAAGAAGAAAGAAAAAGCTACGTAGATAGGCTTGTTGTCTTATTGGCTTGACACATGGTGCAGTTATCCTGTTCTTTTCAAGTGTCTGACCTCTGAAAGAATTAAAGAAAGCACGCCATGCTCGGACATAACAGATTATGCAGTAACCTGAAGTAGAGATGATGCATTGGTCAGGGGGGCATTCCTCTTCTCAGTATCAATCCTTTCTCCTTTCTGCTTTTCCCCCATGAAGGTGGTACAAGGTCGGTAGTAGAGAAGGAGCGGAATGATAGGCAGATTTTGAGGATCTACAGTTGCATTTCCCCTATGACAAGGTAGATTGGTCCTCGAAGTCTGGTATCACATTTCTATTCTGGATGTGTTGATGTACGGATGCATTTTCTCCTTAATTGGGAGCGGCCTGTGGAGGGAGGACAATGGTGGTTCCGATTCCAGTATGCCTCCATTACATCTGGGGAAACAGTGAAAGGGCCAAAGAAGAATGACATCGAGTTCCTGAAAATTCGACTCAGAATATGCATGGTGTCCCAAAAGGCTGTATTAGAGAAATCATTTATGCATTCACTCTAGTATTCATGTTATCCAATACTGCGTATATGGAGACATGCAAAGAATGAATGTCATGTTGGAAGCAGCAGTGTGACACTGATAATATATTTTTTGTGGGTTATGTTGATTGGAAGATGGATGTTTAAATGTGAAGGAAATTTGACTGAGCTACAATTTCAAGTTCAGGAACGCGAATGAGGATAGTTTGAAATGCTGTTCGTTTGCTGTCGTGACTTGATGTTTTGTTTTCATTGAGAGTATTATTAAAATTAAAACGTCGAGACTTGATAAACTGATGCAAATATCCCCTTTGCATAGAGAAATGACAAGTACAAGATTTCAATCTTGATAGAGAAATGTTGTTACTTAAGGCAAAGGAACAACCTTCTCAAATTTGTTCAGCCGCACGCTATGGGATTCCTGCCTGTGGCAGAGTCGCAATTGGAAAACAAAACTTTGTCTTATTAGTTGGGATGGATTTGTTTTTATAAGGAGATTTTTATTCATTACCATAAAGCGGAGTTTGCCTAACGAACTTCATCGCATACTACTTTTCGCATCTTCTAAGAAGGGCTTGAAAAGGGGTAGTTAATCTCTTGTCTGGACAAAATTAGCAAATGCTTACAAACCCTGCAATCATACACCATTGCTGACTTCTAAAACACAGCCAGCTAAATACGCCATTTTCATCCCCTCCCCACTGTAAGCGACCCATACATATATAAGCGCCATAAAAAAAAATCACATCACAGTTATTATTACTGTGACCACAATAGGATCCCACTCAGATTAGATCCCTGCTATACATACATATATCATTTAATCCCGCGCTTGCGAGCATATCCACAGCTGGATTTGTCACCCGGTCCCTGTACTGCACTTGAAAGGGCGGCCACCAACATCTCAAATTACTGATGAAGTTGAAACCGAGAATCCACTTCCGCAGTCAATCTCATCACAGCTGAAATATGTACATCCCTTCCACCCCCATTAAACATGCGCCTGAAACTGAAAAACAACACGGGGAAGGCCTGCTTGATGCCATCCCACAAAATTCATAAATTTCGCCGGAAAAAAGAACCCAACAGCTATTCACCTATCCTCTTCCTCATCAGAACCATGCTATGAATGCCTCAGTGCGTTACAGACCCGATTTAGCAAGAGCATCAGCTACCGCATTGGCACCCCGTTGTTTCTAGACAACCTGAAAATTCTGCCAGTAACTTCGCATATTACCAACGAAATTGAGCTAAAAGCCGACTTCCCAAGGACCTGAAATGGGGCTTGACCACCACTGCACTGCGTTCTGTGAATCAGACCGTACCAAAATGTCACAATGTCGCAACCACTCATTTTGCAGTGAAAAGGTGCAGGCCATGTGAATCGCATTTACCTCCGCCTTATTGATCTCCATAAACTCCGCGGGCATGGAGAAAATACATAAGAAATTCCCATGCCAATCTCTCAGAACTCCTCTTATTCATGTCTTCTGAATCTGAGGACAAACGAATACCTCGGTATTCCATTTGAGTTGTCCACCGTTCGGAGCTTCCCAGCCCGGAATAACAGCATCCAGCCCTGCAAGATTGTGAGCAGCACGAAAATCCAGGAGGCATCATTGAGTACGAACCACTTCGTCCGCCTTATACGGAAAGGCTGGCATCCATGCTTTAACCCACCATCCGAGCCGAAGCAAGATCATGACACGTAGCACTGATACATTCAACACTTGATTCTACAACATTCGTGCATTGCGTTCCTTCCATAAAGACCACACTATGACGAGGAAGGCTGGTTTCCATAACTTCTTGCGAAATCGATCTTTCGTGGGCAACACCCACTGCTCATATGCGTCAATCAATGTCCCGGGGCAGGACCACTTTAAATTGTTCATTTCCAACCATTGGGTCCCGAATCCCCACGAAAGCGGGCAATGCAGAAACGCATGACCACTCTCCTCTTGAGCCGTACGACACAAAACACAAGTTAACTTAATGGAATATCTGCCATATAATTAGCAACCACAAGAGCAGCGGAGCATATCTAATCTTCCGTCCGTAATATCTGGAAGTTCAAGATTCAGAATTAACCTGGTTTACGACTGTATTTGAACTTCAGGTTTATTCCTCAATTATCTCAGTTCTGTTTACTTTAGCTTTCTATATATTATATGTATTACAGTAGATTCAGTGTGAAAAATATTTTGCCTTCGATCCTGTTTTCTCTTTATAACTCATCTCCCCGAATGATGCCCGTGTGCTTCAAGAACTGTAGTAGTAAAATTCAATTTTGCTACTTCAATCTTATTGTCATTATCCCTTAATGGATAATGTTTTGAAGTGAAAAATGGTAGCTAATTGGATAATGATAATTAAGGATAGAAGGATGAAGAATGTGCTAATATATAATATGACAACTCATGTAAGAATATTGTGGAAGATTAGTTATCAATCTTATCTAAAGTTACTTCATAATTAAATCTTTGAATATTCAAAGATGGTGGCTATTAACCTCCTCAATATTCTCTATAAATATGGAGGGGTGGTAATCATTTGATGATCCATCATTGGTGAAAGAAAAAGAGAGAGAGAAAAAAATCAAGAGAGAGAGTTGTAGAGATTAGAGAGAAAATATTAAGTTTTTCCTAATACTTTGTCTTTCCTTGAGTATGTTATCCCTATTATAAGAGAGAGGGTATTATTAATTGTACTCTCCTTATATTAGAGGATAGTTGTTGTGATCCTTTTGTTGTGAAATACTTTTATAAAGTTTAGTTTCTCCACAAAATTCTCATTCTCATTTCTACTTCAGTTATAAATTGAGTGCCTAAATACCACAACGAACCTAACAAGAACATCCTTGTAGGTGCCTTATAGAGCCAGCCATACAAATAGCTCAATGCGTCGAGGGATGATGTCCTGCCAGAATTGTATAGGAAACTTTTGAAGCACCGAATACACGTCATCACCTTGAATTAGTGCTGCTGACTTGACAGACGACTCGCCATTTTTACATTTTTTAATCTTATGATATTTTAAGCTACTTTTAACTATCTATTCCATCCCTATCAAAAAAAATTATTCTAAAAATTTACAATTTTTTTTAAAATAATAAAAATTGTCTTAAAATTACACTCACACATTTCATTAAAAAATAACCAAACATTTAATGTATATATAATTAAAAAAAACTAGATTTTTCCTTTTCTAAAATAGTTTTTTTAATATAAAAATTTCATGGCATAATAACTTTATTTTTTTTACATGGATAGAGTAATTTTTATCAATTATTCTAGTGTTTCTATATTTAAATTTCTTATATTTTTTCCTAAGTCACTTAGTCATGTTCAAAATAACAAATAAAACTTACATTAATAAAAATAACATCCACATTGCGTTACGTTTTTAGCCTTGCAATAACTTTTTACTTATCAAATAAGTATGAAACTTCATGGATGAATATGTTTTCATATTTCTAAGATAAAAATAAATTAAAAATATTTTATCTTTATTTTTATTATTATTCATTATTTTTAGATATAATCATTTATTAAATTTTGTCTTTCTTTGATTCGATCTTATTTAACATTTGTGAAACCTAATTTAAACATTTGAATCTTATCAAGATCTAATTATAATCCTTGATTTAGATTGATACAATCTTATGGTGACATTTATCATAAGCTTATATAATCTTAATAGAATATTCCTTAAGAATATTCTTAGTTAACTTGTTCTCCTACCTTAACTACTTGTCATCTTATGCTAATGACCCCCTTATCCCACCCCAAATCCCATGCCATTTCTTTTTCTTTTTGGCTTCTCATTTTTGTGGTTTGACCCCCTCTCCAAAACATACCCACCTATAATTTCAATATAATTCCCACAATACTCCTCTCATCACCCTTCCACCAATCACAACCTTCGACCCTTCATTCACCCATGTTATCCTTTTTATTATGGCACCAACATGCAGTCAATTTACCCCTTTACTTAGCTTGGTGTATAAACTTTAATTAGCCCCCACCGTTGCTCCCCATGAGTCACCATAATCATCATCACATATGCACACAAATCACCTCCTTAACCTAGGAATTTTGTGTGAATGTTGGCATGAGCTTGGAGCCTCAACTGACAAACTCTCTCTCTCTCTCTCTCTCTCTCTCTCTCTCTCTCTCAACTTACCTCTCCACAGGTGCCAAATGATGTTACGTAAAAAAGAAACAAGACATTGATGGACATGGTGTTGAGCATGCCTAACAAATCTAATTTTCCTAATTTCTTATGGATTGAGCCGCTAAACACAAATATGTGTAAATAGATGTAAATTGAATTTAATTACAACTAATGTCCTGTTGATAACACTTTTGAGCTACTTAGAGGTTGGAAGCCATATTCAAATATGTGTATTTGAGAATTTTCTATTTAAAGTGAGAATATATAACCCACATGATAGGAAGCTATACCGGTGAACCATAAGTAAGTATTTCATTGGATATACCAAGAGGTATAAGAGTCATTGGTTTTGTTGTCCATTTGATAGTACTAGGATTGTGGAGTTGAGGAACTCTAAGTTTCTTGAACATGGATTAATTGGTGGGAGCAATCAAATAGGAAACCTAGTTTCTAAAATTGGTCATCAAGAAGGGAAGACTTCCACTTCATGTAGTGAATTGAATTTTTTTCAAAATTTAAATTAAGTAAATGTTAATATTGAGCGACAAGTTAATGCGACTCCATAACTTGTTGATGATATTCTAGTATATTAGTGCTGATCATTCTCTATAGGAAAATGTTTCTCTAGCATTGAGAAGATCTACTAAGAAAATAAGGCTAACATTGCCTAGTGACTATTATGTATATATCTATATGAATCTGATTATGGCATTTGTGTTGATGTTGATCCCAAAAACATTCAAGTGTACTATGAGAAGTTCAAAATTTGAGTTATCGTATAGTGCTATCAAGGTGAGATGAACTCTTTGAAGGTCAATGATGTTTGGAACCTTGTATAGTTACCTAATAGTGCTAATCCTATTAGCTATAAGTGGTTCTTTAAGTTCAAAGGGAGAATCCTAAGGTAACACTCATGTGGATAAGATTAGCTTAGTTACTAAGGGTTTGCTTAAATAAAGGGACAAGGACTGTAACAAGATATTTCCTACTATATCTACTAAAGATTCCTTATGTAGGTTAATGGCATTTATAACTCATTTTATCTAGTAAGAATGATATTTTGGTATGTAAACTCAAGAAATCCATATATAGGTTGGAATAAGCCTCCTAATAATGGTATTGATGTTTCTATTGAGTTATCTATTTATTTGATTTTGAAAAGAGTGCCTTAGTACACTAGACATACACTAAAGTTAGTGGGAGTAGATTATGTTTTTTTGAGCTATATATAGATAAATTTTACTTACATAATATAGTAAAAGAATGCTTTATAAGGTGAAACAATTATTTTCTAACAAGTTTGGTATAAAGGATATGGATCACGCATCTTATATCATTGGATTGAGATTCATCTAGATAGATTCTAAGGGATATTGTGACTATCTCAAGATACCTATATCTATATGGTGTTAGAAAAATATATATAATGAAAGACTGTTCACCAAGTATAACTCCCATTGATAAAAGTGATAAGTTTTATTAGATTTAATGGCTTAATACCTGTGAAATGACACATAAACAGTAATATAAGAGACATCTAATACACTTATGATATGAAGCCCTGTGTTTGTTTAGGTACCCAAAATACTTGACATTGTATTTTTCTTTAGGGTATTGAGACGTTATTAAAGTAATCTAGGAACTACTAAAGAGTTACAAAGTACCTGAGAGGTACAAAAAATTACATGTTAATATATCATAATCTATATCTTGTTTCATTATTTTATGTTGGCTAGAGGAGCTAAGGATTGCATAGCTATTTCTGTCATGGAGGCTAAACTCATTTATTTATTTGAAGTTTCAAAACTTGGTGTGTGATTAAAAAATTTGGGTCCTGTGTTAGAATGGTTGAATCTAATCTTAGGCCTTAGAGGTCTATGTGTGATATTTGTTTGTTTTTTATCTCAATAAATAATAAAATAGTGGGAGTCATACCATTGGGCATTGACATTGAGTACTTGAAGGTAAAATAATATGTTTATAAATTGGTCATTAAACACATTGACACTAATTCTATAGTAATTGATCCCTTTACTAAGGGCATGCCATTGTTTAAGTTTAAGGATCACATTTAATTATGGACATCGGGGCTCATATGTGATATGTATTGGGTAATACATCATGGTTAGATGTAATGAATATTGTATTGTGATCGTTTCTCATTTAGTATGCACATATATAGTATGTTGAGAAATAACACATTAAGTTGTTGGACCTTGAATAAATATTGAAGTTATTTGTGAAGTAAAGTTGTGGGGTGGAGCTAGTGTATTGTGATACATGGAATATAACTTTTAAAATGTTGAAGGTTTGTCCCTATGATCTGTGTATTATTTTTATCATTGAGTTTATACTAACATAAAGAAACCACGATAAGAATCTAATTTATATGGATCAAGTGGGAGAATATTAATAAATTTTGGTTTAATATGATTATTAGTGTTTTGTATCTATTAACCTTAAAGTGCGGTCTATATTAATTAGATATAAATTTTGGCCATAAATTTTGTATTGTATTATAATATATTCATAATTAAGCCTAACATGTACATCCCTATCTAATTTTTTATGGTAGAGTTAGAGCAAAGTATGTGTGTATATATGCATGTGTGTGTCACATGATAAATTTTTTTTATAGAAGATAATTGTTTAATTAGTTGTTTTCGTATTTGAAATGAAGGGAAAATAAGTGATTATTGTAAGTAAATCTTTCACTCAACATGTTTGGCATATAAAGGCACATTGCCATGCCTTTTGATATAATAAGAAAATGCAACTTTTGCTTTACTCTCCCTCTTTCAACATACATACCTATACACAAAGAAAATAAAATATTAGGTGTAGGTTCTTCTTTGAATTTCTTATATAATTTTGGTGTGAAATTACAGTGGGAAGAAGATAAATAAGTTAAGGTTCTATTTATAATTTTCGTTAAAAAAAGAAGCATGAACCTTCAGATTTAAGAGAGATGAAGTAGAATCGACAAATTTCATTCTAATTGTCGTTTATATAAATTTCGATAATGATAATTAATTCCATCAATGTAAAAGTATGCTATATGTATAATTTTTATATAGTATTCAATTATCTCAATTACACATAAACTTTATTATTTTATATTTTTATATATTTGCATAACTTCTATATAATTGTGCATAAATTTATATTAATAATTAGTTGATTATATAATTCATGCAATAATTTTCATCTAACATATTGATAGGACCCTATTTTGCTACAATGTATTATCTACACATAGGGATCTTAAGAGATGAATAAGCTTTGAGAGAATGAATTGGATAATTGAGCAAGAGAGGAAGAATACAGAAATAGATTCAGGGAAGATGGTGATATCATTCGAATTGCTCCTCTCCCCTGTGCATAGAACCTCTATATATTGGAGCTTTGAAGCCAACCAACTAACAGAGTTTGTTAAGCGAGTGGTGATTAGTTGCTTGCTGGTCTACAACCCTTACTAACAAAGGTAAAATATGTAGATGAAAATAAGTAAAAGAAATCAACGCTCACAATTCAAAATGATTAATGCATAGATATATATCTAACAATACATTTCCAATGAGCAGATCCTTGACCTCAAGGGTAAAGTTGTGGACATTTTAAATTCAGATCTTCATAGAACTCTCATGTGGCATCCTTTGGTGTGCCATTTGACCACTGCACCAACACCCATGTTGCACAACCATTACCTCGCTTTGCAAAGTGTCTCTCCAAGATAGTTACAGGAATGTAGAGCAAATCGGTTTTAGTCTTATATGGTGTCATGATGAGCTGCACTGGACTTGTTCTATATTTTTTCTTGAGTAGTGACACAAGGAATACTGGGTGCACTGCACTCAAGGAAGGCAGAAGTTGCTTGTATGCTACAACCCATATCCTCTCTATTATCTCATAAGGACCATAATATCTTGGGGAAAGCTTGTGGACTATCCTATGAGCCAGAGATTGCTGATGATGGGGTTGGAGTTTAATACACACCCAATCCCCGATTATAAATTCTTGATCAACCCTATGTTTGTTTGCTTGTTGGCGCATCTTGTTCCAAGCCTTGGTCCAGTGATGTTTGAGGAGCTGGAGGGTTGTTTCTTTTGATGTCAAGGATCGATCAACAACTGCTACCATTAAATCTCTAGGAAAGTAAGGGAGGTGTATAGGAGGGGGCTGGCCGTATAGAATTTCATAAGGGGTGGCATTTGTTGTAGAATAAAAAGTCAAGTTGTACTAAAACTCTACTAAGGGAAGCCATTTACTCCATTCTCCAGGGTAATCTCCCGTTATGCAACGAAGGTAGTTTTCTAAGCATCTATTGAGTACCTCCATCTGCCCATCTGTTTGGGAGTGGTACAAAGAAGGCTCCACTCCTTGCTACTTGAACAACTCTTGCCAAAAGGTGTTAACAAACATGAGGTCTCTGTCGTTGGTGATACTCTGAGGTAACCCATGGAGTCTATAGACAGTGTTCATGAAGTGCTCTACAATGATAGCTGCTATAAAAGGGTGATTCAATGCTATAAAATGAGCGTACTTGCTCAATCTGTCAATAACAACCATGATCACATCCTTCCCATATGATCTAGGGAGGCCCTCAATAAAATCCATATTGATGTCAGTCCATATAGCACTGGGAATTGGTAGTGGTTAGAGGAGACCTGCTGGAGCTTGGGTTACATACTTGTTCCTTTGGTAACGCCTGTAATCCCTCAAAATTTTAAAAACCTATAATTTAATAAATAAATTTTATTTGGGAAAATTAGCTTTTAAGTTCATTTAGTTTAATTATTTTATGGATTTTTGAGTATATAAAATTGGATAGGGATATTTAATAAATTAAAATAAATATTTTATTATTTTATCATACTTATTTTATTTAAATAAATTTTCAAACCAATATTTTTCCAAAATTAACCTTTTTAAATCCATATATTTAATTATATTAAATTAAATTATTAAATAAATTTATTACCCATAAATATTATATTCTATTATTTTATAAATTAAATTATTATAATTTCCCCTATTTTTCCTTTTCCTTTTTCCCTTTTTCTTTTCTTCCTCCTTTTTCTCCTTTTTTCCTCCTTTCTTTTTTTCCTTTTTCTCCCCTCAGGCCGCTAGCACCCGGCCTGCTCTCCCCTTCCCCCTACGCCTGGGCCTCCGGCTCACTCCCTTCCCTCATCTCCTTCTCCCACGTGCAGCCTAGCCCCTGCCTTTCTTTCCTTCCTCCCCCACCTGCATCGACCAGCCCAACCTTCTTTTCTTTTCTCCCTTTCCCCCGACTGGGCCGGCCCAACCTCCTTTTCTTTCCCACACCCGGTTTGCCCTTTCTCCTTCCCTCTTCTTCTTCTTCTTGTCTCCGTCATCCATGCTTGACCTACCCCTCGACGCCCTGCAACTGCCATGTCCAACCACCACCTGCTCCATGCCACTCCCTCTCTCTCCCCCGTCCTTTTCTTCCCTTTTCGGACCTAAACTAGCTCTGCACCCTAGCCCGCATGCCCCTTCTTTTTTCCCTCTTCTCCCATCCCTCTCCCTGCCACCCAACCACCTCTGCCACCATACTACCGCCCCAACCTGCCACCTACTCCCCTATCTCTCCCTCTCCTTTTTCTTATCCTCACCAGCCCTTCCTGCCCTATTTTTCTTCAAGCCATTCTCCCTTCCCCAACTTCTTTCTCTCCTTTTCTTCTCCTTCCATTTCCATCCCTATTTTGCACCGCCGCCCTCCTCCGTCTCTTCCACCACCGCACCAACCACCTTCACCACCCCCTGCCACCCTCTACCTCAGCCCTACACCACTACAACACCCCCCGAGCCACCCTGCAACCCCCTTCTTCCTCCTCTCTTCTTTTTGCCTTCTTTTTCTCCTTTCTCGACAGCCACCCTACATCGCCTCCTTCCGTCGTCATCCCGCTGCCTCTACTGCCTCCCAAGCCACCAAACCACTCCCTGTAACCTCCCCTACCACCCCTTACCTCTTTTAGCCAAAACACATAACTGCAACCTCTCATTTTCCTCCTCCCTTTCCCTTCCTTCTTTTCCTCCGCCACTCCTGCAACCCACTTCGCAGCCTTGCCATCGCCTCCACTACCGCCCCTGGTCGCCAACAACCTATCCCTGACCACCACCTACACCCCACTCCACCCCTGCACCTATCCCTTGCCCTAACTCTCCTCTACCTGCCCTCCTCTTGGCCCCCAAGACCCCAACCCGAACCATCACCCCCTCCCTTCTACCTCCCTGCCTTCGACCCTTCCCCCCTATAACCTGCATGTGGCTCACGCTGCTCATGCATCGTGAGTTCCACATTATTTTGGGATTTGTTTTGTTTAATTATTGAGGTATATTAATTGCTAAGTAAAGTGTGTTATTAATTAAGTTTTTATAAAGTTTTATCCTTTTAGTTTTCTTACTTCTAATATGATAAGTATGGATATTATTTTTAGGTATTGGTTTTGCAAATCAAAGCTTGAACCTTTAACCAGAATACCAGTAAGGTTCAATTTTTGAGGGAATTAAGGTAATCGTTAAACCCCACTTAAGCGCATGGATAAACGTATGTTAGTACATTAGGATTTTTAATATGTTATTTTGCTTGATATATGTTGTTTAATATAATATATGTAGTTTCTTGTATTGATTGATAGAAAGGAAAGCATGCTAGTATATATGCCATGTATGGAAGAAATGCTTAAGGAAGGAGATTTGTTATTCAAGAATATATTAAGTACTTATCCATGCTATATTATGTTATTGTGACCATCAATGCATGAATAATATTATTGTGAGCCCTAGGGGCATTTTAACAATATGTCTTGTACAAGAGTGTGGCCTAATATGTGCAGTTGGTAATGAGTATTATGTTGAAATGTAATAGTTGGTGGAGTTGGATGATGAGAATGGAGTGGTGATAATAATATTCATGGTGTGATGATAACTTAATAAAAGTGGTGTAATAAAGGGGCAAAATGGTAATTTAGAAGCAAAGGGTATTATGGTAATTTTAGAAGAGAAGGGCAAAATGGTAATTATAATAATGGGGAAGGGTAAAATGGTAATTATAATAATGGAGAAGGGTAAAATGGTAATTATGATAACGAAGAAGGGTAAAATGGTAATTATGATAACGGAGAAGGGCAAAGTGGTAATTATGATAATAAAAAAGGGTAAACTGTTAATTAAAATAATGGAGAAGGATAAACTGTTAATTATAATAATGAATAAGGGTAAAATGGTAATTATGATAATGGAGAAGGGTAAAATGGTAATTATGATAATGAAGAAGGGTAAATGGTAATTAAGATAATGGAGAAGGGTAATATGGTAATTATAAAAATGGAGAAGGGTAGAATGGTGATTACAATAATGGAGAAGGGTAATTGGTAATTATGATAATAAAGAATGGCAATTTGGTAATTCAACCAACTAAAGAGCAATTTGGTAATTATAACAAAGGAGAAGGGTAATATGGTAATCTAACCAACCAAATGGAAATATGATAAGGGTAAAAATTATGAAGGATGATTGGCGACCTAATAAGTGTGGGAGATGACTTGGTAACCCAAACCGAGTAAGGGGTAATTTAGTAATTATGCAACACGAAGGTTAATATGGTAAATTGGCAAGTAAAGAAGGGATGACTTAAAAATCATACA
Source organism: Tamarix austromongolica (assembly GCA_039764185.1). Taxonomy (NCBI): domain Eukaryota; kingdom Viridiplantae; phylum Streptophyta; class Magnoliopsida; order Caryophyllales; family Tamaricaceae; genus Tamarix; species Tamarix austromongolica. The sequence goes on along the minus strand of CM077816.1, from coordinate 94,322,228 downwards.
AGGGGTGATTCAGTAATTCGTATCTAATATGTCATTGTGATAACGGAGTTCGTAATAAGACTCAAGTAATACTAAATAGTAAGATAATGGTATTTGACAATTAGTGAGTATCACGGGAACGAATCCTACATTGGAATTGGGTGAGATTATGATGGCCTTAATGATTTCCCTATATTATCTTGGAACGGATAACCATATGAATAAGGAATACCTAATGATATTAGAACGATTGAAAGTGAATAAGTATCAGATTGTTGTGCTTTTCGTGATCACATTAATCAAGACACTAATACTTAAAGTGAAAGACCTCGAGATCGGGAATAGTGACTCTTTAGGGGTTGCTATCCTAAAGACGTGGTTTAGCCCACGACGATTCTGGTATTTTCTAGTGTGCCTTTATGCTCCAGCCAGGCCCTACATCTTACTCTATTTAGTTCTACGGACCTACTTAGGGGGTATGCACACTTATGGATTAAGTATCATTGTCGTTAGGGTACTGAGTTAGCTGTATGCACCGATATGACCAAGGTACCTTTGCGTCCCTAGATTGATGGTTGAAGGGTGCTGAGTAGCTTGTATGCACCAATACGACCGATGTACTTTTGTATCCCGGGATCTTGATCTCCCGTCCGAGGCAAATAAATAGAATTGTTGTGATGATTAAAAAAGAAAAAAACACTAATCGGGAAAGTGAAACACTAATGAGTCGGGCCCAGTTGATTATGATTATGAGTACCGGTCCACCGGTTATAATAGTGGCTAGGAGCGTTTTGCCCTGGATGATGATTAGGAGTACCCGTCCACCGGATATAATAGTGGCCCAAGAGCATGTTGCCTTGGAAGATGATTATGAGTACCGGTCCGCCGGATATAATAGTGGCCCAGGAGCGTGTTATCTTGGATGATGTTTGTATGTATTCCAATTTGTCGGCTATAATAGTGGGGTTCCTTCACTCACATGGATATATATAATCCAAGGTGATTGAACAATGATGGACTAACGGCTTAAGGCCCAGAAGTATTGATTTTACATGATGACTTATTAATATTTGATGGACTTGTTAAGTATGTGATTGTGGTGTATGCATTTCTTATTATATATGTATATAGCTTTGTTTCATGTGTTGCATTGCGGGCTTGTTGTTAAGTGCGTTTTAAAGGATTACTCAGTACCATAGTACTGAAGGGTTCCATTGGTGAGGCCCTTGCCTATTCAATGGGCAGAGTCCCTTGTAGGTCTTTTTCAGGTGCTATTCAAGTGGGCAACGGAAAAGTGCGTCAGGATTATCCAGACTTTTAGGATTTCATTCTTTCTCTCTTACCCTTGATTTAAATGTAATCTATATTCTTGTAACCACCATCGGTAGATTCTATTCTTGTAAATGGTTTACTACGCTACTCTGATTTAATTATGGTTTGAGTTCTTGTAAATTATATTTTACACTTTTAGCCTTAACTCTGGGTACTGGAACGGTAGGAGTGAACCGGTTTAGTACTAAGTGTGGCGGTAATACCTCCAGAATTCACAGTTGATATTTTGCTTCCGCTATTTCTTTTAATAAAATAAAATTTTTCAGTAGTGAATTTTGGGGGTGTTATAACGCCACAGGTTCTAACATATTCTATGATCATCTTATTCATCCCCTTTTAGTATAATAGCAAAGCTAACCATTTGTAGGTGGTGTGGACCCCTGTATGGCCTCCACCAGGCATGTTGTGGTACATGGAGATCAACTTATTCTACAAAGTCTTATCCTTTCCCACAACTAACTTCCCTTTCCTCTTCACCAACTCTTGGAAATACTGATATTTATGAAACCTCAGTGGGTCTTAGTTCAACGTTGCTATGATCTCCTTTAGATTATTGTGTTCTGTCGAGTTATCTTTTATCTCATCCCAAATATCAATATGAATTGAGGAAACAACCATGGCAAACATTTCTGGACCATACACTCAAGACAAGGCATCTGCTACTATGTTTTCCTTTCCCTTTCTATATAAAATTTCATAATCAAAGGACATGAGCTTGGCGAGTCACATTTGTTGAAAAGGGGTTATCATTTTCTGACTCAACAAATATTTCAATGGTTGAAGATTTGTTTTGATGATAAAATGGTGTCCCCTCAAGTAATGTTCCCATGTATCAATGACAAACATTATTGTCATCATCTCCTTCTCATATATAGACATACCCTTATGTTTTGGTAACAAGACCTTACTGACATAGGCTAAAGGGTGACCTGTAATCCCCCAAAAATTTAAAAACCTATAATTTAATAAATAGCTTTTATTTGGGATAAATTAGCTTTTAAAATTATTTAATTTAATTATTTTATAGATTTTTGAGTATATAAAATTAGATAGGAATATTTAATAAATTAAAATAAATATTTTGTGATTTTATCATACTCTTTTTATTTAAATAATTTTCCAAACCAATATTTTACTAAAATTATCCTTTTTAAACTAATATATTAAATTAAATTATTAAATAAATTTTATTTCCCAAAAATATTACATTATATTTTTCCATAAATTATTTTATCTATTTTTCCCTATTTTTTCTCTTTTTTTTCCCTTTTTCCTTTTCTTTCTCCTTTTTCTCCTTTTCCTCTTTTCTTTCTTTTTCCTTTTTCCTTCTCTTCGGGCCGCTAGGCTGGCTTGCCCCCTTCCTCCTCGCACTTGGGCCGCAACCCATCCTTCCCCTCCTCTCCTCCTTCTCCCGCGCAGCGATGAGCCCAATCTAGCCTCCCTTCTTTTTTTTTTCTTTTCTCCTCCCCCCCGACCGGGCGGGCCCAACTTCCCTTTCTTTCCCTTCGCTTGGCCGGCCTTATTTTCTTCCTCTTCTTCATTCTTTCTTCGCTACCCATGCCCAACACCTCAACGCCACACCCGACCACCGCCTTGTAACCTCTCCCTGCCACCACCTGCCACCACTACAACCCTCTCTTCTCTCTCTCTCCCCCGTCCTTTTCTTCCCCATTTTGGACCAAACCAGCCCTACACTCCCTAGCCACACATGGCCTTTCTTTCCTCTTCTTCCCTTCCCTCTCCTTGCCACCCTACCACCCGATCGGCTGCCTGTTGCCCTCTTCTCCCTCTTCTTTTTCTTCTCCTCACCAGTCCTTTCTGCCCCATGTTTTCTAGCCTTCCTTCCCCTTCCCCGACTTCTTTCTCTCCTTTTCTTCTCTTTCCATTTCCATCCCTATTTTTGCACCACTGCCTCCTCTGCCGCTTCCTCCGCCTCACCAACTGCCACCACCTGCTACCGCCTTGAACCACCACACCACCCCTCGAGCCACCCTACAACCCCCTTCTTCTTCCCCTCTCCTTTTTATCTTCTTCTTCTTCCTTCTCGGCAACCTCCATGCACCTCCTCCTTCTATCACTATCCCGCCGCCTCTGCCGCCACCTGAGCCACCAAACCACTCCCTGCAACCTCCCCTACCATCCCCACACCTCTTTTGGCCAACACCAACACTTGCAGCCCCTCATTTTCTCCCTCCCTTTTCCTTCCTTCTCAGCTACCTCCACCTCGGCAGCCACCTTCGCAGTCTCGCTGCCATTGCCATCGCCACCCTTAGTCGCCAACAACCTACCCCGACCACCACCTACATCCTCTCTCCACCTCTGCACCCTTCCTTTACCCTAAATCCTCCCCCATATGCCTTCTTTCCTAGCCCCAAAACCCTAACCCAAAAATACCACTCCCTCCTCCCTTTCATGCCATTTCGAGCCCTTATATCTCTTTTTTGCATGCAGCTCATGCTGCATGAGTAGTATGAGTTGCTGCATGCCTTGGTATATTTTGGTTAATGAATTTTAAGGTGTAATAATATTTAAGTTAAGTATTTCATTAATTAAGTTTTATAAAGTCTTATGCTTTGGTTTTCTTATTTCTAATATGATAAGTATTGATATTACTTTTAGGTATTAGTTTTTCTAATTAAAGCTTGAATCTTTAACCAGGCTATCGGTAACTTTCAATTTTTGCGGGAATTAAGGTAATCGTTAAACCCCACTTAAACACGCGGATAAACGTATGCTAGCACATTAGGATTTTAATATGTTATTTTGCATGATATATATATATATATTGTTTAATATATTACATGTAGTTGCTTATGGTGATTGATAAAAAGAAAAGCATGTTAGTTTATATGCTATGTGTGGAAATATTGGTTAAGGAGAGAGTTTAGTTATTAATGAAAATGTTAAGTACTTATCCATGTTATATTATGTTATTATGACTATTGATGCATGAATAATATTATTGTGAGCCGTAGGGGTATTTTAGTAATATATCTTGTGCAAGAGTGTGGCCTAATATGTATGGGTGCTAATGAGTATTATGTTGAAATATAATAGTTGGTGGAGTTGGATAATGAAAATGGAGTATTAATATTACTATTTCATGTAGCGATGATAATTTAATAAAAGTGGTGTAATAAAGGGTAAAATGGTAATTTTTAGAAGTAAAGGGTAAAAGAATAATTTTGGAAGTAAGGGGTAAAATGGTAATTTTAGAAGTAAAGGGTAAAATGGTAATTTTGGGATTAAAGGGTAAAATGGTAATTTTGGAAGTAAAGGGTAAAATGGTAATTTGGGAGTAAAAGAGTATTATGGTAATTTTAATAATGGAGAAGGGCAATATAGTAATTATAATCATGGAGAAGGACAATTTGGTAATTATGATAATGGAGAAGGGTAATTTGGCAATTATAATAATGGAGAAGGGTAATTTGGTAATTCTAATGATGGATAAGGGTAAATTGGTATGTGGTATTTATAATAATGGAGAAGGATAAATCGGTAATTATAATTATGGAGAAGGGTAATTTGGTAATTATAATAATAGAATTATAATAATGGATAAAGGTAATTTGGTAATTATAAAAATGGAGAAGGGTAGAACGGTAATTATAATAATGGAGAAGGGTAAATTGGTAATTATAATAACGGAGAAGGGTAAAATGATAACTATAATAATGAATAGGGGTAAATTGGTAATTATGATAACAGAAGGGTAATTTGGTACTTATGATAATAGAGAAGGAAATTTGGTAATTATGATAATGAAGAAGGGTAATTTGGTAATTTAACTAATTAAAGGATAAATTGGTAATTATGATAATGGAGAAGGGTAATTTGGTAATTTGACCAACTAAAGGGTAATTTGGTAATTATAACTGCAACACCCCAAAATTTACTACCAAATTTTTTTTTCAGCGGAAGTTTAAAACCAAAATACCGGGTGTTACTGCCGTAATTGGTGTAAGTCTGGCTTATAATACCATCCTCACACCAATCACAAGGCTAACCGTTACAAGTAAAACAAGGTAAGTAAACATAAGAGAACTTTAGAATGTAACTAAGAGTTTGGAGGTTATCTCCGAGTACAATATCCAACAAATACAAACAAAAGGGATACCATGGACCGAAGAGTCCAAAAAGGGTATCCGGGTAACATAGCATCCGGATAACATGACTCTTCGCCCAACACCTAGTAAAGATAGCGATCACTCTTCCCCATACAATATATCAAAAGCAGCAAAATCATCAACTGGGTCCTCAAAGACCTGCACAAAACCATCAGGGTCTTCTGCTCGTGGGAATGAGCAACACCCGTAAAAAGGATGATCAGTACGCTACGTACTGAGTAAGGTAACAATACAGTCAAACAGGGAACACACAAGTACATGCTTTCATAGTAGAAAATAGTATACATGCGAGGTACAAGATTCAATACAAGCGATTATTAGTCTGGATTTGTATTATAAAAAAAATAATAACATGATCCAATATTTTATTTACGTTGAGTTCAGGGACCCCACTATTCTTAAACCGGTGGAACGGTCTGAAGCACCTCTCGGGGACAACACTATTATCATCCGGTGGAACGGACCCTACACCTCTCAGGGCAAAACGCTCCTGAGCCACTATTCTTAACCGGTGGAACGGTTTGAATCACCTCTCAGGGACAACACACCTGAGCCACTATTATCGTCCGGTGGAACGGACCCTACACCTGGTCCTGACTCACGTAATCTTCCACTTTAAATTATTAGTGTCTTATTCATTACTTATCTCATATCATATTCTTATTCACGATGAGTATAGGGCCCCACTATTCTTAATCCGGTGGAACGGACTGAAGCACCTCTCAGGGACAGGACACCTGAGCCACTATTATCGTTCGGTGGAACGGACTCTACACCTCTCAGGGAAAAACGCTCCTGAGCCACTATTCTGAACCGGTGGAACGGCTTGAATCACCTCTCAGGGACAGGACACCTGAGCCACTATTATCGTCCGGTGGAACGGACCCTACACCTCGGCCCAACTCACGTGATCTTCCACTTTAAGTGATTAGTATCTTATTCATGATTTGTTTAAGAGTACAACACATTCTTAAGGTAATAAAGACATTAACATATAGATAACAATGCCTTTCCTCACAGGCTACAAGCTTATTTACCCTAAAAAATCCTAAGTTCACATTTTAGGCATAACTCATCTTATATCAAATCATTTACCCACCATATTTAGTATATCCTCCTTAAATAATATTTTTATTAATATATCCGAAACCCAAAGTCTAACTCCCACATCTCGCTCATGAAATAATAGCTTGATATCAAAAGTTACTATATACAAGGTTCCCAAAACCCTAAATTCACATGTCATTCATAACTTTTCCTAGGATGCTCAAATAATTACCAAATTTAATATATAACCCCAAAATACCAATATTAGCAACATATCCAAAATTCGTAGCCTAACTATAATATTTTACACATGTGATAATGACATTATCGCTTTAGGGTTACTAATTCCCAAATTAGACCATTCTCCCGCCCGAAGAACTTATGACATTCACAATCATGCCCAAACACTTCACATGATATTTATTAGCATACTATAATCCTTCTAACCTATCTTAAAATAACAAAATTGTCATATTAACCCATATTGACCAAAATACCCCTAAGGATAGCCGATTGCCCTTATTTTCACAAAAGGTTATATTTTCTGTACCATCATTTCCCACTTGTCATGCTTATTAGGCCCATATTATTCTTCCACACATTATACTCTCCCATAAAATTTTGGTATAGCATAACAATAACATACCGACACTACTTTTATCATTCAAACTCTCTTATAGCACATACTCCAAAATTACCACAACAGATCGTTAACATCATACAATTAACAATATAATAATGGTAACATAATAATACACATAGCCATTCAAAAATTTAACACAAGTCCCTAAACATTGACTAGTATCATTACAGAAAAAGCTCCGGTCTCTAAGCACGCTTAGCCTATTCCGGCTCTTCCGATACCTCCGGTAATTCACCTAAGAAAGTTAGCAACACTATAATTACCAACTTAATATTGATAGGTGACATTATAATAATATTACTATTAATAATAGTAGTAGTAGTAGTAGTAGTAGTAGTAGTAGCAGTAGTAGTATTAATGATAATAATAATGATAATATAATTAACTTTGAATTTACTCAAACACCCTTATATATATATATATATACATATATATATACGCATATATACATTACGGGACTTACGACTTAAACACACACACTGGTAGCGTCTCACGTTGCGTGCATGCAGCGTGAGTGCACGACAAGAGGGGAGGGCTGGCTGGGAACTGCAGAGAGAGGGGAGGTGGTCGAAGGTGCTGGTGCTGCGGGGGAAGGCTGGGCGACGGTGGAACAAAGGAAAACAGGGCTGCTGGCTGGTTTGGGCGACGCGCAGGGCTGCGGTGGAAGCTGTCGAACCAAACAAGCCGAGAAAGACCAGGAAAAGGAGGGAGAAGGTAGAGGGCTGCAGCGGTGGAGTGGTGCAGGGGCAGCAATGCAGGTTGGTTGGCTTGGGCTGGGGGTCGAAGCTGCAGAAAACAGAGGCAGGGAAGGAGGAGGAAGGAAGGAAAGAGGGTCGGGGAGGAGAAGACGGTAGGGGAAGGTGGTGCAGGGGAGAGCTGCGGTTGGCGATGGCAGCAGCAGGCAGAGGTCACGGCGGCGGCAGCGGTTGGCGGGTGCGAAGGTTGGAACCGGCAGGGATGGTAGGCAAAGAAGAGAGAAAATAAAAAAACAAAGGGAGTGCAAATGGCAGGGCATTTATTGCTACGAGAAAGAGAAAGAAGAACAAACTACCTGTAGCACATGACAATGTAACCAGGCGAGGGAAAGAGGAACGAAAAAGATAGAAAGAAAGAAAGAAGAAAAAAAAACATCGGGAATGATGGATACGGATAGCAGAGGAAAAATATAAGGCGTGCACGCAAGTGTCTGAGAGAAAGAAGATGTGCACGCAAGGGTAAGGAACCGGAAGAAGGGGAAAGAGAAAAAGAAGAAGAAAAGAAAATAATTAATTAAATAAATAACTAAAATAAAAAGAAAGGAAAATATGGATTTAGATTAAAATAATTTAGGTTAAAGTATTATGATATATACTAAATAATTATTTCGAAAAGAGAATAAATCGGATAAAAATAGGTTTAATAAAACGGAAAAATGCACAATAATTCGAGATAAATTTGTTTTTTTTAGATTAGAATTGGGTTACAATATTAATTATTTGAAATTAAGGTTACCTTAAATTTCGGAGTATTACAATAACAAAGGAGAAGGGCAATTGGTAATCTAACCAAACAAATGGAAAATATGATAAGTGTAACAATCATAAAAGATGAGTGGTGACCTAATACATGTGGAAGATAACTTGGTAACCTAAACCGAGTAAGAGGTAATTTGATAATTATGCAACATGAAGGGTAATATAGTAAATTGGAAAGTAAGGAAGGGATGACTTAATAATAATACAAGCAAGGGATAAATCAGTAATTTGTATCTAATATGTTGATGGAATAATGGAGTTTCATAATAAGACTCAAATAACATTGAATAGTAAGATAATGGTGTTTGACAATTAGTCAGTATCACAAGAACGAATCCTAAATCAAAATTGGATGAGATTATGATGGCCTTAATGATTTCTCTGTATTATTTTGGATAACTGTTTGAATAAGAAATACCTAATGATATCAGAACGTTTGAAAGTGAATAAGTATTTGATTGTTGTGCTTTTTGTGATCACTTTAATTAAGACACTAATACTTAAAGTGAAAGACCTCGAGATCGGAAATGGTGGCTCTTTAGGGTCACTACCCTAAAGACATGGTTTAGCCCACGATTATTTTGGTATTTATTAGTGTGCCTTTGTGCCCCAACCAGGCCCTATATATTACTCTATCTAGCTCTACGGACCTATTTAGAGGGTATGCATACTTATGGATTAGGTGTCCTTGTCGGTAGGGTACTGAGTAGCTTTATGTACTAGTACAACCAGGGTACCTTTGCGTCCCTGGGTTGATGGTTGAAGGGTATTGAGTAGCTTGTATGCACCAGTGCAACCGGTGTACCTTTGTGTCTCGAGATCTTGATCTCCTATCCGAGGCAAATAAATGGAATTGTTGTGATGATTAAAAAGGAAAAACACTAATAATGAAAGTGAAGGACAAATGAGCCGGGCCTAGTGGATTATATTATGAGTATTGGTCCACCGGATATAATAGTGGCCCAGTAGCGTTTTGCTCTGGATGATATTTATGAGTACCAGTCCACCAGATATAATAGTGGCCCAGGAGCGTTTTGCCTTGGAAGATGTTTATGAGTATCGGTCCACCGGATATAATAGTGGTCCAGGAGCGTGTTGCTTTGGATAATGTATATATGTATTCCGGTCCACCGGCTATAATAGTAGGAGATCCCTAGCTCAATAAAATAAATCTTAGATGTAAATAAATTATGAAAAATACTAATCACTTACAATGGAACACCATATAATTCGGGGCCAGACCGGTCCACTGGCGAATAATAGTGGCCAGGAGCGTTCTGCCCTGAAGATCGATCCATCGGCAATAATAGGAGTGTTCTGTCCTGTATTTATTCCGGTCCACTGGCTATAATAGTGGGGTTTCTGCACTCACATGGATATATAATCCAAGATGATTGAATATTGATGGACTAATGGCTTAAGGCCCAGAAGTATTGATTGTATATTATGACTTATTAATATTTGATGGACTTGTTAAGTAAGTGGATGTTGTACATGCATTTCTTATTATATATGTATATAGTGTTGTATCATGTGTTGCATTGCGGGCATGCTTTTAAGTGTGTTTTAAAGGATTATTCAGTACCGTATACTGAATGATTCCATTCGTGGGGGTCCTGTTTATTCAATGGGCAGTGTCCCTTGCAGGTCCATTTTCAAGTGGACAACGGGAAAGAGCGTAAGGAATTATTTGGAAAGTCCCGGGGTTGCACTCTCTCTCTTTTTAAACCTCAGTTTAAAGATGGTCCTTATTCTTGTAACTACCACTGGTGGATTTTATTCTTGCAAATGATTTACTATGCTACTTTGGTTTAATAATAGTTTGATTTTATCGTAAGTTGTATTTTTCTTTTTCAGCCTTAGCACTTGGTACTGGAATGGTAGGAGTGAATTGGTCTGGTACTAAGTGTGGCGGTAATATCCCCGAAATTCATGATTTTGTTATTTTGCTTCCATTAATTCTTTTCATAAAACAAAATTTCTTAGTAGTGAATTTTGGGGTGTTACATGACCCTCCTACATTAGTATAACTCCCATTCCCAATGATGAGGCATCCATTTCTACAACAAATGTTTTGGTGAAGTCTGGAAGGGCTAACACTGGTGTGGTGGTTAATTCCTCCCTCAACTGACTAAAAGCCAGTGTCACTCCTTCAGTCCTTACAAAACTGTTTTTCTTGAGCATTTCAGTCAAGGGCTTACTTATCATCCCATATCCTTGCACAAAACACCTATAATATCCTGTTAGGCCAAGGAATCCTCTTATTTGAGTTAAGTTGGTAGGGAGTGGCCAGTTCTATACATCTACAATTTTCTTAGGGTCAATGGCTACCCTTTTTCTTGACATAATGTGCCCTAAGTAATCTAGTTGTTCTGCACCAAATATACACTTATCTTCCTTGGTATACAACTCTTATTGCATTAAGAGCTCTAAGATAAGTTCCAAGTGGTTCATGTGCTTTGCCCATGACATGTTGTATATTGGTATATCGTCAAAGAAAACCAAGATAAATATGCATAAATAAGGTCTGAAGACATGGTTCGTCAGGGCCTGAAATGTAAAGGGGGGGGACATTGGTTAAACCAAAAGGCACAACTAAGCATTCATAATGCCCTTCATGAGTTTTGAAGGCATTCTTTGGGATATCTGTAGGATGCATCTTCATTTGATGGTATCCTGATGGAAGGTCTAATTTGGAGAAGTATTTTTCCCCATGCAGTTCTTCTAGCAACTGTTCAATAATCGAAATAGGAAACTTATCTTTTATGGTGTGCTTATTCAGTTCCCTATAATCTACATAGTCTCCAACTGTTATCCTTTTTCTTGACCAACACAATAGGAGAAGAATAAGGACTAGAGCTAGGTTGGATGATGCCAGCCTGCAACATCTCTTGGATCATCTTCTTGATCTCATTTTTTTGTAGAGTTGAATATCTGTATGGTCTAAGGTTGACAGGGTTTATTCTTGCCTTGAGAGGGATCTTGTGATCTAAGGGTCAATTGGGTGGTAACCCTTGTGGCATAGAGAATGTAACACCCCCAAAATTCACTACTAAAAAGTTTCATTTTAATTAAAAATTAGCGGAAGCAAAAATGATAAATTTCAAGGATGGTACTGCTACACTTAGTACCAGATCGATTTTCTCCTACTGTTTTAGTACCAAGTGCTAATGCTAAAAATGAACAGAATACAATTTACACAAATTCAAACTTTTGTTTAAATCAGAGTAGTGCATTAAAGACGTTACAAAAGATAAAAACTCACTATTAGTGGTTACAAGAATAAAGTCTTTAAACAAAGAAATAATAAGTTCAAAAGAGAAACCTTGAAAAGATTCCCAGACATTCCTTATATTCTTATTCAATAACAACTTGAATAGCACCTGCAGATAATCTACAAAGGACATTGCCCATTGAATAGGCAATGACCAACAAATAGAACCCTTCAATGCTATGGTACTGAGTAACAATTTATACCAAACTGAAAGGTAGGGCCCGCATGCAACACATCACACATAAACAATGTAAAACAATAACATAAGAGCCAACACACAAGCAATACAACATACAATGGGAAATGCATAACACAAGGTCTATTTACTTAGCATTTCTATCGCTTACCAAGAGTGATAGGCACCAAGGCAGCACTTATATTATATCAATGGATCATAAAGGTGAAATCAATACTTTTGGTCTTAAGCCATTAATTAAACATTATTCAACATCATCTCTCTAATTATATCTATATGAGTACGGGGACTCCACTATTATAGCTGGAGGACCAGAAATGATACCCCAAGGCAAAACGAGCCTGGCTATTATTATAGTCGGTGGACCAAAAATTATCCCAACCTGGCTCCAACTCACATGGTGTTCCACTATAAATGATTAGTGTCTTTTCCATCATTTATTATCATCCAATGTTTAGTTTATTGAGTTTGGGATCTCCCACTATTATAGATGGTGGACCAGAGTACACTCTAGGGCAACACGTACCTGGATACCATTATAACTAGTAGACTGGTACACATATTCATCTTCCAGGATAAAATGCTTCTAGCCACTATTATAATCGGTGGACCGGTACACATGATATAATCCATCTGAGCCCGGCTCAATTATATTTTAATTTACATGATTAGTGCTTTCCATTTAATTAATATAATAAGTATGTTTATTTAACTTGAGGGGGAGATCACAAACCTAGAGACACAAATGTATACTGATCATACTAGCGCATACGAGTAATATAGTACCCTTTAACCATCAATCTAGGGACACAAAGGTACCCTGATTGTACTAGTGCACAAAGACACACAATACCCTACTGACAATGATACCTAATTCATAAGTATGCATACCCCCTAAATAGGTCTGTAGAGCTAGATAGAGTAAGATATAGGGTCTGACGCACTAAGGCACATCAGTAAAAATCTAAAACAATCATGGGCTAAATCACGCTTTTAGGGTAGCGACTCCTAAAGAGCCACAATTCTTGATCTCAAAGTCTTCCACTTTAATTATTAGTGTCTTAATTAAGGTGACCATGAGAAACAAAACAATCACATACTTAATCATTTTCATTTGTTTATGTTATTATTAAGTAATCCTTATTTATATTATTATCCATGTTAACTTAAATAAACCAGTAAGGCCATCCTTTTATCATCCATTTCTATTTATTCACATGCCATAAAGGGTTATCATATCATAATTGTAATACCGATCATAGAATCAAGTATTCTGTATCAAGGATTATTGACTGCATAAACCCTAACATGCACTTCTAGCACATCCAACACACATTTAGAAGCATAATTAACAACTAAGGCACCTCTTGTATGATTACGAAATAAAATCATATCATACCCTTAATTATCCATTCAACCTTATGTTATGCCTTATCCTTGTGATATTTATGGATTTACCAAAATACCCTTATCCTTATAATATACGTGGTTATACTTAAATAAGTGATACTAAGGCCATAAACCCTTATTCTATTATTTAATGTCCCTTATGCTTTATTATGGAGGCTTATTTAATCCATTGTCATGTTCTATACAATTTATTGACTTACCCATTTATACTTCAAAATTATTAAAATACCCCTTGTTTGTAAAGTCACCACATTACCCCCTTTTCATTGCCAAATTACTAGATTGCCCTTTATACTTGTATAATTACCAAAATACCCTTTGTATTTGTTAAACCACCAAATTATCCTCCATACTTATTAAATTACCAACTTTACCCCTCATACTTGTTAAAATACCAAATTACCCTTCCTGTTGTTAAATTACCAAATTGTCCTTCAAGTTTGTTAAATTACCAAATTAACCTTCATACTTGTTAAAATTACTAAATTACCCTTTTGGTTGGTTAATTTACCAAATTACTCTTCATACTTATTAAATTACCAATTTTCCCTTTTGGTTAGTTAAATTATCAAATTGTCCTTCATACTTATTAAATTTACCAAATTACCCTTTTCGTGCTAAATTACCAAAATACCTCTCTTACCTACTAAATTACTATTTTACCCCTTTTACTCACAAACTTAACAAGTTACCCTTCTTTTATGCCAAAATTACCAAAATACACTTCTCATTTAATTAATTTACCAAATTACCTTTTTACTTCTTAATTTACCAAGTTACCCCCTTTTCATGCCAAATTTATCACAATACCCTTCTTACCTATTAATTTACCATATTACCCCTTTTATTCATAGAAATGACCAATTTTCCCTTCTTATGCTAGATATACTAAAATATCATTACCACATAAAATATTAACACCCATGGTCCATATACATCATCTAACACTACAAACTATTATTATTTATTATTAATACCCATTATCACCTACCATACATACTTATTTAGGCCACACCTTTTGTATAAGAAAAATTCCTAAAATGCTCCTAGGGTTCATATTAACATTATCTATGCTACAAATGGCCACATTAGCTCATCGTGTCATATACATACATTTAACCTTATTATTAACAATAAGGCTCCTTCCTTAACTATCATTTCTACACATGACACATAATATAACATGATTTTCGTTTCAACTACCAATATATGCTACAAATCATGATATACTTAACATCATACGACATGTACATAAACATATTAAAAAAACCCTAACGTGCTAGCATACGTATATCCACACATTTTAGTAGGGTATTATAGTTACTTTATTTCCAACAATAAATAAACTTTACCGGTACCTCGGTTAAAAGTCTAAGATTTGATTAGTCAAAATTTGTACCTAAAAATAATATCAAAACTAGCATATTAGTAGAACAAAATTAAAAGAATAAATTTTTTTTATCAAAAGCTTATTAAATACATACTAATACTAACTATACTTATCCCTCCAAAATTTTGGTTAGTTTAGCTCAAGGAGATGCAGTAGCACTCACACTACATGGCAGTGTGAGTTGCATGCACAAAATGAAATGGGAAATGAGGGACACAGGGGAGAGATGGGAGAAGGGGAGGGGTTGGTTCGGGTAAGGGTTTTGGTGGTTTGGTTGAGGGCTTGTGGAGGGGAGTGAAGGTGGTGGCTGAGTGCAGGGAGGGAGTAGAGGTGTAGGTGGTGGTTGGGGGTCGAAGATTGGTGGCTTAGGGAAGCAGAGATGGTGGCTGCAAGGCTAAAAAATAGGTGCAAGGAAGGGAGAAGAAGAAGAAGGAAGGGAAAAGGGAGAAGAAGGGAGGGGCTGTAAGGGAATTTCGTCCAAGGTGAGGTAAGGTGGTGGTAGGGGAGGTGCTAGGGGATCGAGGGGAGGCTCTAATGGTAGTGGAAGAGGGAGAATGGGAGGCGCAAGGTGACGTGCAGGGTGGAGGTCGAGGAGGGGAAATAAAAGATATAGGAAGGGAAGGGTAGTTGTAGGGGCGAGTGGTGGATGTTAGGTGGTGTAGGGAGGTAGTAGAGGAGGCTAGGGGGTTGTTGTGGTCAGTTGGGTGGCAATGGCGGTGGTTGTGGGTGGTGAAACCAAAAATAGGGGAGGGAAAGAGAAAGGAAGAAGGGAGAAAAGAGGGGGTTCTGTAGGGAAATGAGGTAGCTTGAAGGAGATCAAAAATGGGAAGAGAAGGAGGAGATGAGGAGATGAAGAGAAGAAAAGGAAGAGGACATGCATTGCTCGAGTAGGTGGTGCAGGCTGTAGGGGTGCAGGGTGGTAGGGAAGGTAAAGAAGAAAAGGGAAAGGAAGGGGCACGTGATGGGGCTGTGTTTGGCTTAAAATGGAAGAGAAAAGGACGAGGGAGAGAGGGAGAGGGCATACTGCAATGGTAGGGCTATAAGGGGTTGGTTGTAGGCTAGCATGGCATCACCGGTCGAAGAAGGAAGGAGAAGGAGGGCTGGCAGACCGGTCGGGCGGGGAAAGGAAAAGACGAGAGATAGGTCAGCCCACGAGTGTGAGGGAGAGGGAGGAAAAAGGGGAGCGGTTGGGCTGGACGGGTAGAGGGAGAAGAGAAGGGAAGGGAAGGGGCTAGCGACTCAACGAGCAGAAAAAAGAGAAGTAGGCCGGGCAGCCCAAGGAGGAAGAAAAGAAGAAAAGAAAAAGGAAGGAAAGAGGAGAAAGAAAAAGGAAAAAGGAAAAGGGGAAAGGGAAAAATAGAAATAAAATAATTTTTAAAATAAGGGTATCTAATTATTTAGATGGATAAATTAATTTATTAAAAATTTAAGATATTAATTTAAGAGGTAAATTTTAGTAAAATATGGCTTTGGAAAATTATTTAAATAAAATGAGTATGATCATATAACAAAATAGTTATTTTAATTTATTAAATAATTATATCCATTTTTCTAAACCAAAAGTCCACAAAATAATTAAATTAATAATTTTAAATTTTAAATTATTCTAGATGAGGCTTAATTATTAAATTCTAGGTTTTAAAATTTTGGCGTATTGTAGAGAAGAGCTTGGAAAATTTTTGTAACACCTTCTGCAAGTCATGTGTCTACTCTGATGAGGAGTCAGTAGTGAGAGAACCTTTTGTCTGTCCATGAACTATAAGGAGCACAACTCAATCACTATTTGATTGGGATTCTTGGCTAACACCTTGTGTGCATGTTTCCCTTTAAGTGATTGGTTTTAAGAGTCCTCAACCCTGTCAGCATCAGTCTTCTTCCTTGTACATTAAACTCCATGGTTAATTTTTGAAAATCCCAAGTGATAGGTCCCATGGTTGTGAGCTATTGTACCCCTAAAACCATCTCTTATCCACCCAGGGGTAGAATCATCATGTCCCCTCTAAACTCATGATCAGACAATTTCCAACATAACCCCTTGTAAATGAAGGTACTACTGAGTGCACTACCATCTGCCACTGTTACAGACAAGGAAGGCATTGGAGTCAAAGGACAACCAAGCTGTTTGGCCACCTGCAAATCCAGAAAATTGTGGGTTGAACCACTATCTATCAAGGTGCAAATGGGTCTCTTTTTAATCTATCCTATTACCCGCATAGTATGATATGTGGGAATGTCATTAACCGCATGCACTAATATGTGGGGATTGTCTCCCTGGGTTTATTAATTTCTCCATCCACCGCTGAATCTAACTCTCCCCCATCCTCTTCTTTCATGCCCTTCATGATCAGCAACTATCTTTTAGCACATCTATGCCTAGGGTAAAGTTTCTCATGGCACCAAAAACATTCGTTTTGTGCCCTCTTGGTCTCCATCTTAGCTTGGGATAAGGTTTTCATGTTCCTGCCCACCTCTTTCCCGTAACTACGGGTATTGAGGATGGGAGTTTTTGGCGTAGTCAGGAGTGAGGGTTTAGCTGTGTGTTTACCCTCTTTTTTCTAAGAGTTAAGGGTAACTTGTTGTAGTTTAGCCAAGTTATATGCATCTCTCATCATTCTAGGCTTAAAAATTCTAACCTGAGTTTGGATTGAAGGGAACAAGCCACCAATATAGCAGATGCCCGCATACTCTTCAGGTAAGTTCACCCGGTTCAACAGAGAATCGAATTGATTTTGATAATCCATTAGTGTTCTAGTTTGTCTCAGGTTTTTCATATCACCCATAGGATCATCAGAAGGTGTTAAATCAAACTTGGCTATAATAGCATCCGTGTGCTCACCCTAGGTCAAGTACATAAGATGAGGTCGGGTCCTCGCATAGGCTTGATGCCATTGTAATGCTAGCCCTTCCAAGTGGATGATAGCTACTTGAACATTTCCATTATCTAGGGTGCCATCCATTTCGAAGAACTGGTTGGCCTTATAGATCCAACCCATGACATATTCTCTATTAAAACATGAAAATTCCACCCTAATAAGTCAGGTGGCAATTTGATAGGAAGGTTGAGGATTGGGGAAATGGAGTGGATCTCCCTTTGACATAACGTGGAATTGCTGATTTCCCAGTGGAGGAGGTGGGGGTTGGTATTGGCCGATCACTGTTCATCACAAATGGCTTGGTGGTCAGTAAGGATGGATGATGAGGAGAATTTGATGAGGATGGGTTAAAAGGTACATCTAGTTGAGTTTGGGACAATAGAGAGCGCAGTTGAGTTATACTTTCCGGCTGCACTTCGAATAGAATCTGCTTGACCTCCTTCTTTATAGTAATTTTCTACTACTCTATCGAGTCTCTCAAGGGATTTAAATCCCATCGCATTTCATTTAACTGGGTTCTGTCAACTATGATCACAACACTGTTGGCTCTGATACCATTGATAGGATCCTGTTTTGCTATAATGTATTATTCACACCTAAGGAGCTTAAGAGATGAATAAGTTTCAAGAGAATGAATTAGATAATTGAGCAAGAGAGGAACAATATAGAGATAGATTCGGGGAACATCGTGATATCATTCAAATTGCTCCTCTCCCCTGATCATAGAACCTTTATATATTAGAGGTTCAAAACCAACCAATAGAGTTTGTTAAGGGAGTGGTAATCAACTACTCATTGGTCCAAAACCCTTACTAGATAAAACATGCAGATGAAAATAAGTAAAAGAAATCAATGGTCATAATTCACAACGAATGTATAGATATATATATCTAACACATACATGTGTTTCAAAAGCAATCCAACCACAATCTAAATGCGTAGAAAATTGCAACACCACTGAAAATCCGTCCCTTACTCGCTAGGAATTTGAACTTTCCAAGGAGGATGAAGTTCAAGCTAAAAATTTGGGATTCCAAATCTCTCCTCATAAGAAGCTAAAACAAGCTGAAGAAAGAGAAGATAAGTTGCTTCAAAAGGAGAATGATTACCTTCGAAGGATACAAGGTGATCCACGTGAGATTCCTCAGATTCGTAATCACTGTTGGAATCATATTTTGGCGATTTTATTTTGAATTCTATGGATGCGATTTACAGTGTGAAGCTAAAGATGAAGTTTGATTTGATGAAATCCTTGCTCAAGAAGAGTTATAGTGGATCAAGGCATACTGAAAATACAGAAGATAATATTATGGAAGTTGAGGATACAGGCAGAGAGAAAAAGCATACTAGGTTGGGAGGACATTTTAGTGACGAGAATAGCTCTAAGACCACAGTTTCCAATGGAAAGGAACCGAAGGGATCAGAAGGTGCAGAACAGAAATAGAAGGAAAGACCTTGGCTTAGCGATTTGGAAGGGATGATAAAGTAGTGAAGAAATTAATAGGTCAAGTCATTGAGCCCCTCTATCAAACACAACTCTCATCTTGGCTTGGTGGTGTTACACCGGTGACTGGTATTTTGTAGTATGGTCCCCCTGTTCTAGCAAATTCACACTAGCTCTGTCTCTTGCCAATGAGACTTGACTTTCTTTTAGTCAGATTTTTGCTATTAAAGTTGTCTCTAGTGCTTCTGATATTTAATTGGCTTGTGTTAATTAATAATACTATTAAAAACCTTGATTTTCATGGAACTTCATGTCAAGTTCCCCTATACTGTACACCCACCAACCAAAAAGTAAAAGCTTTATTTAGCGCAGTATTAGTTATAGCCATGAGAGATTATTTTAACTCATAATCTGGCAGATGGCCATGAGTTTGTTTTTAGCTGACTGATTACTTTTGATGCGTGAAAGATAAATTGTTTTGGCCGTGCAATGGTATGGCTCTTGAATAACAATAACATTGTACATCTCCCTATTTACTGTGTTGAATGAATTAAAATGGTCTCCCTATATGGTTTTGGGCCTTTTTTGGTTATCTTTTCTTTTTATGTATTGCCTGCTGTTTTTATTTAGATGACGACATTATTGAGACTTCCACCTTTTCTTGGTGAAATGGTAGGTGCATCTAAGGATAATATACATGAGCTTTTCTCTAAAGCTTTTAGAATTGCTCCAACAATTGTGATGAGATCGATGCAATTGCTTCCAAGAGAGAGAATATACAGAGAGTGATGGAACTGCGAATTGTGACACAATTGATGACTTGCATGGATAAATCTCACAGGCTTGTAAAGTTAGCTCTTGAAAACTCAAAATTTGAAAACTCTAAGGTTAGACCAGGCTATGCTTTTGTTATTGGAGCTACCAATATACCTGGTGATGTTGATCCAGCATTGAGGAGACGAATCAAGTTTGATTGGGAGGTTTTCTCTGGTGTTCTTTATAAAAATGGAAAATACTCTCTTAGCTGACTAACGACCTCATACTTGAGGGTACTTTTGATCTATTAAAAATAGCTAGGGAAACATCAAGTTTTGTTGGAGCTGACTTGGTTGCACTAGCTAATGAGGCTGGTATCCTTGCCATGAATAGAATTATAGAACAGAGGAAATTAGAGCTCTCAAAGAAAACACTAGTTGAGGAGTGTGGTGAAAATGGGTGGAGAAAGCTTTGGTTACCCGAAGAGTTGGAAAAGCATAACATCACGATGGCTGGTTCTAAGGTAAAATAGAAAGGGAAGCAATTTTCTATTTTTACAACATCTAGCAATTTTCTATTTGCATATTTGTGAACCTCTTAATAACTCTAGTGCTGAAAAATATATTTCTGTGTTGCTTTTATTCATTTTGAAATTATCCTGTTCTAAGATTAGTGTGTCAGATTCATTTTTCTATTATTTTCTTAGATGACATTATATTCCTCTAGTAATGGTTTTATAAGACAATTGGTTGAAGTTTGCTAAGTGATGTTGTAGAATTCCCTCTATACCTTCTAATTATAAGGCAAAGTACTTTTGTGTTGAGTGCCTCAAAGCTTGAAGTTGGTTTGTAGCAAACTTAAACAAAGGGAGGTTTGTCCCTAGCCATGAAAAAATCATGAGAGAATGAACTATGAGTTTGGCCTTATTTGATGCTCTTTTGCAATTGATTTTCCAATTTGGATGAATTGAATGTATTTGATGTTTTCATTTGATGGCAGGGAACCCTCATTCATTTCTCCTCTCTCCTGGTCTACTCTCCTTTAATTTATGAAAATTTATTTTGTTTGTTCTTAGATTGTTGTGTAGTCATAGTTAATGGGATGTATTGTTTTCTGTTAGTTGAGCAGCGTTGTTTTTTCTTCATTGTTTTAGTTTTCTTTTGCATGTCCATGTGGAATGGATTGTGGGATTAAAGGCTTCATTTGGATAGGGTAGTTTTGAGGGATTTCACTGAATTTTTGAAGTTTTTAAAAACAAATCCTAAATAATTTTAATGTTTTCTCTTATCGGCATTTACCGCTGTAATCTTCATGCTCTTTCAAAATAGAATTTGATATGACTAGAATTTTTTGAATTTCGATAGATGTGAAGCTACTAGTGCTAGCGCGGGAGTAGTAGAATATCTTGCATATCTGGAGAGCATGAAACAACCATGTGAGGAGAGTAGCATGAACATAGCGCCCACTTCCATCAAGGCAGTCCACTTTGAGGAGGTATTACGGAAAATCGTATATAAAAAGGTTAACTTTGCGTGTTGTAGTCTCTTATCATGGTTCCGCCCCCATTTTCTGACTTAGAGAATCTATAATGGGGACTTATAATCTCAAATTTGAGATAACTTAAATTTAAGAAAAGGGTTGCAAGCATAAAAAAAATACTTCAAATTTAATATTACCCTAAAAATTTGAGGTATCCAAAGTTTGGAAACTGAGGCACATTAGTGCATATTTTAGACTGATTTTTATAGTTAAAACATATATGAGGTATTTTTTTAATTTTTTAATTTTAAATTAGTCATTATTAATTAAATTATTTGTAAAATTATATTTAATGAAATTTGATTATATAATATTATTAATTGATATTTATATATTAATAAAAATTATAAATTATAAAATATAAATGATTGGTGATGTGATTGATAAAAGTAATTAGATAGTGTAAATTTGAGGTAATGGGATGTAGAGTAGATAATTAAGTTTAAGGTAAATTGATAAAAGTAAGAGAGATGAGAGATAAAATGATTGAATGATATAATTAAGAATGTAAATTTAAGGATAGCATTCAAGATGCTCTTATTGTGGTGCCTAGCGTAAGATAGATGAGACTACAAGCATTTATCACGTATTGTCATGGTTCCGCCCCATTTTCTGACTTACTGTGGTGCCTTGCACAAGATGGATGAGACTATGAATGTTTGTCATGTACCTTTGGTGCTGCATGAAAGATATGGCGTTTTATTCTCCGAGTAGCCGAAGTATTCTAGAGGACACCATGATGCCTTGACTATGAAAACGGTTCATGGTAAATGCGTTCGAAGTATTGTCAATAGCTGGGAAAAAAATTAACTGAGATTGTTTCCGATGCGATGCATAGCTGCTAAAAGCTCGGCTCGGAACGAGCCGAGCTCAAACACGAAAAAGCTCGGCTCGGTTCATTTTTTGGCTTTGGCTCGTGAGCTCGGCTCGGCTCGGCTCGTTAAAAGCTCGGTTCGGCTCGTTCGTTTAGTTAAACGAGCCAAGCCCAAACATCATTTTAGGCTCGTTTAGTTAAACGAGCCGAACCCAAGCCTAGGGGTATTCGGCTCGGCTCGGCTCGTTTACAGCCCTAGCTGCTAGAATGTGAATTTTCTACGCTTTTTATTAATCTTCTTTGATACGGGCACTTATCTTTCATTCTTTTTAAGGGTTTCCCAAATGGGAAGTTTTGGTACACGGATGAGAAGGGGGGCACTATGCACATATTTTTTTAGGAGTGAATTAAGGAACTACTTAAAAAAAGATCATTCTATTATGAAATTTTTATATATAAAAATTGTTTAAAAAAAATTAAAGTCAATTTTTTATCTTATTTTTTAATTATATATATATATATATATTATTTTTTAATATAATGTGAAAGCATAATTTTAATATTATTTTTATTACTTTATTAAAAGTGTTAAAATTTTTGAAATAATTTTTTTAAATACAGATGGAGTATTTATTTATAATTTTAACCAAACTAGATGCATTTATGTCCATCTCAATGTCATTGATGGATGTGAAAAATAGGTTATATGAATTAGGTTTGAGTTTGATCAATTTGGATTGGCCTAAATTCAGGTTGGCATACAACTGGATTATTTAGGATCAGAAAAATACTGGATTAGGAGATTTTTTTGGGTTCGATTTTGGTCTATAGACTTTAGGTCGGATGAATTTGGATCTATAAATTTCAAATTATATTAAATTTAAGCTAGGGTAATTTAATTTATAATTTATATTGATATTGATTGTTCTCAATTTATTATAATTAATAAATGAAATTTTATGATTTATTATGATTGTTATGAGTATTATAGTAATTTTTATCATAATGAATGTAATGATATAACAAATTGCTAACATAAAACATGTAATGATAAATTATTATCATTATTAGTATTATTATTATTGTTATTGTTCTATATACAATTATAAATATTAGTATATAATAATAATGATTTTTATAATAATTATAATTATTATGTTAATTATAGTAGTTCTTGTCATTATCATTATCATTATTATCATCTCTAGAAATATAATAATAATAATAATAATTAGTATAAATATAAATATAAATTTTACTATTGTTATTTTAATAATATATATTATAATTATAATTATAATTATTATATTTATAATTATAAATTTTATGTTTCTAATTATAATTATTATAATGTTACATGATCAAAATTGACTTTAATTTAGATCATGTTTGAAATTATGTATGGGTATGATATTAGTTCTCGTTGAGTCATTTTAGGTCAGGTAAGTTTAGGTCGGATCATTATTAAAGTTCTGTTCAGATATAAGTTGAGTTCGGGTCGGATTTTTTGAGTTAGATTATTTTGGTTTGAGTTATTTCGAATGCAGATTACTATCGGACTGACTAATTTTAGGTCGGATTTAGATTGATTCATATTATTTCAAAATTTTAAGATTAAAATTGAATTTAATTTTTTTGGTCTAAATTAAATTTCCGAACGAATTATTCAGGTCGGTCGGGTCAGCTATTAGGTTTATCAGTTCGCAATCTATTTTTTATTTAAGACTAGTAAATGAGTTTATCAGATAGTATGTTTAGTAAGTAGTCACCACCTACCTCAGTCATTAAATTATAGTTTTCCAATATTAAAATCAATGAGATTCTCCGTCTATATGAAATATTTAAATTAGAGGAAAAAAGGATACATTAAAAGGAATAACACCCATATGTATTTAAATTATTGGTAATATGTTTTGCATTCTTGTCTTCACATTTTAACTAATTTAATATATTATTTTACAATTTGATGGAAAGTATTTTCAAACAGTTATGTTACTATATGTGAGTATATGTCAAATTATGGCTATAAGTTATTTCATATTCATTTTAATAGATTTTTTGTCTAATGAATTACAAAAAGTATTACTCCTTTTTATTTTTGTTTCGGTGAAACAAGCATTTAATTAAATCAATAATAAAAAAATATGTGTATCATAATTATTGTATACAGGTAAGATTTGACTTTCTAGGATATACATAAAATTATTCCTTAATCCTTACTCCAACCTAGATATACAAAATCCACATAGATTTTTTTTTTTTAAATCATTGATAAATGAATTTGCAATTGAACTCTTATTTGAGTTTAAGTATTAAGAAGTGGGGAATAAATGATTGGTAAATTTATTTACCTATTCTCTCATTTTCATAATTGGTATGTGATAAAAATGTTTAAAGAATAGTTTAAAAAATAAAATTTTCCTATGCTTAGTACTTAGAAATGAGATTAGAAATAAAATAATTAATTTATTAAAGTGCTATTTTTTATATAGTAATTTAAGAATAAGTGAAAAATGAGATTGCAAGCACATGAAAGGTAGGTTTTTTTGATGGTATGGAAGGGAGGTCGAATGAGTCATTTTTATTTTTTAAATTTTGTTTTCAATTTTGGTTTCAATTTTCTATTATAACTATCCCTATAATGAATTTTTGAAAACACTTGTTCTTTTATTCTCTTTCACTTTACTTCCAAACAAACACTAAAAAAAATTTTATTTTTAATTTTCATCCTCAATTCTATATTTTCAATAAATAAATTTTTTGAAAATAAAATAAAAAGGTGTCATTAACATTAAATCAAATTTTAATAAAATTTATGCCCCGAAAGCATGCATAGGACGAGTATGTAAAAACTTAATGAGAGTTCTATAGAAATACATGTGTTTGTTTTTGATCCTAAGGTTTATTTAGATTAAGATGAATTAGATTGAAAGTAAACTTTAAAAATTAATGTAAATAAAAAAATAAAATTTAGTTATGATAAATATTTTAAAATATTATTTAGATAAATATTAATCTAATCTAAATAAATTGAGATAAATATTAATTTAATTATATTTAAATTAAAGTGAATGAAGGATAAACAATAAAATAAATAATATTTTTATTCTTTTATTGAATTAGATAAATATACTAACGGAGATATTTATATCTAATTAGATACAAATATTACTTATATTTTAATGTTCATCTTTATTTGCTCATGATTCACCCCGTTTCTCGGCCCAATCCAAACAGAGGCCGAGTGACAACTGACAACCCTCTCTGCCGACCCCAAATAGAAGGGGAAGAACTGAAGTAGAAAGAGGGGAGAGAGACACAGTCCGAGTGGCCTAGCCTGAATAATTTCTTTGCGACGGAGACGGAATACTTATCGAGGTATGCTTGCTCAGTTCGTCTTTCATTTGCATAATTTGTCGTTGTGATCGATATCGTAAACGCTAGGGTTTTACAATTTCGTTTTGGCTGACTTTTATCGTCGAATTACCGAGTTCTTGTTGTCGAAAGACGCTGCTACACTTTCATTTTCCTCAATTTCGTCCGTGATTATTGAATACATGTGCTTCTTGCTAGGTTCTGGATTTGGAATTTTGATGTAGTTTTTATTTGTTGTACAATTCGATGCAATTTACTGTTACGGATAACACCAAATGTTTCGATTTATTAGCTATGCTGCTCGAGTGTATTGGTTTTCAAATTTTGAGTAAACTTGGATAGTTGTTGACCATGAACATGCTTGAGGGAGCCCATGCTTTTCAATTTTGTCATATCTACTAAAGTATTTCTTCTTATTGTTTTATCGTTTAGGATTTAGGAACTGCGTTTTCTGTATAAAATCGTTTGAAAATGTAAAGAGGAGTCGTTGATGCTTATATCCCTATCTTTATATTTTATAGTATGGCTTTTCGTTGTATCCTTTTCCATCCTTTCTCGTTTGATTTTGGGGAATTCCTGAGTCTTTCGGTATAATTATGATGATAATTGGCCTATGTGAACGGTTGTGTTGTGTTGAAGCAGTGTTGATTGCAATGACACCGGTATGTCCATTTGTCAAGGCTGCGCGACCTGATGAATGTCCTGCAAAGAGGCCTTGTGAAAACCAAAGCAAGCACTCTGGAGAAACTGAGAATAGAACTAGATGTGAGTCGAATGAATCCTCCAGTATTCAACCTAAGTGTCCCTTTGGCTATGATTCTGGTTCATTTAAGCTTGGACCTCTTAGCTGTATGATATGTCGAGCACTTCTGTTTGACAGCAGCAAATGTGTGCCATGTTCACATGTGTTTTGCAAGTAAGTTAATAACTTCCTTAGTTTCTCTCTCCCCCTTTTCCACTTTCTATTTTTAGTAACTGCTTTACATGTGTGGACACTGAACAATGGCCCCATGTGTTTGGTTTCTTTATCGAACTTTCTGTTCTCATATGCAATATATCTTACTTGCTGGAATACAGAGTCTGTATATCACGCTTTAAGGATTGCCCCTTGTGTGGAGCTGATATTGAGAAGACTGAACCTGACCTGGATCTTCAGAAGGTAGTTGATCGCTTCATTGAAGGACATGCCAGAATCAAGAGGTCTCATGTTTGCACAGATGCAGAGGAGGTTGTTAATGAGAATAAACCTGTGATCTATGAAGATGTGTCATTGGAGAGAGGAGCCTTCTTAGTGCAGCATGCCATGAGGGTTAGTTTGGCTTGGTTTTACATGTATACAAACATGAACTGATATGTGGCAATCAGTTTACCAGAACTCACTTCAATACCTTTGACTCTGGTTTTTGTAGGCTTTCCGTGCCCAGAATGTTGAAAGTGCCAAGTCAAGATTGTCTGTCTGTGCTGAAGATATTAGAGAACAAATACAAGGATTAGGCGAGAAGCCAGAGCTGTGCTCACAGCTTGGAGCAGTCTTAGGCATGCTTGGAGATTGTTGGTCTGTTGTTTCTCTTCCTCCCTCCCTCTCTCTCTTTCTCTCTCTCCCTCTCCATATCCTCCCCTTTTCTTCCACACCCAAGTACCAAGAATATTTAACCAAATAGAAAGAACAAAACCTCAATAAAAAATTTGTGACCACATTTTCTCTACCTTCACTGTGCATGTTGCTTGATTTCAACTAGGTTTTAGTACAATCAAAGATTCATCTGGAAGATATTCAGACTGTATCTTATATCAATATGTGATTGGATTGTAAGAAACTGAATCATAGGTGCTTTTTTTGGAAGGATATGGGTAAGACTGAATAGCATTTTAAGTTTTAACCCCTTGGAGATTTTGCAAACTACATACTGCCTCCATCTTCTAGATAATCAGAAGTATATGTAGTCTGATCATTTTGCATCATCTGGCTTGCATTTTTGTGTCTATGATTGCTGTGCTGTGACATTTCTTCAGGAAATCGCTGAGGTTGATCCCTACATTAGCTGTACAGGTGCTGTGGCATTAGTGGTATATTATTGACTGTCGATTTAGAATGCTTCATTGTTTAGCCTTTTACCAACAAACTTTTAGGGTGCCATGTATGACAAACATTTTATGGTGTTTAAATATGGCCCCAGAACTTGCCCAGACCATTATTCTTTTGAGAATCAGTAAAGCGCAGTAGTTATCCCATTATCTCATATTTTTGTACTCAGGAGACACAACAGCTGCTCCTCAGAAACCCTTCTTCCTTGCTCTGTGGAATCATTCTTCCTTCATCTAGTGCTTAAACAATTTGTTGTTTAACAAAACAAAGTTAGGAATTTAACTAATCTTTTCCTAAATGTAAAGGGATTTAATGATCAACCTTTAGGGGTTCATCTTCAACATAACTATTTCCTTATCAAGTTGCTCAGTTAGAGAAGTAAAAGTTAAGCAATTAAGGATAGGAAAACATCTGGTTAATGTCTTTGATGGAAAAAGATGGTTTGTCTGCATTCATATCTTTCGCTTTAAATCAGTTGATTTGGCCAGTGATATCGCCTTTTTATGTATTGCAGTCGAGCTGTTGGAGATGCTGGTTCTGCTGTCACCTATTTTGAAGAAAGTGTTCAATTTCTGTCCAAATTACCTGCTGAAGATATGGAGGTTGTTTAATCAATAACTTTGTTGCAACTTAACGACCTTTGTACATATGTTGCTAATTATTTGCCTGTATATATGCAGATAACACACACACTTTCCGTTTCACTTAACAAAATCGGAGACCTTAAGTATTATGATGGTGATCTGGAAGCTGCAAGATCTTATTATTTTCAATCTTTGGAAGTTCGTCGTACTTCCATGAGGAATAATCCAAATGTTCCTGCACAGGTAGCTTCAACTCTTTACTTTGGGCATTAAAAGTTGTCTTTGGATCCCTGTTCTGATGAAAATTTCCCAAGAAATTATTGATTGGTAAGGGAATAAGTTCATATTGTACACAAGGAAAAATAGTAGGTATCAGAGTGAAAAATAAATGAATAAGAAGAGCAGAGGTACCACTGTGTACATCTGGCCCACTAGCGAAGCGCCTTGTAGGAGCCTTATGCACTGGCTAGTGAAAGTCTTGCAAATTAATCTCAGAACACAGTGAAAGGGAGCTCAAGGCTCCTTCGTTGCCTTCTGTTAAATACTGCACGATAGTTGCCGTCACTTCTTTTCTCTTCTATGATTGACATGAAATGAAACTGAACGTAAAAAAGATAGACTAAATCCACCAAGGTGTCCCATTCTGTACACACTAGAAAACAAGGACAACAAATAATTGCACCTTTTATTTCATAACCTATCAATAAGACCTGTAATTTCTTTGCCTGTTTAGAGCTTTTAAAGTAATTATTCAAAAAGTATACTATATATTTTTTTGAATGACTGCCTTCAAAGAAGGGCACATTATGATTGATGTCTGCTCTCTTCGTATTTAAAAGATTGTCATCGTATATTTTGATGATAAACTTTGATTATTAATTTATTATTATAATATAAAAATGCAATTATTATATTAGTATTAGAAAACTTTTTATAGTATTTTTTTTTTTATATTTATAATATTAATAGTCAAATATTATTTTCGAAATATGCAGCGACAATGTTTTTGAATATGAAGGTAATCGTTTTATCTATAGGACCAAGGGTTTTTGTAGCGTCGACCTGATCCACAAGGGAATAGTCTGTCATTAGGAAGTCACAGTTTTCTGAAACGGCTTGCTGTTTCTCTTGCCCTTTGCATTTACAAAGATGGTTGCTTAATATGAACCACAGGTTGTCGATGTTGCTGTTTCACTTGCAAAAGTGGCTGATGTTGATAGAGGTATAGGGCATGAGGATGCAGCTGTCGGTGGGTTCCGTGAAGCCATAAACCTGTTGAAATCAATGTCAGTACAATCTGATGCTGGTCTTGAGCAACGAGTAAGTCATAGACTTCAATCGATTTATGCGCCTATAGAAAAAACAAGAAGAGGAACTAGAATGAAATAGCTCCGATCCCCAATTTTATTTATTTATTTTTCTCTATTTTCAGCGTCTCTCAGTGCTGGACTTCCTCAATAGTCAAATGGCTGAAAATCAGCCTAATCATCCAGTTGCTTGATGTCAGATACGACATTGAAGAACGTGTT
The DNA here is from genome assembly GCA_039764185.1 of Tamarix austromongolica. Taxonomy (NCBI): domain Eukaryota; kingdom Viridiplantae; phylum Streptophyta; class Magnoliopsida; order Caryophyllales; family Tamaricaceae; genus Tamarix; species Tamarix austromongolica. Next base: position 94,292,313 of record CM077816.1, on the reverse strand, counting down.
CATGGAATGGATGAACTTTTGACTTCAAGTGTGTTCCCACTTGGGCATTGTATCTAGAATAAGCTCAGGTGGGGCACGGAGAATCCCAAAACTGACGGAAGGTAGTTCCTCCATGTAGCGATCATCTTCGCTGACTAGCTATTGGCTACTGTGGACATGTATCATTTAGTCACAACTAGCTTGAGATGGCTGCTTGTAACCTATCACCTATCCTTCATGGCAAATTTCATTTCTTTAGTCGATGATGCAATGGTAGGATATTTCTTTTTGGCTCCTGTTCTAAGTTAGAGGCTGTGATGCATTCCAGGTATACGCAGTTTTTTCTGTAGAGAACTCACATTCGATGCCACGTGTAAAATTCATCACGTCTGCTGTATAGTAATTGATTAACAATATTATTAAATCGGTTTGTTTGTTTGCTTGTATTTTGGGAACTCTTCAAAGGTAATTAATTGGAGTTTGGGAACCTAGATGCCCTCAAACTGGGTGCTGTATCTGGGCTCATTTTGGTGTTCAACTGGTTTATCTTGGAAAAAATCTGGATATATCTTTAGTAATAGCCTGCTAAAATAAAAGTTAGAGAAGACAGAGAGAAGTAGGCTATTACAAAAGCTGGTATCAATTCCGGCCGAGAGACAATCTGTGATAAAAGTGACGTACAAAGCTGCTGCTTCTAGGAGTGAAGCACATGTGGAGACTCATGCAGAGGTGCAACGTGAGGCATCTTAGACCAAGTAGGAGACTGATGATTAGGACATTCAAAGTGATACGACTCAAACGACGGAGGTTGTTTTTACCAGTGAAGATGACCCACAGGCCACAACCCACGGTTGCTGGAGGGATGATAATAGCGTGCTAAAATGGAAGTTACAGAGAACGCAGAGAAAAGTAGGCTACTACTGGAGCAGGCATCAACTCCGGCCAAGAGGCATTCTGCAACAAAAGTGACGTCCAAAGCATTTTCTTTTAGGAGTGACGATTAGGACATTCAAAGTGATACAGCTCAAATGGCGGTGGTTGTTTTTATCAATGATGATAACTAAGGCGGTAAACGAGTTGAGCCGAGCCGAATATCCCTGGACTTAAGCCAAATTCACGAGTCAAAGCTAAAAAATAAACCGAGCCTAATTTTTTTAAGTTGGGGCTCGGCTCTTTTAAGTAAACGAACGAGCCGAATCGAGTTTTTAATAAGCCAAGCCGAGCCGAGCCGAATATTGAACGAGCCGAACCGAATTCTGAACTAACTCAACTCATTTACAGCCTTAATGATAACTCATAATCCATCGTGGCTATTATCAATCTAGAACTCCCTATTGCTTCACAGTTTCAAAATAATGTGTCGTGAAGGAATGTGGTTTTTCAAAATCAAAACCCTACCACCATGAATCCCTTGCAATATGAAGTGCCCACGATTCATGAATTATTGTTATGGCGGATATAGATCTAGATGACATTGATAATGAAGTTCCGATCTAGTGCAACACGCTTGTTGGCTACGTTTATGCCTCTTCTTTTAGATGCAATATTTTATCAAGAATCAATTAGATCATATGGAAATTCCCAAGAACTTGACACATGGATGGATATTATTTATTCTAATTTCAATCGGATGAGGATTGTGAACGTGTGTTATGGCAAGCATTGATCTATTATGGGAAGAACTTTGGTTTTGAAATGATGGCATTCAAAATTAGTCTTTGATCCTACTAAATTTCAATTTGTGCATACTTAGATAAAGATTCCAAGTCTTCCTCTCCATTTGTGGTCTACTAAATCTCTTCATAGGATTGTTAGTTGTATAGGAAAGCCAATTGGAGTGGATGCAGTCACTACTAATAGAGAAATGATTTCGTATGCAAGACTTATGGTTGAGGTGGATGCTCATAGGGGACTACCTGATTTTGTGATGATTAAGATTGGAGATCCCCTTAAGCAAAGAGTGGTTTATGAATGGAGGCATTCTTATTGTTTGGAATGTTGTAAGGCAAGTCATTCCTTGGGGCATTGTAAAACTAAAGGTACAAGTGATCATCATCCCCCTAAGTAGTGGGTTGTAGTGCATGACGGAAGAAAAAACCAACATGAATCTTTCTCTAAGTTATTCCACCATCTTCAAATGACTCTCCACGCTCCCTCAAGACACCCCATGCCCCTTCTAGGGGTGTTGCAGGTCCCCATTTGAAGGATGCATCTTTTTCCTTATAATATAGGTGCATATAGTGCTAGTCAAGCAATTGAATTTGAATTAGGTAGCTGGTCGAAGGTACTAAAGGGGAATGAGTTTATTAAGAATGGATAATTGATTGAACCTGGCAATTTACTTGAATGAATTTAGATTGTTGGAATGTGAGAGGTTTAAATGACCCTAAAAAATAAGAGAGGTTTGGTAGTGTATTATGGAGATTAAAGTGGGTATGGTAGGTTTGTTCGAGACTAATGTGCAAGAAAATAAGGCTAAGAAAATTCATAAGGCTATGATGGGTGATCGGTACTAGTTAAATAAGTATAATCACCATTATAATGGCCTTTTTTGGTTTGTTTGGAGACACACAATGTGGGCAACCAATCTAGTTGCCTCTTGTGATCAAGATTTGCATATAGTGGTAGTTTACCTTACTCAAAACTTAGTATGCTATATCACCTATGTGTATACTTGTAATATGGGTGCGGGTAGGAGAGATTTATTGTAATAACCCAAAATTTTACTAAACCTAATCCCGTATCATTAATACCCTAATTCAGTTCTAATATCGAGAAAATCTTATTTTTTTCTTACCCTTTAATCCCGAAATCTTAACCTAATCCAAATCTTTAACCCGAATAAATTACTTTTTGGAACCCAATATTAGTTCAAGTATTTTTTTTTATCACTAATCCTACCTGTTTTAGCTAATTAAACTTATCTAAAACTAAGCCCAACCTTTCCTTTTATTTTTCCCTTTTCCCTTTTCTTTCCCCTTTTTCCTTTCTCCTTTCTCCTGCCTCCTTCTATTGTGATACTTGGCTTATGTTTCTTACGACTTGTAACTTGCAACCATCACTCTCACCCTCTATCATCATCAACATTATCCATCATCCTCACCATCTTGTGCTGCTATTGCTATTGCACACCCGTTCCCTAGCCATTTTCATTTTCACGCAACACACACACACACAACAATCACCATCCCCTACAACCATCATCATCATCCTCATGCCGCTACACTACCATTTTAACCTAACACTCCACCCCCTCGTGGCCCTGTGTTGTTGTTGCCATCACCCTTTACATTTTCGCCTGTCACACGTCTACACACACACACACACTACTCTCTCTCTCTTTCTCCATTTTTTTTGCGATTTATTGTCTATCATCACCATTGCCTCGAGCTCCCTCTCTTTTCTTCTTATTCTTCTTCCTTCTCGTGCTCTCTTTTGTACGTTCGACCACCATCTTCATTACTATGCACCACCACAACCATCAAGCACCACCCAAAGCTTGGTAGACCGACCACCAAGGCCACCCCATCACTACCCCTTGTCATCATTGGCTGTCGCTATTGGCCACCACTATTTTTCTCTCTTCCTTCCTCACGTCTGTCATGTTTTTTATGAGATGCACGACTTATGCATAACCGTGCACTTCAAATTTTCCTTATCGCACACTCGTGTAAACCATTATGATTTGCCTGTGCACCCCTACACGGCCTGTGCATAGCCTGCTGCACACCTGTGTGTACCTATTCATTATTGTCATGTATCATCCGTGGTTGATCAAAGTCGTGCCTCTTCGCATAGTCTGCTCATGCAGGATCCCAACTCACGACTTGGGTGTGCACCACCTAGCGCACACCAGTGTAACCCCTATTTTTGGTCGTGCAACCTCTTTTTCAGCCCCCAAAACTTATCTAGGCACCACCAAAATTTCACCATAGCACCATCATACATTCCACCACATTTCTACTCAACTCAAGCTTCCATTTGACTTTGGATATTTTCATTTTTACCCTCCTTTACCTTAATTTTTCCTTGGTTATAATCTTTGAGCCTAATTGTGTGTTATCTTATTTTTTGTAGGTGATTTTTTGATAATTTCGGAGGAGAATGTATAGGATTATGTGCGTAGAGCCCAGTGTGTTTGTTGGTAAGGATATATGTCGTAGCTAGGATTTTGTGTGTATGTGTTTTTATTGAATATGTGACATGATTAAGGTTATATTGTGATGTAATATCTTGAGTAATGAGATTTCAGGAGTATGCTTTTGGTATAATGTTGGATATGGCATCTATGCAAATAATTGAGGATTTATGCTCTGAGTGGATATTGGAGAATATATATGTATTGGTATTGAGATTATTAGACCTTGGGAAAGTATAAGCATTTTTAATTATATAAGGGTATTATAGTTATTTGAGGATAATTATATGGTCCTAATTATGCTGTTAAATTTATGTCTTGAATACTTATATGTGTCCTGCATGATAATCTTGAATACACAATAAAATCTAATAAGATATTAATCATTTAAAGTGAAAGATCATGTGAGTAGGGCTGAGGTGTTTATATGAGCTCGTTATACCGGATAATAATAGTGGCTTAGGTGTCTTATACTTGAGAGCTGCATCAATTCGTTTCACCAAATTAAGAATAGAGGGGCCCCATACTCAATGTAAAGAAATATACAATTAAGAGATAAAGTAATAATGGAAAAGATAGTAATCATTTAAATTGAAAGACTATGTGAGTTAGGACCGAAGTGTTGAGAATGTTCCATCGAGTAAATAATAGTGATCGTTCCACCGATTTAAAAATAGTGGCTCATGAGCATTTGTGATGTGAGAGGTGTTCAGTCCATTCCATTAGATGATAATAGTGGCTTAAGTGTTTGTCCTTGAAAGGTGTTTTATACCGTTCCACCGGCTTAAGAATAGTGGGATCCTTGAACTCAACGTAAATAAAATATTGGAATATGATATAATTATATAACGAGACTTGAAATCATTATTTACCTGGCATTGTCTTATATTATCTTATTTGCGCTTATTATCTAATGTGAGTTCATGTATTATTTGTAATCCTTTTTTGACTATATTGTTATCTTACTCAATGCATAGTGTACTGATTATTTGCTTTATGGAGACGACCTAGATGTATTTGTATAGGCCGAGGCTAACCCATTTGACAAGTTTACAACCTTTGATGAGTTATATGTAGAGGAGTGACTTGATATCAAGGTTATGGGCATAGATTCATGTTATCCAGTTGATGTATTTATCCGGATACTTTTTTTGACTCTTTGATCTATGACATCCCTTAAATTTGTATTTTGTTACTGTAATTCGGAGTTAACCTCCAAGCTTGTATTGTATTTGTTAAAGTTCTTCTATTTCTAATTTCTTTGTTTTACTATGAATGGTTTTAGCCTTATGATTGATGTAAAGATGGTTGGGTAAATCATACTTATGTTAATTACGACGGTAACATCCAATATTTTACTCATATGCTTCCACTGTAAAATGAAATTTTTTAGTTCTACAAATTGGGGTGTTACATCTATAGTAATGGTTAATAATGATTAAACCACATCATAATCCATGTATTAGGGGATTTCAATATCATTCTTCATGGTTTAGATAAATTCCAAGGTATCGTGCATCCACAAGACATGGAAGATTTCCAACAATGTGTTTAAGAGTTATAGGTAGAGGATACGCAATATTCTGGTGTTCGTTTCACTTGGTCTAATAAAAAACCAAGGGCTAGTAGAGTAGCATTTAAGCTAGATCAAAATATGTGTAACCATGCCTGGTTAAACACTCTTGGAAGTTCTCATGCTCAATTATGTCCTCCTTTTGTCTTTAATCAAGCTGCCATGTTAGCAATCTTGAGACAAGATTTATATTTTAGACCTAGACCTTTTAAGTTTTATAAAATGTGGGTAGAGGATGTAGGGTTCCAGAGTATTGTTCGAGAAGTATGGATGCATCATTACATTGGATCCAATTATCAAAGCAAAGACAAAGGATCTAAAAACTCCCTTGAAAGAACTAAATTTGAAAAACTTTAGTAGTATCTCTACTAGAGTACATAGAGATAGAGATGATCTTAGGAATATCCGAACAGAATAGAATGATAGGCCAGTTTATATTAATCTTCTTAATTAGAATTGAGTGGATGAGAGATGGATATGCAAATACCAAATACTTCCATGCACTAATTAAGGGTAGAGTTCATAAAAATAGAATTATATTTGTGAAGGATACTTAGGGATGCATTTAGGAGAACACATAAGATATTTTTGAGTTGTTATCTCAACTTTATAAGAATCTTCAAGGCTACAACATACATCTTTTCTAATGATGTGTTGAACACTGGTTATAAAGTTCAATATCATGTTAAAGATTTCTTGTTAGCATGTGGGACTAAGGGAGATGTTAGGACACCTTTGTTTAGTATGGGGAATGATAAATCCTCATGTGTTGATGGGTATAATGCATATTTTTTCAAGGTTACATGGCATCTTTTTAGAGAAGAGGTATGTCATGTAGTTAGGGAGTTTATTATTAATGTGAGTTGCTTAAGAAATTGAATGTTATAACTATAAATCTCATATCTAAGGGACCAAATGCCGAGTAGGTTGGTGGCTACAAACCTATTGCTTGCTGCAATATAATATACAAAATTATTAATAAGGTCCTTGCTAATAAGATTCAACTTTATCTATCAATTATTGTGGGGGAGGTTCAAGTTTCTTTTGTGCAAGGTAGACACACGGTGATATAATGGCTACTAAATTGGTCAATGGATACAATCAGAAACATTTATCACCTAGATGCATGATAAAGCTAGATATGACAAAGGCTTATGACTCAATAAGCTAGAAGTTTTTAGAATAGGTGCTATTGGCCCTTAATTTCCCTCTCTAGTTTGTTAAGCTTATCATGAGTTGTGTCACTAATGTTATCTATTACTTTATCCTTAATGGGGTACTACATTCACCTTTTAAATCTAGGAAATTCTTAAGACAAAGTGATCCTATCTCACCTTATCTCTTTGCCCTTGTTATGGAATACTTCAACCGACTACCATGTTTTGTTTGGGAGAAATCCCATTTTAGACCTCACCCCAAATGCAATAGAACCTATCCGGTGTATATTTTATTCGCAGATGATTTATTGTTCCTTTGTCAAGGAGATACTAGGTCCATTAAGGCCTTAATTGATCTCTTCTCCACTTTCTTTACAGTCTCTGGATTACAACTTACTACAACTAAGAGTAACATCTTCTATGGAGGGAGAATAGCATCGGTGACAAGACTTTAATTTCAGTACCTATTCCACATACTTGAAGGGATCTTGCCTGTGAAATACCTGGGACTTACTCTAGTGGGCCGAACCTTGAGAGCTTCATAATATCAACTCCTTGTGGATAAGGTCATGGCTAGAATAACATCTTGGTAGAGTAAACTTTTGAGCTATGTAAGGAGACTTCACTTAATAAAATATATATTCTTCTTGATATCTAAGCCTATTGGAGTCTCATGTATTTACTCTCCAAACAAGTTATCCACACTATCAATGCTATGTGTCATGTGCATTTATGGTTTGGTCATAATCCTAGCAATACAAACAGTCATGTGGCTTGGAAACAAATTTGTAAGCCAAAACAGGAAGGAGGGCTAGGACTTATTGATCTAGAATGGTGAAATATGGCATATTTGGGTAAATTGTTGTGGAATTTACATATGAAGAAGGATTTATTGTGGGTAAAATGGGTACACTCCTACTTCATTAAAAATAGATCTGTGTGGGAGGTGCAAGGTAATAATTCTATCTCTTGGTGTTTAAGCACATTGCTCAGCATTAGGCATGTTTTCTACCTAGCCCTTCATTCTCTTGATGGATAGGAACTACGTGTCTAAGATCACGTAAGTATTACAAAAGCTTATGTTGTCATTAGGCCATGAAGTGAGATAATAATCTGGTGGAAGGTGGTTTTGATCTTGCTCTCCCGTCCTTAACAACAAATCTACCTATGGTTTGTTGCTCATCAATGGTTGCTTACAAGGGATAGATTGATTCACATAGGCATTGTGATTGAAACTACATGTCCGTTATGTATGTTGTAGGGGAATCCATTCATCATCTCTTCTTTGAATTTAAGTTTTCAAAATAGATTTGGAAAGCTCTCTTTGTAGGTTTCAAGTTTACTCATCAAGTTTCTAAGCTCCCAAGGATATTTTGATGGCCATAAAGAGGAGTTAATGGGCCTCTATATAAATCAAAAGTGTTGAGATACATGTTCTTGTCTTATACCTATCATATATGGCTCAAATCACAAGAGGTATCATTAAAGAGTTAGAAAGTCATATTGAAAGTAGAAACTAGTGCAAGTTGTATAAGAGACTTGTTAAGCTTTTGAATGCCAAGTTTTAGTTTGATTAGATATACCCTTTGGTGTGTACAGTTTTATTGGAGATTTTCTTTTCTTTCGTTTATATAGACAATTTTATCATCTATAAAAATTTTACTCACTTAACAAAAATAAATAAATTATGGTGTTCAAATGGGTTCTAGAGGTCGGTCTAACCCACAATTATGTCAAGTCAGGTAACTCGGCGGATTGGTGTGTACAGTTTGATTAGATCCTTAGTTCATAACTATCCAATAATTCAAATGAAAATCCATTAAAATATAAAACCACCACGCCCCAATTTTTATGAGTAACCTAAATTATCTTAAGGGTAACTGTTTTTTCTCATAAGTTGGAGAAAAACATTCGTCAAAGTGTGAACTTTTAGCGTCTTTCCATTGGTTGATATTAATTACTGCCCATGGTTTGGAGTTTTCATCATGGAATTTTAACCTGAATATTTGGAGGTTTCTCAAGGATGTAAATGACACTGTGTTTGTTCTCAATATAGAAGTAGCCCAAACAGAAACCGAATCCAAGCACTATAATGTGCTGAAGATGAAAACTTGAAATATAGTCCATGCTAAAGACACAACATGGTCATGCAATTGAAACCAAAAAAAAAAGACCTAAAATTAGAGAGGTAAATGAGACAGAATTTACTAGATAGATATGCAAATGGATATGAAAAAATAAAAATAAATATTTGTCATATTTAGATACATGTAAGGGCCATTCATATTTGTACTCTTATCCATACACATATTGTAATCTCCCGAAATTTTAAAAGCCTATAATTTAATAAAAAAAATTTATTAGGGATAAATTAGCTTTTAAATTTATTAAATTTAATTATTTTATGAATTTTTGAGTATATAAAATTTGATGTAAGTATTTAATAAATTAAAATAAATATTTTGTTATTTTATCATACTCTTTTTATTTAAATAATTTTTCAAACCGATATTTTACTAAAATTATCCTTTTTAATCCATATATTATATTATATTAAATTAAATTATTAAATAAATTTATTACCCAAAAATATTTCATTTTATTATTTTATAAATTAAATTATTTTATTTTCCTCATTTTTCCTTTCCTTTTCCCCTTTTTCCTTTTCTTCCTCCTTTTTCTCTTTTCTTTCTTTTTTCCTTTTTCTTCCTTTGGGCCACCAGCACCCCGGCCTACCCTATTTTCCTTCCTTACCTCCCCCGCCCATGTCGTCCGGCCCAAACCCCCCTCCTTTTCTTTTCTTCCTTCCTTCCCCGCGCGAGCCCGACCCCTCCTCCCTTCTTTCTTTTCTTTCCCTTCTCCCCGACCGGGCTGGCCTACTCCCCTCTTCTCTTTGCCCGGCTTGCACACAACAGCCCCCTTCTTTCTTTCTTCTTCTTCCTTTTCCCCGACACCATACCCAACCACCTCCGCCATCTCTGGCCACCCTACCTGCAACCCTCCTCCCGCCTACTGCTCTCCCTATCTCTCTCTCGCCATTTTTCCTGCCCCATCTCGGCCCCACCACCTCTCTCTCTCCTTGCCCATACCCCTCCTTTCCCTTCCCTCTCCCTACAACTCCCATACTCCTACCACCCTGCTGCCACCCTACCGAGCCCCCTATCCCCTCATTTTCTCTCCCTCTTCTTTTTCTTCTTCCTTCCCTGCTTCATCCTGCCCATTTTCAAGCCTTCCTTCCCCTTCCCCTTCCCTGACCTTCTTTCTCTCCTTTCTTCTCCTCCCATCTCCCTCCCTATTTTTGCTCCGCTGCCCCGTTCCGTCACTGCCACTACCGCACTAGCCACCTGCACCACCCCTGCCACCCTCTAGCTCACCCCCGCACCACCACACCACCCCTCGAGCCACCCTGCAGCCTCCTTCTTCCTCCCGCCTTCTTTTTCTTCCTTCTCGGCAACCACCCTGCACCTCCTCCTTCCGCCGCCTCTGCCGCCACCGGAGCCACCAAACCAATCCCTACAACCTCCTCTACCAGCCCCACACCTCGTTTGGCGAAAATAAACACTTGCAGGCCTTCATTTTCTCCCTCCCTTTCCCTTCCTCCTCAGCCCCATCTACCTCGGCAACCACCTTCGCAGTCTCACTGCCGCCACCCTTGGCCACCGTCAACCTATCCCCTACCTCCACCTACACCCTCTCTCCACCTTTGCACCCTTCCTTTGCCTTAAATCCTCCCCCATATGCCTTCTTTCCTAGCCCCAAAATGCTAACCCGAAAACACCACTCCCTCCTCCCTTTCTTGCCATTTCGAGCCCCTCCCCCTCATTTATTTGCATGCAGCTCATGGTGCATGAGTAGTATGAGCTGCTGCATTCCTTGGTATATTTTGTTTAATAAGTTTTAAGGTATAATAATATTTTAAGTTAAGTATTTCATTAATTAAGTTTTATAAAGTCTTATGCTTTGGTTTTTCTTATTTCCAATATGATAAACATTGATATTATTCATAGGTATTGGTTTTGCTAATCAAAGATTGAATCTTTAACCGGAATACCGATAAGGTTTATTTTTGTGGGAATTAAGGTAATCGTTAAACTCCACTTAAACGTATGGATAAACGTATGTTAGCACATTAGGCTTTTTAATATGTTATTATGCTTGATATATGTTGTTTAATATAATATATGTAGTTTCTTGTATTGATTGATAAAAAGGAAAGCATGCTAGTTTATATGCCATGTATGGAAGAAATGCTTAAGGAAGGAGAATTGTTATTCAAGAATATGTTAAGTACTTATCCATGCTATATTATGTTGTTGTGACCATTAATGCATAGTTAATATTATTGTGAGCCCTAGGGGTATTTTAGTAATATGTCTTATGCAAGTATGTGGCCTAATATGTGTGGGTGCTAATGAGTATTGTATTAAATATAATAGCTGTGGAGTTGGATACTGAGAATGGGGTATTAATATTAATATTTCATGTGGTGATGATAACTTAATATAAGTGGTGTAATAAGGGGCAAAATGGTAATTTATAAGTGAAAAGGGTAAAATGGTAATTTTGAAGGTAAAGGGTATTGTAAGCAAAGGGTAAAATGGTAATTTTGTATGTAAAGGGTAAAATGGTAATTTTGTAAGTAAAGGGTAAAATGGTAATTTTGGAAGTAAGGGTTAAAATGGTAATTTACAAGTAAAAGGGTATTATGGTACCTTTGGAAGTAAAGGGGTGAAATGGTAATTTTGTAAGTAAAAGGATAAAATGATAATTTCTAAGTAAAAGGGTATTATGGTAAATTTGGAAGAGAAGGACAATTTGGTAATTTAACCAACTAAAGGGTAATTTGGTAATTTTGATAATGGAGAAGGGTAATTTGGTAATTATGATAATAGAGAAGGGCAATTTGGTAATTTGACCAACTAAAGGGTAATTTGGTAATTTTGATAATGGAGAAGGGTAGTTTGGTAATTATGATAATGGAGAAGGACAATTTGGTAATTTAACCGACTAAAGGGTAATTTGGTAATTTTGATAATGGAGAAGGGTAATTTGGTAATTTAAACAATTAAAGGGTAAAATGGTAAATATGATAATGGAGAAGGGTAATTTGGTAATTTAACCAACTAAGGGTAATTTGGTAATTATGATGATAATGAAGAAGGGTAATTTGGTAATTTGACCAACTAAAGGGTAATTTGTTAATTATAATAAAGGAAAAGGGTAAATTGGTAATCTAACTAACCAAATGGAAAATTTGTTAAGTGTAACAATTATGAAGGGTGGTTGGTGACCTAATAAGTATGGGAGATAACTTGGTAACCTAAATCGAATAAGGGGTAATTTGGTAATTATGTAATAAGGAGGGTTATATGGTAATTTGTCAAGTAAGGAAGTGATGACTTAGCAATTATATAAGTAAGGGGTAAATGAGTAATTTGCATCTAATATGTCGTTGTGATAGCGGAATTTCGTAATATGACTCAAATAATGCTGAATAGCAAGATAAGAGTATTTGACAATTAGTAAGTATCACGAGAATGAATCCTAAATCGGAATTAGATGAGATTATAATGGCCTTAATGATTCCTCTGTGTTACCTTAGATAACCGTTTGAATAAGAAATATTTAATGATATCAGAACGATTGAAAGTGAATAAGTATATGATTGTTATACTTTTTGTGATCACTTTAATTAAGACACTTATACTTAAAGTGAAAGACTTCGAGATCGGAAATGGTAGCTCTTTAGGGGTTGCTACCCTAAAGACGTGGTGTAGCCCACGATTATTCTGGTATTTGCTGGTGTGCCTTTGTGCCCTAGCTAGGCCCTATATCTTACTCTATCTAGCTCTACAGACCTATTTAGGGGGTATGCATACTTATGGATTAGGTGTCCTTGTCGGTAGGGTACTGAGTTGGCTTTATGCACCAGTACGACCAGGGTACCTTTACGTCCCTAGGTTGATAGTTGAAGGGTACTGAGTAGCTCATATGCACTAGTGCGATCGGTGTACCTTTGTGTCCCGGGATCTTGATCTCCCTATCGAGGCAAATAAATGGAATTGTTGTGATGATTAAAAAGGAAAAACACTAAGTGTGAAAGTGAAAGATAATGAGCTGGGCCTAGTTGAATTATATTATGAGTACCGATCCACCAGATATAATAGTGGCCCAGGGCAAAATGCCCTGGATGATGTTTATGAGTACCAATCCACCGGATATAATAGTGGTCCAGAAGTGTTGTCCTGGATGATGTATATTTGTATTCCAATCCACCGGCTATAACAGTAGGGGTCCCGAGCTCAATAAATTTGATTTGGTTGTGAATAAATTATGGGAAAATACCAATCACTTATAGTGAAACACCATGTGATTCGGGGCCAGATCGGTCCACCGGTGAATAATAGTGGTCAGGAGCGTTCTACTCTGGAGACCAATCCACAGGCAATAATAGTAGTCAGGAGCGTTCTGCCCTGTATGTATTCCGGTCCACCGGCTATAATAGTGGGGTTCCTGCATTCACACGGATATTTATAATCCTATATGATTGATAATGATGGACTAATGGCTTAAGGCCCAGAAGTATTGATTGTTCATTATGACCTATTAATATTTGATTGACTTGTTAAGTATGTGAATGTATGAATGTGAATATTAAGTATTTACCTTTCATTATGTATGTATGTAGTGTTGTATCATGTGTTACATTACGAGCTTACTTTTAAGTGTGTTTTTAAAGGATTACTCAGTACCATAGTATTGAAGGGTTCTATTCATGGGGCCCCTACCTATTCAATGGGTAGTGTCCCTTACAAGTCGTTTTCAGGTGCTATTCAAGTGGGCTCCCGGAAAAGAGCGTAAGGAACTATCTGGAAAGTCCTAGGGTTGTCTCCTTCTCTTTTAAATTCTTGGTTTCAATGTATTTATTGTTTTGTAATCACCACTAGTGGATTTTATTCTTGTGAATGGCTCACTATGCTACTCTGATTTAAACATGTTTGAGTTTCTCATAAGTTATATTTTTCTCTTTTAGCCTTAGCACTTGGTACTGGAACGATAGGAGTGAACCGGTCTGGTACTAAGTATGGCGGTAATATCTCCATAATTCACAGTTTTGTTATTTCGCTTCCGCTAATTATTTTAATAAAATAAAATTTTTCAGTAGTAAATTTTGGGGATGTTACAAATATCTACATTAGTGTTTATTTATTCAATATAAACTTATTTTCTTACCCTTAATTTTAAAATAAACATAATATAGTATCAAAGTTTTAGTGATAGGTTTGATTGAATTATAGATTTTGGTGTATGGCAAGGGTGTTTGGCATGTTGACATCTGTAAAGAATTAAATAAAAATTAAAATAGGTGATAGATTTATCCATTGAGTAAAAAATGTGTTTGCTGGATAATATTTACTAAGTAATTAAAATAGATAACAGATTAATGATCTATCAAATAACGGTTATCTAACGGGTATTCAAACCGAATTTGCCCTAAATTACAGCAACATCATCCAAAGTAACGTCCTATATGAATCTCCTCATGCAATTCTACTTCTACCGGCTTAGAAGTAATTTCTAGGCTAAAGGCTCGCAGATTTTTTCCACAAGACCAGCATGCGGGATTCACAATTAAGACTTTTAGGTATTAAAGCCTTCGTTGGTTTAAGACCAACACCTCTTTGGTTTTTATTCATATGCCGCTACTGATAAACTGTTTTTAATCATCCTAATTAAAATCATACAACTATAATGTCCTATTAAAGCATAATATTAGTGTTTCTCAATTCATAGCCGACAATGGTGGACAGTATTTTCATATCTCTCCTTGTTACTGAAGTATCCCTCGTGATAATTATTTGTTTGAAAAAACCTGCAAACGTAGTACAGTGGTATGCATGAAAGATAGAGCTGGGAAAGGAATGACGATCTTGGCAGCTTTTTCGTTGAAGGAAATGTTCATAATTTACTATCCGTCAGGCATAATTGTGAGAAGAATTAAGGGGGAGAAAAATGCGAAAAAATAGTAGTATAATTAATATGATCGTGAGAAGAGCAGATTGGCCGGGGAACAATAAAGAAAAAGGAACAGATTCTTGGCCCGCTGCCTTTTGATGAGAATTCTTATAATATACTGTCCCTGGCTTATGTATGACTGTACGCAATATCATGGGAACATAGTTTAATACGAGGTTGAGAGAAAAACAAAGATTTAAAGGAAAAGAAACAAATAAGGTGCTCTTGTCTGCTGTCGTATAGGAATAATTCACATATTTACTACTCAGGCGTAGAACAAAGGGGAGTAATTCTCTCCGTTCTGATTGGAGTGATTAATGCAAGAAATGAGATAAAGGGGGAAAATAGTATATAAAAATAAATAACAAAGAATGAATGGCTAGCGAGAAATATGGTCAAAAAGATGTCAATGCATCAGGAATCAATCCCCCCCCCCCAAAAAAAAACCAAGAAAAAATGAAGGAAGCGAGGATGGAGCATCATCTTTGCTCGTTACCCACATATACAGATAAATACCACCAAGTAGCTCAAACTGCACAAGCCAACTAACCCCACAATTAACATTCACTCGGGTCTTTCCATGGCTTCTCTGCTTCACCCCCTCTTCTTTTATCTGTCCCTCCTACATCTGTTTCTAGCCTGCTCTGCATCAGATCATCAAACTCGCAGGGTAAGAAAGATGCTACGAACAAGAAAGCTCGAAGAAATTAACCGATTCATTCATTAACATTATTAATAATTACATGCATGTAGCTAAGATAGGCATGAGATTAGTGAACCAAACAAACTACTTATCTGTCTTTTGCAGTCATACATAGTGTACATGGGAGGATCACATTCAACGAGTATCGTAGAAGACATTAACGCTGCGGAAGAAGCTCATTTGCAACTCCTGTCAACCATCATTCCAGGGTCATCACTATTTCAATTCGTTTATATAATTACTAGAGAACTTATTGTTTACATTGACTGATGAAGGATCATGAATAGAGATGCTGAAAGTAATAACTTACAAATGACATTTGAAATGGATTAATTGCTCTTGTCATATATTATCATCTGTTACAGAGAAGAGAGGCAACTTATAACATTGGGCCACATCTACCACCATGCATTTAGAGGTTTCTCTGCATTGCTTACTCCCAAAGAAGCCTCTCTACTATCTGGTATATCTCTCTCTTCTCCGTGCGTGTTTGGTGTGCTACAAGAGTAATATAAACTAAAAAATTACTCTTATATTTTATATATCATATATAATATATTTAAAATATAAAAAAAATCAGACGAATGTTCATTTTAGAAATTAATTTAATCTAAAATATAAAAATATTTTTATTATTATTAAATATTAGATATCAAAAAGATAAAATAGGATAATTTTTTATATACCCTTATTATCTCAATACCAAACAAGCCCTCAAACTACTTCCTCTGCTCCTCATCCCCAACCAAAATAAATAAGATTAAGACTCCCACCAGATCCTCCCACTATTTTTTATCTCATTTTTCCACAAAGACAATCTACGTACTACTACTATCTCAGTTTCGTTTTTATTTGTGTGAGTGATGAAGGGAACATGAAAACTACTGTTGACTCGGTTACCTGCCCAGGCTTTTAAAGTTCTCTATAAAATATAACTACAGCAGCATTGGTAATAATGCACAAAAAAAATAAAAAATCAATTACTAACAGCAAGTAAAAAAAAGAATGAAGAATACTGTTAGAGTAGAAATTACGTTATATTCGTTTTTACTTACACTAGAGAATGGCGCTGGGTGGACACTACATGCAGGTCATGATGCGACAGTATCAGTGTTTCCTGATCCAAATCTTGAGCTCCATACTACTCGTTCCTGGGATTTCTTAGAGGCAGAATATCTTCGGATGCAATCAAGCCACCATCATCACTATCGCCATCATATACCATCTACTACTAGTGATGTCATCATTGGAGTTGTTGATACAGGTACGGAAGTTAAATAATCATTCTCTGATCAAAATTTTCTGCCTGTATCCTTAAAAGTGAACGTATTATCAGTTGATAACACAGCTCATTGCCACAAAAAGAGATTTTTAGTGTTGGAAAGACAATGGCTAGCTAGATTACAACAAATAGACTGCATGAGCTGCAGACTGTCTTGTCAAATAGTCGACCTTCTTCTTCCACAGCCATAATGTAGTCACCAATGAAACAATACAAAGTGATCATAAACTGCACCTCAAAGTGGTACCACTTCCGCCAGGACGTCCTGTACACATGTAGTAAGATATAACTAATTGAGGTGCAGGAAAAGGCACTTATCGATCAGTAAATCATCACAGGTTCCTGCTGGATGCAAACAAAAATTCGGACATTGATAAATAAGAGGGAATTATTTTTATGATGGAACTTCCCTTATATATGTATACGACCAGGTTTTTATTCCAACAGTTCCGCGATTACTGCAACAGAAAAAATCATCCATGCCGTTTGCGGTGCCTTAAACAACAGTGCTTATAGCAGCCACAACAATGAAAAGTAAATGTCAGGAGATGTCAAGAAATAAGACTCCTAATGAAGCGTTTCCCGCGTATTATAGTAATTTCGTCAAGAAAATCATCAATTTGTCATCGAAAAGCTTTGAAGCAGGCACAGGTAAATGCATGGTTGGCTTTCAAACGTATAGCCTGATGGATGTGTCGGTGGCGAGTCGGAATCAATTTCATTAACGAGTCTGATATACTCAACATCCAGGGAGAGTGGGAAACATGCATATCAAGGACATAAGTCTTTTACACTGGACAAAGAAAAACAATATGCAATTATAACTCATCTCAGTGGCAGCTAAATACAGGCATTTTGACCCGAGAACTACTTTTATGTCCACTTTCACAGTTACTTCTGAAAAAAAAGAAAAAGCGTCTCAGAACAGGTTATACGAGTATTAATAAATGAGCCTAGTTTTATTCCGACTGCCACAACAATACACATACATGAAAAGCAGACCAATTGCTAGCTGTTGGTCTGATTCAGGGAGCTGGCAATGCTCGATATATCTCTATCTATTAGAATTCGTAATTAGGCCAACTACAGAGGACTTGTGATCCTCAAGGCTCTAGATCTGTCATCATTTATGTTGAGCAGGGATTGATCAAAATCCTCAGGGCTCTGGTATCATTTATGTTGAGCAGGGATTGATCAAAATCCTCAGGGCTCTGGCATCTGACATAACCAGTAGCAACCAACTAATTCAGTATCTTTCCGACTAGCTAATTTACCAAAAAAATAAATAAAATCATATCTGATCAGATGTTTAATTACTTAATACATCAACAGGGATATGGCCTGAATCCCCAAGTTTCAGTGACATGGGTATTGGCGAGGTACCTCAAAGATGGAAGGGAGTCTGCATGGAGGGCTCTGACTTCAAATTGTCCAATTGCAACAGGTAAATTATGCATCCAAATAATTCCCTACAGCACATGATGTATAAATTAACATATTCCGCGCATGCAAATGATCTTTAAACAGATCTATGTTCTGTGTAGTAATTAATTTGAAACACAAAACCACAAAAGAACAAAAGAATTGAGTGATAAAAATGAACAGAGTGGCATGCCATGTTTATTTCAACCGTGCAGGAAATTAATAGGTGCAAGGTACTATAGTACAACGGGAAACTCCACTGCTCTAACCGGATCACCAAGAGACCAAGTCGGCCATGGGACCCACACAGCATCTATTGCAGCCGGGCGACCAGTGGCCAATGCTAGTTACAAAGGCCTGGCAAAAGGAACGGCAACGGGTGGCTCACCTGCAGCAAGGATTGCAATATACAAGGCATGTTCAAGAGATGGCTGTGCTGGCTCTACATTATTGAAGGCCATTGATGATGCAGTGAAAGACAGAGTAGACATAGTATCAGTTTCCATAGGACTTGGTTCATCCCTCCAAGCTGACTTTCTAAATGATCCAATAGCCATAGGAGCATTCCACGCCCATCAAATGGGGATCATGGTTATATGCTCTGCAGGGAATGAAGGACCAAAGCCTTCCACTACAGTCAACACAGCTCCATGGATACTTAGTGTTGCAGCCTCCACCATTGACAGAGATTTTGAAGCCACTGTACTCCTCGGAGATGGTACTTCTTTGAATGTGAGAAGCAACATAATCATAAATATATATAATAATGCGCCTCTGCAAGGTTCCTTTTGGTTTCATCTATAGTCTTGCTTTCTTCCATGTATGTAGGGATCTGCCATCAGTTTCTCGAATCTCACTCGATCGAGCAGATATCCTCTCATATTTTCAGGAGATGCTGCTGCTAAATCCACAATTAAATCAGAGGCAAGGTAATGACTATCGATTTTCATCATTAATACTTTTAAAACAGGTTTTCTCATATACTTTAGTTTTCTTAAAGTTCCTACATACTGAAATTATAACCCAACAATTAATGGGACTATAAATGGAGTCATGGAGTGACTTGAATGCATTGAACACGCATATTTCTTCCTTGTTGATGCAGTGATTGCTATCCTGGATCCTTAGACGCAAAGAAAGTTGCCGGGAAAATAGTCATATGCCTAAATAGCGACACAAGTATTTCACTGCAAGTTAAGAAACTGGCGGTAGAAGATGCTGGGGCAAGAGGATTAATATATATTAGTGACGCGATGAAAGAAGTCCCATTTGATTCGGAAGCTTCTCCTTTCATACAACTTGGAGAAAATGCTGGGGTCCAGGTTCTTATGTATATAAACTCCACGAGGTAAGTTAGTTAGATTGAAGAGTGGTGCTCTCTAAAAAGTGCAGCTACTTGTTCCTCCTTAGTGAAAATTCAATCTAGTTGACTTGTCTCCCTAATGAATCAAGATGCATAACATGTTGAACCATTCAAAATGAAAGTATCTTCCCAATAAATTAGAAATGAAATGTCCCTGAATAATATTTTGACTCGCATGAATGCTTTTGGAACAGCAATCCAACGGCTACTATCCTCCCAACAGTCTCTATAATAGGGTTTAAACCAGCACCAATTGTTGCAGATTTCTCATCACGAGGGCCTGGAGAATTGACTGAAAATATTCTCAAGGTTGGCTATAAAACATATATAAACAGTCCATTATTGGCACTATTTCCCCTAACCCTTTCTTTTAGTTTCTTTTAACTATTAGATTTAAGGATATTATCTCACACCTTTGATGCAACAGCCTGATATAATGGCTCCAGGAGTTGCAATTTTAGCAGCCTTTATTTCAGAAAGTGAAGCAGCAAATGATCCCAAGTTTGTAATAAGATCAGGAACATCCATGGCTTGCCCTCATGTTAGTGGAGCAGCTGCCATCATAAAGTCTCTGCGCTATGAGTGGACACCATCCATGATCAGATCAGCCATAATGACGACAGGTATGCTGCAAAATAATTTTTCCTTAACATTGTAAAACACTCATAAGGAAACCTCTATAAGCTCTAGCAGAAGAAGGAATGAGAGTGGTCAAAACTGTTTAGCTGTTTTACAATATTGATTCTAGTGACTCTGCAATCAATTGACATCAATATTTGCTAACCTCGTAAATGTCCGCCACAGCAATAGCAGCCAATAACATGGGGAAACCTTTGACAGATACCTCAAGTAATCTTGCTAGCCCACATGAAACAGGCGTTGGAGAAATAAGCCCAGAGAGAGCTTTGTATCCAGGACTTGTGTTTGAAACTACAACATATGACTATTTCAAGTTCCTATGTTACTATGGCTACACAGAGAAGGATTTAAGATCGGTATCAAATACTATGTTCAATTGTCCAAAGATTTCCAATGAGGATCTAATATCGAACATAAACTATCCGTCTATCTCTGTTGGTGAACTCAAGAGAAATTACACAAAGACAGTTTCAAGGTCTGTGACCAATGTAGGAAACCCAAATGCCACATATGTAGCCAGTGTGGAAGCTCCATCAGGATTGAGGGTAAAAGTATCTCCAAACAAAATGGTTTTCCACGAGGGGAAAAGAAGGGCATCATTCAAGGTTTTATTCAGAGGAAATCAAGCTCCAAACGGCTATAACTTCGGGTCACTAACATGGTCTGATGGACAGCATGACGTTCGTGTTGTATTTGCAGTGAATATTTCATGAGCTTTAATTTTTTTTTTTTTTTATTTTGCCTCCTTCCTGTTTTACATAGGGTATTACATCCTACCGCCCAGAGCCAAAAGTTTGAATGAGCTGAAGTCAGTACCTTGTGGTTTGTGATATTACAAAAAATTACCCTCAGATTTAATTTCTCTTGTACTCGACCATCCTTGTACCCCTAATCTGTTAATCTGTGTTAGAACCTAGAAGTCCCGTTAAGGCTTCTTGTTGCTGTGTTTATGACAGATTAGTAATAATAATAATAATAATAATAATAATAATAATAATGATTGTTTATTTTAAAACTATCTTTTCGGATTACTTCTTTATGATTTTTATTTTATTTTGTTGTGGTGTTCGTAGATAAAGAACTTTTTTTGCTAGAAGCAATAAACAAGCATGTATAAGCTATTTGGTTAAGTGAGATGTTTACCAAAGATTATATAGATCCGAAGTTTTAAAGAGAAACGATTAAGCTCTACTTCGTAGGGAACTCACAAATTTAGAAAATGAGTAAGAGGTACTTATAGATATCATATCTCATATATACTCTAGAGCAAAGTGTTGAAGAGTGATATGCTTCAGAAGAAAGAAAATTATATGATATAATTTCCAATTATTGATGATAACTTTTTGTGAAAAGATAGTTTAGCGCAAGTTCAATTAATAAGTTATAGTTGTTATACTTAATCGGAAGCTAACATGGAATGAAGTGCTAAGAATACCAAATATTTCAACAATTTGTTGCAGTTGTCAAACCAGAGTATGAACCAATCTGTATAACCTCTAAAAGTGGTGTAACGAAATAGGGACGATATTAATTCTCGAATCCGATCTAGATCCGCTTTATTTTTATAGACTGGATGGATCTTGATCGGATTTAGGTTTATATATCTTTAATTGGGTTTGGGTTTAATAATCTTATTTTATGTTTGATATCCTTGTCGTGATCTTATTTGAATTATTTATTTATTTTTTTAATTTCATTTATGTATATACTTTATAAACAATAAATATAATATTATATTTTAAAAGTATTAAAATACTATTTAAAAAGTTAAAGTAACTATTTTGAAATATTTATCTTCTCACTTGGATACTTTTTTTAAAATAAAAAATACATATTAAGTTATATAAAATATAAATATATTTGTATTTATATCAATTATTATTATTATTATTATTATTATTATTATTATTATTATTTTAAATAGTTAAATTTATTTAGGACCCATTAAAAATTTATATACTCGTTAAATTCGATGGATCTATTTTTAAACTTTCGAGACTCAACAAATCTTTATCGGATATGAATCTAAATACTTTAAATGAGTCTAGATTTGGCAGGTCTTGACTCATTATCATTCTTAAATGGGCCATAGAATGATCTATCCCATAATTTATACTAAAAATGAATTAACATAGGAGTAAAATGAAGACACAAATTGTAACAATTGTTTTCTAGAGTCGATCAGAGTTCAATCTAGCTCATGACCTATTCCTGTATTTACTATTTTTATGAATGCTAGGGTAAGACAAGTACTATATAGCTATTATTTGACATTAGCTTCCGGTCATAATCATTAAAGCATAAAAACAGTAATTTAGTGTCGTTTTATTTTTAAAATATTTCAAAAATGTTTTTTGTTTTAGAAATTTTTTATTGTCCAAATTGAAAGTATTTAATTAATTTTAAAAAATAATTATTAATAATTTAAATCAAATAATATAGATAGTAGTTTTAAGATTTTAAAAAAATTTTCTTCCTTAATTTTAATAAATTTGGTCTATTATATATATATATATATATATATATATATTATTGTTTTCTTCCGACTCTGTTTTTTAAATTTAAAAAAAGATAAAGTTTCTGTATTTTTTTTCGTTTTTATTTTTCCGTCGTCGCCTTCGTACAACCTCACCTTAACGAGCTAAACTCAAGTAGAAGTGTCCTGGTGCTGGAGTGGTGAGGCGGGCCGTTAGTACACAGTCTGCAGGGAATATACGTCTTCCATGTGCTTAAAGTTCGATTATCGAGGCTTTGTTTGATTCTAATAAAAAAAAATTTAAAAATTAAAATTAAAATATTTTTTAAAAAAAAAATTTTATTAAAAGATTAAATAATGAATATTTAGTAATTTTATTCATTATTTTTTTTATTTCCGAATCAAAATATGTTTTGTACAAAAATGGTAGTTCCGGATGAGCACAGTGCAAAGCTCCGCACAACGCTTATGATCGGAGATTTATTTATGCTCCATAAAATAATAATAATAATAATAATTTTTTATATTTAGCTTACATAAGATAGAAAAATAGAAAAATAATAAAAAATAAAATTATTAAAGATTAATTATTTAATTTTTAATAAAATTTTAAAAAAAGGTATTTTAATTATATTTTTTTCCCTTAAATTTTCTTAGAATCAAATGAAACCTTAGGATATGTTTAGTTTGCAGAAACTAAAAAGAAAATATAAATAAAGGTAAAAAATAAAAGAAACTAGTTTTCTTTCGCTCGTTTGGTAGTATGAAAAATTTTGTAGAAAATTTTGTACGTGAATCTTATATTTTTTAGTAGAAACAAAGACCAAATAAAAGTTGATAAAGATGAGGTTGAACTTGTCGTGAGAAGTTTTTTTCACGAACCTTCTTTTTTTTGTTTCGGTTGTTTTTGTAGAAAACAATCCAATACATTTTTCTTCAACCTTTTTCCTCTTACTTTTTTCTTCCAAACTTTCTGAACAATCAAAAATAGAAAAATTACTTTCTATATCATTTTCTTTCTTTTCTAAAGTATTTTCAATGAATCAAACAAACCCTTAGTGTTATGTCGATAATAGTTCTTTGACACATTCTTCTTTTTTTTGAGAAAAATATTTTTTTTATTGAGTTATTAAAACTATCTCAATCAAATATTTATTTAGTATATATATTATATTCATAACACATTAAAATTATATCTACTTTTAATCATAACTTAATTTTTTTTAAATAATACTAATTAATAAATTATTATTATAGTACATATCTTAAAATGCTAGTATATATTGGTGTTTCAAATAGAAAAGTAGGGAGAGGTGTTCTAGAGAGAGAAAAAGTAGAGAGAAGTGAGAGAGACGGCCGATGATTAATATTAAGTAAGTATATATCCATTTTTGGCTAGGAAAAATAAGCTTTTCCTTATATTGTTTATATAAGAAAAAGGAGTAAGTGAGTGGGGATTACAAATTTACAACAAGACATAAATTAGGCGGATGATATATGTTGGATTAAGTTGTGTCGAATTAAAATCGGATTGTTATACAATCGAGTAAGATTGCATTTGCGGTTGAGTGTCTTTGGAGTTCAGGTCTAATTTGAATTGCATTGATTTGAGTTAGATTTGTATTAGATCGGCCCATTTCAGATTAAGTTCAGGTTTAATCTATCAAAATCTTTTTGAGTTCGAGTTTAATTTGGAACTACAAACTTTGAATCGGATCTTATTTGGGTCGGATGAATTCGGGTCTATAAATTTTGGATCGTATTTGGTTTGGGAAAAATTAATTCAATTTAGTATTTATGTTGATATTTATTGATATCAATTTAATATAATAAATTAATTACATTTTGTGATTTATTATTGTTGTTATGATTATTATAGTAATTTTTATCATAATATATGTAATGATATAACAAACTATTATCATAAAATATGTAATAATAATAATAAATTATTATCATTATTAATATTATTATTATAGTTATTGTTATAAATACAATTATAAATATTGTTATATAATAATGATTGTTATAATAATTATAATTATCATATTAATTATTACTATTATTATTATCATCGTCATTATTATTGCTATCATCATCATGATCATCATCTTTAGATATATAATAATAATAATTATTATTAGAAATACAAATATAAATTTTACTATTGTTATTATAATAATAATATATATTATACTTATTATATTTATAATTATAATGTTTATGTTTATAATTATAATAATAGCAATAATAGAAAGTTCTATGTTCTAATCTGATTGATACTAATATGATATTAAAATAAAGTAAAAATAATAGAGTCTTACCACTTTTATTTTATCTATTATTATATGGGTTGTATATTTTTTTATTACATAAAGTTTTACTAATAAGGTAGTTAAGTGGTGTTTATATATCAATTTATATGAGATAAATTGTTATATCTGTGGATGAAATTTAATTTTAATTTGTATTAAGCTTGAACTTATATTCTTATATAGGTTGGGTTTGAGTTTGGTTATTTTAGATTGAGTAAACTTAAGTTGGATTATTATCAAATTTTGATTTGAATATAAATCAAATTTGAGTAGAATTTTTTTTATATTAAATTTATTTCAATTTTAATCATTTTAAATACGAATACCTGTTGACTTAGCTAAATTCATGTTAAGTTTGAATTTTTTTAAATTATCAAATTAAGATCAATTTTAAAATTTTAAATTCAGAACAAACTTCAAATCGGATTATTTCTATCATAACCAAGAGATCAGTTATGCCATATGTACGTATAAATATACAACAGGTCTTACG
The DNA here is from genome assembly GCA_039764185.1 of Tamarix austromongolica. Classification (NCBI taxonomy): domain Eukaryota; kingdom Viridiplantae; phylum Streptophyta; class Magnoliopsida; order Caryophyllales; family Tamaricaceae; genus Tamarix; species Tamarix austromongolica. Next base: position 94,266,757 of record CM077816.1, on the reverse strand, counting down.
GTCGTTGGGAATTGGGTCGTTTGTGTAAGACTTACATTACTACTCTTTTTTTCACAACATAACTCCCTCTAATACTAAGAGCATCCACAACAGAGGAGCAAAAAAAAAAATTAATACACCTTTTAAAATTAAAAAATAATTTTTTTTATCTCTTTTTAACTTCAACTACACAACAAAAGATCAATAATATAATATTAAAATATACTATCTTATTAATCTATACCCTACTATAAATAACTAAAATATTTATTTAATTAATTATATTATTAATTAAATACTTTATCCATTCTATTTGGGAGCAAAATTTTTGGAAGCAAAAATTTTACTCCGACGCAGGATATTGCGCCTGACTACTATCTTTGATCCTTTTACGTCGCTGGTGTGAGGTATCGCGTGGAAGCAACCGGTGCAAAACTTTTTCGTAGCTTTTATTTAGAAAACAAGTATTTACTGCGCAGAAAACATTTGCGCAGTAAATACCTATTTTACCCCTGCCTCATTAAATAAGCCTCTGCCTGCCGACGTCTCTTTCCCTCACCAATTATTTGAGCATCTACCTGCCGACGTCTCTCTCCCTATCTTCTCTCTATTTTTCTCTCAAAATTCAGTCCAAATCTCCTACTTGAGAAGAAATTTCAAGGTAAGTATCGTATTTTTTTTTTAATTTTTAATTTATAATATATAATTATAATAATTTTTTTAGTAGATCTGGTAAATTTTTTATTTTATTACCGAAGGATGGGGAAGTTTCGGCAAAATTAACCGAAGGGAGGGAGGGAGTTCGGCAAAAATTGCCGATGTAAGGGCTCCTGTTTCGGCAATAATTGCCGATGTCTGGCGCCGAAAAAAAAAAAGTTGCATCGGCAAAATTAACCGAAGGAAGGGAGGGAGTTCGGCAAAAATTGCCGATGTAAGGGCTCCTGTTTCGGCTAATTTTTCCGATTTAAGGCATGGGATTCGGTAGAATCGACCGAAGGGAAGGCTTTGTTTCGGCAATTATTGCCGATGCAAGGATCTCCTGTTCCGCGTAATTAATTTAGGGTTCCTATTAATTATATATAATAATTTAATTTAATTTAATAATATATTTAGATTATGGTTAATTGATTATATTTAGGATGTAAAATTATATATATTAATAATATTAATCGTACTCCAATATTCTAATTAAATATAGATTTGGTAAATTATATCTTTATTGTATAGTTTTGGTTATTTGTAGGATATATAATTATATATATTAATTATAGTTTATTAATTATATTAATTATGCACTAATATTTTAACTAAATATAGGTTCGATAAATTATCTCTCTATTGTAGGGTATTGGCTATATTTTGGATATGTAATTATTTATATTAATTATGTTTTATTAATTATGTTAATAATATATTTTGATTATGGTTAATTGATTAATTTTAGAAAAATATATTTTTAGATTTATTATACTCTGATATTTGAATTAAATATAGGTTTTAGTAAATTGTCTTTCTATTATAGGATTTTGGTTATTTTTATGATGTAAAATTATATATATTGAATATAGTTTATTAATTTGGTTATTTTTATGATGTAAAATTATATATATTGAATATAGTTTATTAATAATATTAATTTTACTCGAATATTGGCTATATTTTGGATATGTAATTATTTATATTAATTATGTTTTATTAATTATGTTAATAATATATTTTGATTATGGTTAATTGATTAATTTTAGAAAAATATATTTTTAGATTTATTATACTCTGATACTTGAATTAAATATAGGTTTTAGTAAATTGTCTTTCTATTATAGGATTTTGGTTATTTTTATGATGTAAAATTATATATATTGAATATAGTTTATTAATTTGGTTATTTTTATGATGTAAAATTATATATATTGAATATAGTTTATTAATAATATTAATTTTACTCGAATATTGTAATGAAATATGGGTTTGGTAAATTATATCTGTATGCTATAGTTTTGGTTATTTGTAGGATATATAATTATATATATTAATTATGGTTTATTAATTATATTCATTGTAGGTTTTAGTTTTGGGTATTGGCTATATCTTTGAAGTGTAATTTGTATATATTAATTAAGATATATTAATGATATATGCTAATTAAAGATTTTAATTATGGTTAAGTTGATTAAATTTGTTTATTATGTTTATAGATTTGTTAATACGTTGTTAATTATGTTATTGTATTATTTATATATGATTAGTTGTTTATTAGATTTAATTATATTTTCATTAAATATGTTAAATATTATTATGTGATAGGGATTATTGGTGAATGTTTTTAATTATATTGATAGGATAATAGGTTAGATTTGTTTAATATTTTTGTTAAATGTATTTATAATAGATAAAATATGTTTATATTTGAATTATATTTAATTATGTTGCTAATTTGTATGGAATATATTTGGATAATTCTGGTTGGATTATTGAAAAAATAGATGAGGACATACCATAATTAAGTATACTTTAGTTGTTTTATTATACTAAACTCCTACTAGTAAGTAATACAAATATTGTTGATATATTTAATGAATAAAGTAGAGGATTAATGTAAAGAGATTGTATTTGAGTTATATGGTTGGGTATACAGATCTCTTTGGCTATCATAATATGAGTTGATATTTATTAATGATATTAATTTCATGTATGTAATTAGGTTATATTTATGTTATCACGTATTACCTTCAATTCATATACATAATTAAAAATGACTTTATGTATTTATTATTGAAATTCAGATGAGTCGCAGACAAGACAATGTAGTAGATAGAACCGATGGTCGGCATGTGACTGCTTCTGCACGACGTAACAGAACTGGTACTGAGGTACCTGCGCCGATGGCTCGTTTGAGAAATTTCGGCAGGAGTATTACCAAAGGATTACGACGATCTAAGAAATCTGGAGAACAAGAACCGGAAGAAGCATCAGAACAACAAGAATATGCAGAAGTTCGCGAAGAACCATCGTCTAGTCAACAAGGTCATAAATTTCCATCATTTATAGACTATGCAGGTCGTCCATCATTTGTGGCTGATGTTGGTACTGCGGGGTTTGGAGGTTTGGGGGCAAGAGGTCTGGGGTTTGGAGGTTTGGGGGTTGGAGGTTCTGGGTATGGAGGTTCTGGGGTTGGAGGTTCTGGGTATGAAGGTTATGCGGTTGGAGGTTCTAGGGTTGGAGATTCTGGGTATCGAGGTTCTGGGGTTGGAGGTGCTGGGTATGGAGGTTCTACGATTGGAGGTTCCGGGTACGGAGGTTCCGAGTCAGGAGGTTTTCCATATCTTACACAATATATAGATTTTCTTACCTCACCGGCGCAGCCTGCTATGGGAGGAGGAGGAGGAGGAGCATCGTCATCGAGACTCTACCGTAATGATGATGATGATGAGGAGGAGGAAGAGGAAGAGGAGGAGGAGGAGGATAGAGATCATCATGATAGGGATGTTGGTGATGCTGGTCACGATAGTGATGATGAAGAGAGTATACAATTAAAGGATGAATGGTACTTGCTTGGGCCATGTCCAGGAGGTCCAATAATTCCTGATTTGATTCCTAGCTTTGGTGGTCACGCAACTTTAGATTTATGGTTAGGAAAGGTAAGTTTAATATATCCATTATTTCTTAATTATTATTTTATATGTAATCAATCATATGTACACATTACATTTGCTTGTTGTATTGATCAGGATCGGGGTTGTCCGAAGATCCACACGAGGCAGGAGGTTTTAAGAAGTTTTCTAGGAAGTGTCAATAATAGGATGTTCGCTCTGATATGACGAACAGGATTATCACACCTTCCATCCTGCACATTTGAACATGTGAACGTGCCGCTTATTTCAGCATTTATCGAGCGATGGCAACCCGACACAAATAGCTTTCATATGCCATGGGGGGAGATGACGATCACTCTTTTAGATGTACATCGTATATTAGGGCTACGAGTTGATGGTCATCCATTACATTTGGACATGACGGCGGACACGCGTGGGCAAATGATTGGTGCAATGGGTGCCTTATTTGGGATGGAGGAAATGCAAGTGAATGAAGTCACTCGAAAGGGCGGGTGTAACACCCCCAAATTTACTACTGAAAAATTTCGTTCAAATCAAAGTTTTTAGCGGAAGCAAGAGAATTAAAACCGTAAATTCGGGGGCATTACCGCCACACTTAGTACCAGATCGATCCATAACTACCGACCCGATACTAAGTGCTAAGGCTATAAAGAATAAAACTAGATACGAATCATTCATAAAACACGAATTCTACAAATCAGAGTGCGAAGGTAAGAAGTTACATTCCGAAATACAATTTAAAAGGTCCATATATCAGAATACTTAAAATAACGGAATTGCAAGATACGATAAAACCCTTAAAAAGTTCAATACGACATTTGTATCCTCTAAAGACAGTTACGATTAAACCACACGATTTCGAAGGTAAATACCCGGACCACTTACTCACTCATATCCAGCCTGAACCCCAACTTAGTAACTGATCAAGACCTGCATCAAAGGTCTGCTCCCCACCATCGGTGGATCATCACAGGACCCGGTTTTTCCGTAAACCAAAACACATAAAACGAAAGAGAATTAATTCCAGAAAGAATTTCATAAATAAACTCCGAAAATATTTTTAATTTAAAACTTTCCAAAAATACTAAAGATTACCGAAAATAAATAAATTTAAAGTTGGAAATATTTTCTACGAATAAAATTCTTAAAATAAATTTAACTATTTAAATAGAAATTCTATAATTTAAATAATATATTTCGTTAACGAAATATAACTTCAAAACAAAGTCGTAATCACATGACGAAGATATAATCGAAAACGAATTAAAAATATTAAAATCCAAAATACGAGAAAGAACGGGAATATATATTTTTAACCGAAGATCGAAATCATAAGAATATAATAAAATCACTATCGTGAACGAATTTGTCTAGAATGGTTCGCAACGACAATGATTAATTACATTCAGTTATGAATTCGAAATCATCGATAATTCTGTAAAACGAAACGAAATTAGAATAATTAACTATTTACATCAAATTCGCTAATAAAATCATTAAACTTAATAAATCTGGATTTTAAAAATACGGGGTATTACATCACTACCCCCTTAAAAAGGAACTTCGTCCCCGAAGTTCGGGAAAACCTAGGGAGCGGAAACTTGACAAAATAATTGAGTAAAACATTGACCACAATAAATAAATTAAGAGTAAATTCGAAGAAAAGTAAGACGACGCTTACGAAACCAAACCAACAAGGTTGAATCAAAACAAGGCATAGGAAGTAAAATAAAAGAAGAAGAATTGATATTTAGCAGATCAAATACAATGGAATTCAAATACAGAAGAATTACAGACTTAAAGTCAAAATAATTTACAAAAATATTGTTCTTCAAAATAAGGTCTTACAAAAGGATATCAAAAGTATAACATAAAGTTCAAATAGAATAAAGGAACGAAAACTCTAAGGATTACACAACCCTAACAACACCACTAATACATAATATGCACATAAAACTTTATACAATGAGTTATCTCTATAACATTACACAATAAAACAAGGCTAACACTTGGCTTAACGAGTCACAAAAGGTCCTCCAAAAACACCAACCACATACATCTAGGTCAAAGGATATTCTTAAACCCAAAACACTTTACTAACACGCTCTCTAATCCACGCTATAACCGTGATAGTCTAAACACTTAATTTTGAAAATGTTACTAATATAGCAACTACAACATTCGAGCCCACAATTTTTTTTTATTATTTATTTATCTCGTATTCGTTTATAGTTCTCCTCATACAAGCCAAAACTTAATACACTATCACTCACGAGCGACCAGAAAAGAAATTATGCCTACCTTACGAGGAAGGATCTTCATACATTAACGCTAAAATTACCAACACAAAATACAAAATGGAAACAACCTGTGATTGAATGGTAATCGATGGATACTAGATATAGACCCATAATGAAAGTTATAGTGTATCATTAAAATCACTAGGGTAAATTAGGCACTCTACACCCTGATTATAAAAACAAACACCTCTATCTAAACCTCAACCTTAACATTATCACAATTCTAGATTTCTCCCAATTGAAATGATACATCTACTTAAACATCACTATCAGGGTTCCAAACCTAAATTCCTTACAACTTCCGAAAAGTGAAATTACTCAATCAAAATAGATTACTATTTATGTCACATCACCCTATATCCAATAAGGTATACCCTAAGGTTTTGATCCACACAACCTGCAAGACTAGGGTTAACCTAGTGGGGTCACTACCCCCTTAAGAGCAAACTAATTACCAACCCATAGTAATCATAACACACAAAATATAGAGTTAAAACAAATCAAGCATGTCCAATCACGCATGATCATACACCAAAAGGATAATTACAACAACAAATCACAATGCCACTTATACTACCCAATAACGCTATCCTCACAAGCTAATCCGGATAATAAAAAAATCATTTGAAAGAAGTGAAATACATTTTCGTTTAAAACATTTAGGATCGTGATAACCGAATCTCTAACCGAAACCCGATTCTCAACAACCAAAAGCTCTGATACCAACTTGTAACACCCCCAAATTTACTACTGAAAAATTTCGTTCAAATCAAAGTTTTTAGCGGAAGCAAGAGAATTAAAACCGTAAATTCGGGGGCATTACCGCCACACTTAGTACCAGATCGATCCATAACTACCGACCCGATACTAAGTGCTAAGGCTATAAAGAATAAAACTAGATACGAATCATTCATAAAACACGAATTCTACAAATCAGAGTGCGAAGGTAAGAAGTTACATTCCGAAATACAATTTAAAAGGTCCATATATCAGAATACTTAAAATAACGGAATTGCAAGATACGATAAAACCCTTAAAAAGTTCAATACGACATTTGTATCCTCTAAAGACAGTTACGATTAAACCACACGATTTCGAAGGTAAATACCCGGACCACTTACTCACTCATATCCAGCCTGAACCCCAACTTAGTAACTGATCAAGACCTGCATCAAAGGTCTGCTCCCCACCATCGGTGGATCATCACAGGACCCGGTTTTTCCGTAAACCAAAACACATAAAACGAAAGAGAATTAATTCCAGAAAGAATTTCATAAATAAACTCCGAAAATCTTTTTAATTTAAAACTTTCCAAAAATACTAAAGATTACCGAAAATAAATAAATTTAAAGTCGGAAATATTTTCTACGAATAAAATTCTTAAAATAAATTTAACTATTTAAATAGAAATTCTATAATTTAAATAATATATTTCGTTAACGAAATATAACTTCAAAACAAAGTCGTAATCACATGACGAAGATATAATCGAAAACGAATTAAAAATATTAAAATCCAAAATACGAGAAAGAACGGGAATATATATTTTTAACCGAAGATCGAAATCATAAGAATATAATAAAATCACTATCGTGAACGAATTTGTCTAGAATGGTTCGCAACGACAATGATTAATTACATTCAGTTATGAATTCGAAATCATCGATAATTTTGTAAAACGAAACGAAATTAGAATAATTAACTATTTACATCAAATTCGCTAATAAAATCATTAAACTTAATAAATCTGGATTTTAAAAATACGGGGTATTACAGCGGGCTTCCATTTAAATGGCTGCAAGAAGTATGTGAATCATACTGGTTAGGGGACGAAGCAAAAGCGATCGGGTATACATTATGGTTGATTGGCTTATCGCTGTTTGTCGATAAGACGGTTGATAAAGTTAATCCATACTTTATCATTTTCCTTCAAGATCTTAGCCAGGTTGAAGGTTATGCATTGCATGAGGTGCAGCCACACTTGCTTTTTTATATCGACAGCTTGGCATGGCTTATAGAGCCGACGCTGCTCAATTGTCTGGATGCATGACTCTATTACAGGTAATTTTATAATCAATATATATATATACATATATGCCATACTCTATATTCATTATGATGGCTAACAATCGAATATTATGACAGACGTAGATATATGAATACTTTCCTGGGTTTGGAGTGGAAAGATCTGGGTATGATCCAGACCATCCTCGTTGTATGAGGTGGTCTTGTGGCCAGAAATTCGAAAATCAATTGGAGACGCTTGAGTACTTTGGGCAAAGATTGATGTTATGTCTGCGTCGAAGGTATGCTAAATCAATTATTTTATCCTCCTATATTATATTTGTGATATCCATATTTACTTGAATATTTTCGTGAAAGGTCAATTGGGATCCGTACGGAGTTGCTGATCCATATATATATTGTCGTATGGCATTCTATCACGGTTGTATACACTGTTTGGCCAAAGTTGAACCACATATGCCTGATAGAGTGACACGACAATTCGGTTATACACAAGTCATCCCTGAGGAGCCCATCAAGCTAAATAGAAACTCATACAGAGGTCCTTCCCTGAAGAAGTACAAAGTATACTATGCACACATGTTCGGGCAATGGTTCTTGAGGTATGAACATATTTTGGGCCCGGATGTTTTTGGACCAGCTGTTGAATACCCATGGGAAGTGGCCGATGATTATATGGATTGGTATGTTCCGAGAACGCATAGATATATATTGGCTACGACGGAAGAATATTTGGCTGAACATGCGAACGATGATCATCATATACCAGCCGAAAAACGTCTGAACAAAGCACGTAAAACTATTCGTTGATTGTATTGGAGGGGAGAGCCAGCTCCAAATTATGAGCAGTTAGTTACATGTATCGAAACCCTTGTGCGTGATTTAGGAGTTACTCCACCTCGGCGTGGCCATTTGTAATGAACTTCATGTATTACCGTATTGTTATGTGAAAACATTAACATATGTTTGTTAGAATTAATACCACCTGTCCTTATTATTTTACCATTGACTATTTGTGTTCAAATTTAAAAACATATCAAGTGTTTTTTTATATATCCATAGTTTAGAACTTCGTGATAGAAATTATACTATATTTTATAAAATTACCACGTACATGTTACAAAGGATGTAAACTTAAATAAATGTACCATCCTAATTACAACAATTCTACATTAAAGTTGAGTCCGAAGATAAAGGATGAGGGTCTTGTGTGTCATCATTTACCAATGCACGCCATTGTTCGAATCTTGAAGAATATTGCGTATTCCATGTTGAAACGCTGCTATCACGATATCTATTCCAATTGGTATGTACTGGTGGGAGTGGAAAACTTTCCAGAAGATATACCTGTAGAAAAAAAAAACTATTATGTCAGCCATTCATATCATATTGAAATGGAAAAATTCTTCATTAAACTTAGTGCTCACCGATATGTAGTGACTCATGTCTTGCAAGAAAAATATAGTGACTTCAGTTTCAGGACCTTGAATTCCGTGCATAGCCACTAAAGGTAGGAATGAGCTGCATGCATTCAATGAGTAATATGCGAACAACACACAGTAACGGGTTGCAATGACATGACCAATATCAGGCATTTCCATCCAGTGTGCCATTGGAGCTGGCCCTTCCCAGTGGGCAATAGTATTAAGAACTTGATCAATGCTTTCATAGACGAACACATTCTCGTACAACTGTCGTCTCGCCAATATCTCATGATACAAGTCGGTACAAATCTGAACCGATCGTTCTTCATCTCCTAGTATAATAGAAGCCAGTGCTCTGAAACCACAATTCACATCTCCTAAAACATTACACCAACTACTAATATAAGGAACTATATGTCGATTCATTTGAGTCACATATGGAAATTGAAATTGGCATGATGACAGAAATGCCGATTGCCGTCCCCGACCCCGACCCCGACGTTGAGTTGATCTAGGACGACTACAAAATTGTTGTTCTGTATACTCCCAACTAGATTGTTCCCTTCTAGTGGAGTTCATTGGTCGACCCCTATGCTGCCGTACTTGTGGCTCGTCGAAAGTTGTTCTCTGGGGAACTACAATATTAAATATCTCTCTAGCCAACATATTCTGTATTTCTGGTGGCTGGCGCATAACAGATTCCATCGAAATATGGAGCAAGTGAGATGCAACATCAACTGGTTCTTGGGGTCTCGGTGGAGTAATGGGTCCATCTATGTCGAGTTTCTTCCAAAACGGATGAATAGCCGACAGGGGGATTGACATGTAGTTATGAATGTATGTTTTAATTTCATGCGTACACGGTATCCCGTGCGTACGACGCATGTAACATCCGCATAAATCATCATTCCCACTTACATGCTCAAGTCTCTGACACTCGTTGTTCACCAACTCCATTGCATATAAAGAAACATGACCCCTCAAATTGGCATAAAGATCACTTGTAGCAAAATGAGGAGTGTTGAACCGAGACCTCTCAAGCGATGCTTTTATCTCATCATGTTGTAATTTGAGGAACGTGTGCATTTGTTTGTGGACTGTATTGAAGCTGCCCCGTGATGTCTCCAGGAATCTTTTTAAAGATCCATGAGCTCCTTCAACCCTGTTCGTTACAAAAATTTATTTACTTAACTTTATCAACATAAAAGAAGCTCAATCAGCTATCACGGTTGCAAGAAAATATAAATCATACCTATTCGTTGTAAGTTGATGGATATGGAACACGTCACCAAAGAATGCTGCAACAATTTTATGTTTGTAGGGTTGTAGCCAATTCGTCTTGAGATACGAAATTAGACTGGGCATGCTTCTGTAATCTTCCTCTATTGACAACAATCGTGCTTCATATGTTTCTTCGTCCGTGGCATCTATCAAATTTTTCCATCGTGACATAAAACCACGTGCGAACGATGAACGACCATAAAGTTTCTTACATTTTTCCTCGACATTCTTATTCACATGAAATCTGCATAATAAATGTTTTGAAGTAGGAAAAATATGTTCCACAGCTGAAATTAGAGCAAGTTCTCGGTCGGTAATAATGGTGGTTGGAAGCATATATGGATCCATTAAGGTCTTTAATCTCTCAAGCACCCAGAAATAATTTTCCTCCTTCTCAGATGACATGTATGCACATGCAACGTTGAAAATCAATTGTGTTGGTGTTAAGCCAATAACTTCAAGTAAGGGCATTCCGTATCTATTTGTCTTATACGTGCAATCCATTTGTAAAACAAAAGGAAATGCACGTAAAATGTTAACAGATACGGGATGTGCGAACAGATGCTCACTTATTACGTTTGATTGAGGCTCACTTCGATGCCACTGAAAATAATTATTCTCAACCAACATACTCATGACATGCTGTAACATTGTTTGACCATCCATTTCTTCGGACCTAAGCTTCTGTCGAGCATTATAAATATGCCTCCTCATACTCACATTACCTTCAAATTGTTTTTGAAGAAGTGGTATGATTTGTCGTGGCTTCACGTTAGCTGTAATAAGTTCATCAACAAATTGAACTTCATTTTCTGTCAACTTACCAAGAACAGCATGACCTTGCTCATAATTAGCCAATTCGTGATTGTGTGTCCCGTTCCTAACTACCACTTGCCATCCACCATTATTATTTTCAACACCAATAATAAAAAAAGGACAATCGGTTTTTTTTTGAACAAGTATTACGTGCACCTTCGGTATCTGTTGGTCTAGTACGGACGTACGTACCACTTCGTTCACATCTTATCGAGACTCTACCCGCCCCTATACCATTTCCTTTTCTAGAACCTTTGATAATCAAAATCATCTTATGAGTTCTACCCATTTTCTTAACCCATGTCACAAGTTCATCCCGATCCAAAAATATTTCATCCGTTACAAAAAATCTCTGATAATTTTCACTCGTAAAAGATGTATTCCCCATGTCCTGAAAAAAAGAGTTTACCATAATAATATAATAACAAAAAACTATAAATTTCATGTAACTAATTTTGTCGCCACAATTTACAATACTTAAAAAATAATATTTTACCTCTTCGTTGAAGTTGTAATTAATATTGGGAGAATGCATTTGCGTATATTCTGCATATCCATAGCTTCTCGGTATTGTAAATCTATCATCGTAATACGATGGGGTTCTGACCCCATCTTCGTAGCTCATCGGACTTCCGAAATCATCGTACCCTATCGAAGTTTCAAACTCTTCGTAGTTTGAAGAACTTCCAAATTCATTATTCATTGTGAGTGTTTAACAAATATTGAAAAATTATATCTCAACCTTCAACTAACAAAGTTTCTGCAAAATAGAAATATTGAGTTGAAGAATACGATCGGGTAAGCTGTTCCTTTATATAGAAGGCTTCATGTTCCTATCCCTGACGAGCTTAACATACCATCGTACAATTATTTTATTTACAAAGATATGCAACAGTAAAATTATTCTACGTACCGTCCTACAATACTATTTGCAGAAGCCACACACATTAATTATCCCTGCTAGCAACCTTCGATTCATTGTATATGATCGGCCAAACTTGCCGAAACACCAACAGTAATATGATTTATTATCACGCAAGATTATTTTGTCAGAAGTACGCGTTACTGAAACACCAACAGGTAAGATTATTTTGTCAGAAGTACGCGTTACTTTTACTGTGTACAATCTTTGAATCAGCGTTTTTGTTATTTGGAAAACAAAAATTTACTCCATAGAAAATATATTTTATCCTTATCTTATATTTTTTTAATTATAAATATATTAATTTAATTTTGTATCAAATATTTATATAAATTCTTATTTTTTTAATTATAAATAATAATTATTTACAAACTTTTCGGTCGAAATTAAAAAAAATAATAATAATAATTGGTGAATCGGCAGATATTACCGATGGAATGGCCTGGTTTCGGCAATAATTGCCGATGCGCTGGCGCCGAAATAAAAAAAAAAAATTGGTGCATCGGCAATTTGTGCCGATTCTTTGGTCTGGTTTCGGCAAAAATTGCCGATCCCCTGGGCTGGTTTCGGCAAAAATTGCCGATCCCCTGGGCCGAAATTAAAAAAATTATATATATATATATATATATGCTGCATTTCGGCAATAATTGCCGATATGTTTCGGCCAAAATTGGAAAAAAAAAACATTTAGGTACATCGGCAGTGTTTGTCGATGTCTTGGCCTACTTTCGGCAATAAGTGCCGATCGCCTGGGCCTGTTTCGATAAAAATTGCCGAATATTATCCATGGTTTCGGCTAAAATCGCCGATGACAAGGCTACTTTCGGTATTTGTTTTCCGCCGAGTAAAAATAAGTTTTCCATATAACAATACCCAATTTTTTTTGCTCCGTTGCCGTAGATGGTCTAAGATCTATCAATATCATTACCTCTTTTTTATATCATAACCCCTTTAGGGTCAGGCTAGTCTACGAATCCATTACCTTTATAGTTTATATCCTGGCAGCTTTGACGGCTTCTTCTTCTAGCTTTATTTAAGGTCGGCTAGCCTGAGACACGAATTTGACATCTTAGCCATTCCAAGTATCAACTTCAACGAGAGGTGTCCAATATTTTGTCCCAGATTTATATTTGGACGAAGAATCAATAATTTTAGATTTTGATTTGAAATTGGACCCGTTATTTTAAATTTTAGTCTTAGATTAGATCGGCTATACTAATTTTTAGTTTTAACATTTAAAAAAAAACTATAATCAAGTTTAGTTTCATCCGTACCAATCTTCCAATTAAACTCTAATTTTTTTAAATATTTTACCATATATATAATTTATAAATTTAAGTTTAAGATCGGTCATTCTAATCCAGTTATGTTCGGTCTTTGATCCCTCCTTTAAAAAATGTATATTCTTAATTAAAGTTTCGTCTGGTCTAATTTTATACCAATATGCATCCTTGGTTTCAAGGAAAATTTAGTTTGAGGTCCACTTGAGAATAATTAATATGCTAAAAATCAATATAATCCTAAAGTATTTGATTCTAAGTATAAAATATTATGTACATATAATTATACTGATATATACACCTAATTATATATAAATATACAGATGATATTAATTATATATATATATATATATCTAAATTAGATACTTACTAAAAGTGGGCTAAATACCGAATAAATTATTTAACTTTAAATAATTTGATTTAGGTGGACTTTAAAATAATTTTTTCTAGTTTCAATGAGTAGCCTCGACTTCTTCTTGCCTAAAGTGAAGACTATGTAGATAGAATTTGCCTAATCAATTTTAGTGTCATTATAGCCTCTATCATATTATGGCTCATATAGATAATGTTATTGGTATATATGACTAGGTTTTCCTAAACATAGGTGAATAATGATGTGTTTTATTGGGAACATAAAAAGGAGGAAGCAACTTGGGGGAGGCTAATGGCGACATGTCTTGAAAGTTATTGCTAACTTTTGTTTTGCGTTCTTGACATTCCGCATTTTCAAATAACATTTTAGATGTCCTTTTCACGCTCCTATTTTTACAACATAAAAATTTACTTTAAAGAAAGTTTGTAGAAGCTGAACATCTAAATAAAAAGGATTATCACCGTAGCTAACACAAAAAAAAATACAATTAATATATAGTCTATATAAGAAGAAAAAATAAAAATAAGCATGTAGCCAGAGATCAATACATAATCCTCATCTAAGATTAATACAAGATTGTAAAACTAATATAAAAGAATTACAATGATTAACATGATCAAACAAGACAAAAATGAAGAATAAGAGAAGAAAAGACACAAGTCTCCAAAAAATCCAAATACGAAAACCTAGTAAGTTCCATCAAAAGGCTCTAATCATTGCTGAATTCAAACAAAAACCTACAAAATCAATGAGAACACCTACATAGAACCACCTACACATCAACATGGTAAATATCTAAGTAAAAACACCTAACTAACAACAAATAACATATCCATACGTAATATATCTTCATGGGCTGAGGAAGTAAACTACACAAGAAACATGTTGTTATAGAAGAAAAATGGAATCACAAAAGCAAAATGGAATAATAATAATAATAATAATAATAATAATAATAATAATAATAATAATAAAAGAACATTAAAAAAAGAAGCATAGAATATATTATAACATAGGTGAATGGAAAAACATGCGATAACTAATAAAATACTTTCATAGGCAAACATATGAGGTTAACCTTTCATTTTGTCCTATATCTAACATTACCATACGAATACATTTCACTATATAACATGCTTTAATATACAATGCTACCAAACCAATTTTATTGAATTCATACCATAATAAAATAAGATACCATAACACAAAAAATATACCACATCATTATAAGATTGATAACCACCTTTGTGTGTGTGATTTATAACCATCTCTCTCTCTCTCTTTCTCTCTCTCTCTCTCTCTCTCTCTATGTGTGTGTGTGTGTGTGTGTGTGTTTTGGGCTTGCATCAATGTATGGAGTAGTGAATTTGGAAGAATTTGGAAGAATGTACATGCGATACTCACAAGCTTCTCTCCTATGAGTAGTGACTGCATACAATTAAATAAATGAGCTACATTTTTTGCATACAATACTATTAAATAAATGGGTTGTATTTATATTTTAACGTTTAGCCCATTCTATTGTAATATTGATAAAATCAAATAATAATAATAATAATAATAATAATAATAATAATAATAATAATAATAATAATAATAATATAACAATATAGAGAGAATGAGAGAATTTATTCTTATTCAAAGGTATTGTTCATGCTAATAACGTATTGTGATATTATTAAACTTATAGAGAGATAATATAATAATATAGAGAGGACAGTGGCCTATGCATGTCAATTAGAATAAACCTAAAGCTTACTTAAAAAAAAATTGGATGAGTTTTATATGTACCTACACTCTCCTATGAATATGAAATTATGTCATAAAGAAGGCTAGAAATGTTATTTTCTCTGACTTTAGGGGGAAAGAAAGGGAGATTTAGATTATAAATCAAGCAAGCACTTAGAAGACGTATTTAATGAGATGTGGACCTAAAGTAAAATCAAAATGCACTTGATGATACTTATGCTTGCTTGATGTGACTTCAATACTAATGTTTATTATGGCCAAGAAATTATGAAAGTCATATGTGTTTTTTACTAAATGCCCAACTCACATAGAAGTTATATGTAATTAGTTATAATAATTATATGTATAAATCCTAAGTATAAACTAGTAATTATATGTAATTAGTTATAATAATTATTTTAGGATGTTATGGGATGAATGTATCATTTTTATATATATTAATATGGCATAAAATACATACATACATACATACATACATACATACATATATATATATATATATATATATATATATATATATATATATATATATATATATATATATATATATATATATAGATAGATGTTAAAATTTGGATAGAATTTCGATTATTAGTTTTAACCATAATTGGGATCTCAACCCATATCTATTTTATCGAGAAACCCCGATTCCACTAACCAAATGTTTTTCCCTAGTTTAGCTTTCCTAAACTATCTCCCCTACCTTATAAATATTTTTTGTCATATTCTACCCATCCTCCCTAGAGCATAATTCTCCATCACACCATGTTTCCCATACACATTGCCTCTACCTCGTGTTCCCCTCGTGCACGTTCGCTTGCTCTGTTGCATGACATCAACCATATAAACTTCCCCATCCATCATCATTTTATGTCTTGATACCATGAAGCCAAGTCCTTAGTTTGTGATTTTCCTTTTCTTCTTCTCTTCTTCTTCCCATGTCTATGGTTCTCATCAAACTATCTCCACACATCATCATTACCCATCACCGCATCACTTTTCCACCAACACCCACAAGCCGCACCTCCCCATCAGTAACCCTTGTCATTGTCCAACCATCACCATCTTAAACCATTTATTTCCTTTCTCCCATCATACTCTGTTTCAAATTTTTTTTGAGGCACATTCCTGTACACCCTCACATGCCCAGTCGTGCCTCTCTCGCATAGCACACACACGACCCTTACAGAGTCCATATGCTTCTCTCATTTCTTTCCTCACATGATCGTGTGTGCCCCCACACACTCTATCCGTGAGCATTCCATTCTCTTGATCATGCACTACATGCATGACCATGCCTTTGATCTTCTTCTCATGCACAATCATGCTTGTCACCCCACCACCATTCCCCTCCTCATTAGCTACATGAACCACCACCAAAACTTCCCCTAGATATGACAACCAACACCAAAATCACTCCCAAGAAATGGAAGTAAGTGAAGTTGCTCTCCTCCTGCCTTGCATGACTTTATGCCATTATCTCTTTTTATGTTATTGCCTTGCATAGTCTTCGTTTGCCTTTGTTATTTTCTAACCCATTTTTTTAGGGTATTTTGGTTAATTTTGGGTATTGTTGTATTTTATTAGATTCTAATATAAATATTTTTGGGTGTTGTTTGCTAAGGTAATCTATAATACCCCAAATTTTTGCTAACCTAATCCTGTATAATTATTACCTTAATATAATTTTAATCTCAATATAATTTTGTATCCCAAAAATCTTAATCTAATCCTACTCCTTAACTCAAGTAATTTATATTTTATTAACCTAATCTTAATTTTGATTTATTTATATCATTAATATTACTTATTTTAGCTAACAAAAATAAAATATAACCCTAACCTTAAGCCTTTTCCCCTTTTTATTTTCTTTCTCTTTTTACCTTTTTTTCTTCCTTTTTCTTGCGTTGATTTCTTCTATCCTTCTCCTATATTACATGAGAAATCCTTAACCTCTACAACACACAACTCTCATCTCAACCATCATCTCACCTTATCTCCTTTGAATTTTTCCCTGCCACCCTCATGCACCCTGATAACAACAACCATCATCCCCTACCACTACCTCGTGCTTCTGCCATGTTGATCACCATAAACCATCACCTCCTTTACCATTATTCCTCTTTCACACCACCATACACTTACATATATCACTCCAATCTCTCTCTCTACTTCATTTAATTTACAACCACCTCCACTCTCCCCATTTTCTGTTGAAAAAACCAGCCTGCCCAAGCCACTTCTTCTTCTTCTTCTTCTTCTTCTTCCATCGTAGAACCACCACCACCACCAACCACCAAGTGTCGTTGTTGGCTTGGTAAATAAACCACCCCATCAATCCCCCTCACCGTCACCGACCATCACAACCAACCTTTGTCACTTCTCCTCTTTTTTCTTATGATATTCGTTTTTTTTGTTAGGCTCAAGGTCATGCGGATCACGCATGTCCCTGTCGTTCCCCCTTACCAATCGTCGCATGGCTCACACACAGTCTCTTGCGTAACCGTGCACCATCCTTTTCTCTTATCGCACAACCCGCCTGTGCGTGCTTGCATAGGCCACACACAGTCTCGCGCACGCCTGTGCATTTTCCTTTCTTTCTCACCCGCAAATTCCCATGCTCCCCTCACATCGCCTTCCCAATTTGCGACATGTACGTGCGTTTCATGCTGCATGCCTATGCTTCCTTTGCACGCCCTAATCGTATGTGCCCAATTACTTCAACCTCCACCTATGCCATTTCCTTGACACAACCTTGCCTCTCTTGTAGCACACACATGCTCCACTCAAACACCAGCATACCTTCCACCACACTTCTATACAACTCAAGCTTTTCTTTGACTCTAGTTATTTCCATTTTTACCCTCTTTTACTTTAACTTTTTTCTCAATTATAATATTTATCCTAATTGTATATTATCTTATTTTCATCGGTGATTTTTTGGTATCTCGAAGGAGTTAGTTTAGGATTTACGTGCTTATAGCCCGGTGTCCTTGTCGGTAAGGATACATGTCGTAACTAGGATATTATATGTTTTTGTATATGCTTTTATGTTGGACATGTTATGTGAATGATGTTATTCTATGATATGATACCTTAAGTGTAATGAAATCTTGGAAGTATACATTTAGGAATAATGTTAGATATATGGTGTCTATGCATATAATTGAGGATATGTATATCGAATGAATATTTGAGATTTGTATGTATTAGTATTAGGATTTATAAGGTTTTGCGAGAATATGAGCATTTTAACTATCCTAAGTGTATTATGTTTTTTTAGGATAATTATGTGTTCGTAATTATGTTATTCAATTATATATCTTTCATATCTATATGAGTCCCGCATGATAATCTCGAATATACAATCAAATCTAAATAAAATGCTAATCGTTTAAAGTGAAAGATCACGTGAGTCAGACTAAGGTGTTTATATGGGGTTGTTCCACCTTATAAGAATAGTAGCTCAGGTGTGTTGTCCCTGAAAGGTGCATCAATCCACTCCATTGGATTAAACATAGTGGGGACCTATACTCAATGTAAATGAAAATACGATTAATAGATAAAGTAATAATAGAAAAGATACTAATCATTTAAAGTGAAAGACTACGTGAGTTAGGACCAAGGTGTTAAGTTTGTTTCACCGGATAATAATAGTGGCTCAGGTGTATTGTCCCTAAGAGGTACTTTAGACCATTCCATTGGTTTAAAAATAGTGGCTCATAAGCTTTTTGCTCTAAGAGGTGTTGAATTCATTCTACCAGATAATAATAGTGGCTCAAGTGTGTTATTCATAACAGGTGTTTTAGACCATTCCATTGGTTTAAAAATAGTAGGTTCCTAAATTTAATGTAAATAAAATATTGGAATAGGATATATCTATATAGTGATATTTGAAATCAGTATTTACCTGGCACTATTTTATATTAATACTTGTATGATTACTCTCTGATGTGAACTCATATATTATGTGTAATCTTGCTTCGACTGTATTGTTATCTTACTCAATACATAGCGTGTTGATCATCTATTTTATGGGTGCATATCTTTCCCATGAGTAGACAACCTGAATTTGTTTTTGTAGGTTGATGATAACCCAGTGGACGAGTTTGCAACCTTTGATGCATTATATGTGAAAGAGTGATTTTTGTATCAAGGTTTTTAAAATATCCCAAAACCTTAATCTAGGAAATTATGTTAAAATAGGGATTTATTAGAAAATTTAATTAAATAAAATTATTTTATTAAAATAAGGGGGAATTTTTAAGGTAAAATCAAGGAAAAAATAATAAAGAATTTGATTAGGAAAAATTAGAGTGTTTTGCTAATTAAATTGGAATTTAGGAAAAAATTATCTAAAATATCCTAAATTAATCTAAAAAAGGAATTTAATTATTATTTTACTAAATATTATTATTTTAAATATTTAAAATATTTAAAAATACCAAAATATTCTAAATACCCCAACCAACCTATTTTTCCTTTTTCATTTTTTCTTTTTCCTTTTCCCTTTTCCCTCCCTTTTTCCTTTTTCTTTTCTCTTTTCTCCTTTCTCTTTTTTCTTTTTCCTACTTCTTCCCACGGATTAGTTCGGCCCCCTTCGCAGCCCAACCCTCCTCCCTCTTCCTTCCCTGAGCAGCCCAGCCTGCATCCCTTTTCTTTCCTTCTCTGCTCAACCCGCTTGGTTCTCCCCTTCTTTTCTCTCTTTTCTTTTCTCCCCAGACCGGCCAGCCGGCCAAGTCATCTTCTTCCTCCCCCTCTTTCCCTCGCCTGCAGATTGAGACTACAGCCTCCCCCGTACGCCGACCAACCAACCACCCCTCTCTCCCCATCCTTTTCCTTTCCTTTTCTGACCCCAACCAGCCCCACACCTTATCCCATGCGTGCCCCATCCCTTTCCTTTTTCTTCCCCCGACCGAAACTACACCTGCAAATTAAAGGCTTGTACTGGTCGGCAAACCTACCATACCTGCCCCCTTGTCCTGTTCCCCATTTATCTTATCCACCCACCATTAGTCTATAAATACCCCATACCCGACCTCAATCAACCCTCTTTTCTTGTCCAAAAAAAATTCATCTCCCTTGCTCCACCGCCACTTCAGACGTTACCGTTGCCGCCATCGCTAAGCGCCACCACCCTTATCGCCTACCAAACTCCTCCCTACATCACCCTCCATCGAACCACACCACCCACTACCTCTAATTCCTCCTGCATGAGCTACCTTAACCATATAAAGTTGGCTACCCAACCTGCCATTCTCCTCCATCGCCGTCCTTCTCGCCTCTGTGTGCCGCCATCCCCGCCGCAGCCACCACTTCTCCTACCTCCAAAACACTCAGCAAAGCCTCCTCTACCTTCCCCTACCCTCCTTTCTCCTTGCCTCCCTATCCTTCACCCTTCATCCTCCTCCACCACCCTTGGCCACCACAGCAGCCACCACCTACGCTGCCCCTTTTACTGTACCACCACCACCATTCCAATCCTCTCAACCCAGAGAATCCACCACCACCACCACCCCTTCTCACTCTCCCTCTCCTAGATTAAAAATCCACCTCTCCCACTTCACTTCCTCCTCCATCGACGCCGGCGCCGCCTAGTCACCACCACCCCTAGGTTGTGCCCTATCCTCCCTAACCTTTATACATAATTAATGTAGTTATTATTTATTTTATTAGTGTTATTATTATTATTATTAATTTTGGCCCTATTATTGCTAATGTTATTATTTTTATAATTATTCAAACCCTTATTATTATTATTAAGATTCAAACTAATAATGATAATAATAATAATAATAATAATAATAATAATAATAATAATATTATTATTATTATTATTATTATTATTGGCCCTATTATTGCTAATGTTATTATTATTATAATTATTCAAACCCTTATTATTATTATTATTAAGATTCAAACTAATAATAATAATAATAATAATAATAATAATAATAATGATGATGATGATGATTACGACGATGACGACAGTAATAGTAATAGTAATAGTAATATTAGTGATATAGATAATAATAATAATAATAATAATAATAATAATAATAATAATAATTATTATTATTATTATTATTATTATTAGTTTGAATCTTAATAATAATAATAATAAGGGTTTGAATAATTATAATAATAATAACATTAGCAATAATAGGGCCAATAATAATAATAATAATAATAATAATAATAATAATAATATTATTATTATTATTATTATTATCTATATCACTAATATTACTATTACTATTACTATTACTGTCGTCATCGTCGTAATCATCATCATCATCATCATTATTATTATTATTATTATTATTATTATTATTATTATTATTATTATTATTATTATTATTATTATTATTATTATTATTATTATCAATTTTGGCTCTATTATTGCTAATGTTATTATTATTATAATTATTCAAACCCTTATTATTATTATTATTATTATTATTATTATCATTATCATTATCATTATTGTTATTATTACCTATATCACTAATATTACTATTACTACTACTATCATCATCATCATCATCATCATCATCATCATCATCATCATCATCATCATCATCATCATCATCATTATTATTATTATTATTATTATTATTATTATTATTATTATTATCCTTATTATTGCTATTTTAGTATTATTAATATTATTATTATTATTATTATTCGGGTTATTATTAGTATTATCACTATTATTTTTATTTTTATTATTTTATTTTATTTTTTTAAACAATAAAATGTATATCATTAAGAAGAATTACAAATGAAGTTGTAGAATTGATCCACCATCCCTATCATACATCTAAACTTATCACTCCTGCTAGGGTGAGTACAAAGAGAAGACATACTCAAATTAATATGATAAGCTACCCTTTTCAAATCCCAAGCTACATTTGAATTTTTTTTACCATTCCTAGCCTTCCAAACTTCATAGAAAGCTACTGCATAAAAATAAGAATAAAATTGAGCTTGTCTCTTCCTTTCCCTACAAGCTTTACCAATAGCAAACCAAACCTTCTTCAACACAGGACAGCTACAGAATAAATGGGAAATTGTTTCCTCCTGAGAGCAGAAGCAACATTGTAGACTGATGGATGGAACAAGGCTGATTAACTTATCTTTGGTAGGAAGCCTGGAGTGAGCAACCAACCAGAAAATAAATTTATGCTTAGGAGCTGTAGGGTTGGACCATACTGCTCTCCACCAACCTACTTTAGGAGCTAAAAACCGAATGGAATCATACACCTCTGCAATATGATTGAAATGCCCCGAAAAATTCTAATCTAAAATATTATATTTAAATGAGATTTTATCATAAAGATTAATTAAATAAATTATTTTGATTAAAATAAAAAGGAAATTAATTAGGAAAAATCAAGGATAAATTTATAAGTGTGTTAATTAAGAGAAATTGGGTATTTTAGCTAATTAAGGATTTGTATTTTAGAAATTAACTAAATAAATTATTTTATTTAAAATAATGAGGAGAAAATAGTTTCAAATTAATATTAATTTTATAAATAATTTAATTGGAAGAAAATTAGGATTTTTGCTAATTAAAATAGAAGTTATGGAAAATCTATTAAAAATCCTAATTTAGCCTAAAAAGGGATTTAAATATTATTTTATTTAAATATTATTATTTTTAAATATCCTAAATATTCATATTAATTTAATTGACCCTAAACTAATTATTTTTCCCCTTTCCTTTTTCCCTTTTTCTTTTTCTTTCTTCCTTTTTCCTTACCTTTTTCTTTCTTTTTCTTTTTCCTCTTCTTTTCCCCGACTGGGCCTGGCGCGGCCCAGTTCTTCTTTTCTTTTCTTCTCCCTTCTTCGGCCCAGCCCGCGCGGCTGTTTCTTCTGCCGACTCAACACCGCGTTTTGTTTCTTTTTCCACCGAAACTCACCGTTTCATTTATCTATCACCTCTCGCGCCCGTCGCCCTTTTTCCGCCCCGTTCCGCGCCGCGTTTTGGCTCCGTTTCAGCCGAAGCTCGTCGTGCCATTTAACGCACCCTCGACCGCGCGCGAACCGGCCCGGTTCTCCCCTTTTCTTTTCTTTCTCGCCCGACCGGCCCATCTTCTTTCTTCTTCCTTCTCCCTCCGTCTTCCCCGACGCTGCAACGAACCTCGACCCCATCAATGGCCTCTTCAGATACGATGAATTATACCGGTCTTTTCTTGTCTCATTGCCTTCCTATTAACTCCAGAAATAACTTCATATAATTATTGGACGTTAAATCTCGCCCGTTTCCTCTCCCCAGCCCCGCGAATCTTCGAACCAACCCAAACGTCAACCGACCATTTAACGCCACCGGCCACCCAAATTCTTGCATTTAAAACTTCCATGTCGACCTCCAGCTCCTCATTATCCATTCCAACATCTATAAATAGCTGGATTGTAGGAGTTGTGGAAGATTTTTCTTCCCCGAAACCCTCGGCGAGGGCTGCCATCATCGAGACTTTAGACGCCTCTTCCGCCTCCGTTAGCCAATTTCAGCGCCACCGAAACCTTTAATTTTCTTCCCTGAATTTTCCTCTAGCTAACTACGTTTCTCAAATTCCTCGATTCTTCTTGTACTGGCTTACATAGCCGTGCCAAGTTGGCTTCTTGTCTCGCCTGAAATTTTACCCAGAAAGCATTAAACCGCCTTCCGCCGCCGTGCGCCGCCACCTTTGGCTGCACCAACACCATCATTGTGTCCCTCTCCTCCTGGGCAACAATAAACACCTCTTATATCACCTCAATTCTCCCTATCTTTTTCCCAACATCCATCTTTCCCTCTTTTCTTCTGTTTTTCCGGCCACCGTCGCTGCCGCCGTGCACCACCGCCGGTGCCACCCATCCCCACCAGCTTAAGGTTGAACCCTAGACCCTCTCAACCATTTTCCATATTAGTATATGCCTTGATTTAATTTATTTCAATTATTTGCATATAATTACCATTATTATTATTCTTAATATGTTTTATTATTATTTGATGAGAAATTTTATTCTGAATTTTACTTGCAGGGTGGAGAGTGGTAATAAAACAATATTATTGATAGTTTCGAATTTTAAGTTATTAATTGAATTATTATGGGATTATTATCATTCTTCTTCTTATTATTATTAATATTATAATTATTAGAATAAATATTTATTATTATCATTTTACTAATTATTCTGGAAAATATTAGGCCCTAATTTGTATTAACATTTGCACTTATTTATTTTAGTATTATTGTTTCTATTGTTCTTATAACTATTGATGATAATATTATCAGTATCTTTATTATTTTTTAATATTATTATATATGTTAGTAATTTTATTATTTATATTAAATAAGTGGTAAGTCATTAGTTATAAGTAGGGTTGAAAACCCCACTTTAAATTTTAAAGCTTATTATTATTATTTATATTCTCATTGATAGTAACTTTATTAATTTTGATATTATTATATTTAGTATCATTATTATCATTAGGGTAAAATCTTTAACCCTATATTATCAAGGTTTATAATATCTCTATTATTTTCTAGCAAAGTTAGAATTTTGTTAAAGTTATTTTATTAATATGTTATTATTTGGTCAAAGCCCTAAGGAGGCGTAGGAACGTGCTCCAAGACCGGTGTCGTTTCAGGTAAGGGGTGCTAAGGCCTTTTATGTGCTAATGTGCATTGTGTGCCTCGTATTCTATGCATTCTATGTTTATGATTATTAATTATGCCGTATATGATATGACATGGAGTTGAAGTATGCTTTCGTATGACATGTGTATTATTTGTGTATGACCCTGTAAGACATGCATGTGAGGATGTTGATATGATTTTATGTGGGAGAAAGGATGAAAAAGGAGGATGGGGAAAGAAGTTGACTAAGGGAAGTGAGTTGACCTAATTTTATGAATTTATGAGGAATAATCTATTGCATGGTTTTATTTGGAAGAATGTAATCTATGATGTTATATGGGAGAATCGGATTATTGTTTAATTGGGAGAATCTAATTTATGATTTGTCTGGTAAAATCCAATTTATGGTTTTATATGGGGAAGTTTAATTTATGGTTTGGTATGATTTTATGTGAGAGAAATTAATATATGGTTTGTATGGAAGAATTTAATTTATGATTTGATTGGGAGAATATAATTTATGATTTGTTTGGGAGAATCCAATCTATGGTTTTGCTTGGGAGATTCTAATTTATGATTTTATGGGGAAGAATCTAACTTATGGTCTTGGATGGTAGAATCTAATTTGTGGTTATGAAAGGAGAGAATCTAATCAATTGTATTATGTGGAAAAAATCTTTGGGTTTTATATGGTTTGAATCTAGGGTTTGGTATGAACGGATCTTTGGGTTATGTGGACTGAATTTCGGGTTTTGTATGATGAGATTTTGGGTTTTGCATAATGGTTAATGGTTGTATGGTGGTATTAGGGTTTGCATGGAAGTTAATAATTGCACGGGATGTGTAAAGTTTGTATGAGAGTGAAGTTTACGTATAGAACGCAGATTTGGGATTTGAGGAATTAATGTAAGTGTTGTTTGGGTGATTGAACATTTGAAGGGAAAATAGTGCGTGGAGCATTATATGGGTACGTAGGAAACCGAGCTAGGGTTCATGTGGATAATTAGGGTTTGGTGCAACTGGTTAGGGTTTTTGTCGTATCAAGTATATTTGGTGATTAAAGAGTAATTGTGATTTGTGATGTGTGTTGATTCATGCATGACCAGGGTGAAATCTTTGAATAAAATATTTAAGATATTAATCACTTAAAGCGAAAGATTATTGAGCCGGGTCCAACCGATCCACCGGTTAGGAATAGTGGTTAGGGTTATTACCCTATGTGAGACCGGTCCACCGGCAAATAATAGTGGTGTGGACTTTGTCCCGCAAGTGTCCGGTCCACCGGCGAATAATAGTGGGGGACTCGAGCTCAATAAAAACGAACCCGAGTTTGTTAAATATACTTAAAATATATTAATTACTTATAGTGGAACACCATGCGAGGAGGAACCAAACCGATCCACCGGTTAGGAATAGTGGTTAGGGTTGCTACCCTATGTGTGACCGATCCACCGGTAATAATAGTGGTTAGGGCATGATGCTCTATTGTGACCGATCCACCGGTAATAATAGTGGTTAGGGCGTGATGCTCTATGTGTGACCGGCCCACCGGTTATAATAGTGGGGTGTTCCTCTGCTCGCATGGATTGATAAAAGGCATGGTGTGAATCGGATTCTGATAAGAGATTAATTAAACAATTAATCTGGATTATGATTGGGCCTTTGTACTTTTACCTGAATTGTTCATATACCTTTATATTGTTATATTGGATTATGCCTATTATTATTCTGCATGGATTATGTGCTTACGTGTTGGCCTTAGTGCTCGGTTACCTTACTCAGTACGTAGCGTACTGATCACCCTTTTCATGGGTGCTGCTCATTCCCACGAGTAGTATGCCTTCTGAATTTATGCAGGTGGGCGGAATATCAGTTGGGGCTGAGTGTTGAGCATGTTTGGCTCGAGATTCAAGAGAGTTGTGGCCATATTATAGTCTTTATATGACTCTAATTCTTTTTGTCAATCTTTTATCGGTTGTAAGTTTAATTCTCTTTTGGAAATGAATTACATTTCTTGATGCGTAGTCTGATTTTGTTTTACAACCGTTTAATGCTTATTTGGGAATTGAATTGTATTGATTATTTCTTTTCTTAGCCTTAGCACTTGGTACTGGAACGGTCGGAGAGAACCGGTCTGGTACTAAGTGTGGCGGTAACACTTCCAGAATTCACAGGTTTTCAGTGCTTCTAATTTAATTGCTTCCGCTTTTAAGAAAAAAAAAATTTAGTGAATTTTGGGGTGTTACAATGATAGTAATGATCCATTTGCCACTGCTGGAAAACAAGGAGCAGCCTATGCCTTAAACCAAAAATTTTGTGCATTATCCCAAAAGCTGTGTAAGGCAAGCTACAGGAGGCAACTTCCTACCTTTTTATGTAATATGAATGAACCCATTTAATCCAAAGGGCATCCTTTTTCTGAGAAATTTTCCATAACAACTTCCCCACTGCTGCCTCATTCTAGGAAAAAAGGTCCAGCAGACCTAACCCTCCTTCCTTCTTTAGTAAACATGCCACTTTCTAAGCTACTTAAACTCTCTTAGATTGTGAGACTTTCCCTGACCAAATAAAATCCCTAAATAGTCCCACTACTCTATGCACAATATTCTTAGGTAGAATAAATACCTGGTTCCAGTAGTTTGTTATGCCAAAAATGACAAATTTTAACAATTGCAATCTACCTACATAAGATAGAAATTTATTAGCCCAATGATGAAGCCTGCCTGAAATTTTATGAATCAACACCATCATATCAGTAGCTTTAAGCTTTGATGCATCCAAAGGGACCCCAAAATATTTAATAGGAAACTTCCCCTCCTGAAACTGAAGATGGGAAAGAATAGAGTACTTCAGCTCCTGACCTGCACCATCCATAAAAACCCTACTCTTACTAGGACTAACATAGATTCCTGAAGCAGTAGAGAAATCAGATAAAACATTACTAACAGCCATCATAGAAGAGACAGTAGCTTTGCAGAACACCAATAGGTCATCAGCAAAAGCTAAGCTGATAATCCCCAATTTTTTGCATTTAGGATGGCCTTAGAAGTCCTCCCTGCCCCATAAAGATTGGAACTGCCTGCTGAGATACTCCATCACAATAACAAACAAAAAGGAAGACAAAGGATCTCCCTACCTAAGCCCATTTTCCCCCTAAAAGGAGGTTGCATGACATTATTGAGACACAAAGAATAAGAGACAGAAGACACACATGCCATAAGTACCTTGAAAAAATGCAAAGGAAAGTGCAGCCCCAGCAAGAACTTCTCTAAGAAGATCCAGTTAACAGAATCATAAGCTTTTCTCATATCCACCTTGATCATGCATCTTGGAGACATATGATTCCTGTTATACATATGCAGCAACTCATGGGGTAAAAGGACATTATCTCCTATCCTTCTCCCCTTAACAAAACCAAACTAGGAAGAATGGATAATAATAGGCAGGACTTTTTGCAATCTTCCTGCTAAAACCTTTGCCAAAACCTTATAAACCACATTACAACATGCAATAGGTAAAAAATCAGCCATCTCATGAGCATTTTCTGATTTTGGAATAAGAACCAGCTTTGTATGACCCATGAAGGAAGGAACATCAACTGTCTGAAACACCCTCCTTACAAAAAGCCATAGATCTTCCTCTAACACATTCCAAGCTGCCTTATAAAACCCTACAATAAACCCATCAAGCCCTGGTGCTTTATAATTTCCAATATACCACAATGCATCTTTAACTTCCACCACAGAAATGGGTCTGAGAAGCTCATGCTGATGAGCAAGAGGTAAACCAGGACCCAACTTAAGAACCTCATTAGAGACAATTCCTAAAGCAAGACTACCCTTACCCAACAGATCATAGTAGAAGGACACAAAAGCTTTAGCAATTCTATCACTCTCATAACACCAAAGACCATCACAGAGTTTAATCTTCCTTATAATATTCTATTTCTATCGAGCTTTCATAATAGAGAAAAAAAATGGGAATTGGAATCCCCAAAATGCAGCCATTTAATTCCTGATTTCTGCTTCAAGAAACTTTCTTCACATCTTGCGTAAAACTCATACTGCTGTAGGCAAACTTTCTCTTCTTGCTGCAAAGAAAAAATATGAGGTTGTTGTGCTAGAGCTTCCTGACTTCTTTTTAACTTTTCTCTAGCCTTCTGAACCCTGGAGGAAATTCCTCCAAACTTATCTTTGTTAAGGGACTTCAACTTAAGCTTTACCTCCCTTAAATTGGCTTGAAATTGCCTATGGTCAAGGCCTGCAGAAGACTACTGCCAAATACCAGCCACCAAAGGTAGAAAACTTGGATCTAGGGTCCACATATCATAAAATTTAAAATGACCCTTAAACTGAGGTCTATTCTCATCCAAAGAGATCACAGTAGGGCTGTGATCTAAAAATAAAGTCTCCTTAAACTGAGTATAAGATAAAGGAAACTTAGAAGACCAAGATAAGTTAACCATAACCTTATCCAGCTTGGCCATAATTAAATTTTCACCCAAACTTCTATTTGACCAAGTAAACTTCAGGCCAATGAAAGCTAAATCTTGAATTAATAAAGAATTACAACAATCTTGAGCTTCTGACACATCAGTGAGATTAATGGCATTGCCTTGAAATTTCTCAGCAGGTTGTAACACCACATTAAAATCACCTATCACAATCCAAGGCTCATCCTCAACCTTATGATCTTGAATACATTGCCAGAGAGCCCTTCTATTAAATCCAGAATTAAAACCATAGACTAAGGATGCAAAGAAGTTCACATTGGAATGAACTGCAGACATAAAAACATGCAAAGATTGGTCATTGCATGCTAAAAGTTGTACATCCCAAATCTCTCTATCCCAAATCTCTCTATCCCAAAAGAACCAAATCCTCCCATTATAATGAGACACATAGTTATCAAGCCTCCCCCACTGCTTACCAAGTTTAACACAAATTCCATCAGCTTTATTACTCTTCACTCTAGTTTCCAACAATCCCATAAAAGACAGTTTATGCACTGATAACCAGTGCCTCAACTCCTTTTGCTTGTAGGGCTTATTCAATCCCTTGACATTCCAAGCCCCTAACATTTATAATATTCTTGGGAAATTGAGGACAATGTGGTTCTCCCAACTGCAAAGCACCCTACTCCTGCATACTGTCATCCTGTAGGAAGGTATCACCATCAGTTGAATCCAAACATGCAAATCTACTTCCAGAAGTTCCCTTTTCCATTTTCTCCTTAACTTTTGGAGATCTCCTCTGCATCCTAGAATCACTTCCTAGATTCATGGACCTGCCCTCTCCAGAACAGATGGCAGCCAATTGATCATCCTCACCCCTTGTCTCTAACAAATTGTTATTCTCTGGCATTGCCTTTTCTCCATCCTTTGCATAAATTTCCTCACTGTTCTGAGACACAGACTTCCCCTGAGACACCTTCCTCCATTGTTGAACTCCGTGACCAGCCTTGAATTGCCCCTCAGCACTAAAAGAAGGCCTTGAAGAAGGCCTTGCAGCCTGCACCATAGGCTTGGAAACCTTCCTACATTTCTCAGGAAAGTGACCTGCTTCATGACATACCTCACAGAAAGTAGGCCTCCATTCATACATAATCTTCTGGGACAGCACAACACCATCTAAATCAACCAGCTCCACTGACTCAACAAGTTTCTTGGACACATCCACCTCAACCAACATACGAGCATAGGAAATTCTCTCCCCCGCTGAGGTAATACCATCCAAAAATGAAGGTCTCCATATTGCACTTCCAATCCTGCTCAAGGAGTCAACATCCCAGTAATCCAACAGAAGATTCATAAGCTTCAACCATAAAGGCATGAATTGGAACTTCTCCTTAATAAACTGGAACCTCCTATGCCACTCTTTAAGAATAAATGGCATGTTAAAGAAGGACCAATAAGGTTTGGTCAGAACCCAATCTATATCCTCTTTACAATCGAACCTAAACACTACAAAACTCTGATCATGTAGCAACACCTTGGGTTCCTTCATGCAAGACCAGTTTCTTTTGACATATCCAGGCATTTGGGACAAGGTAGGCCTGAAACCAATAACATACCCCACGATCGCCCATTACCAATCTCTACAATTGTTATCCACCATATCCTTCTACAAAGACACTTGAATTTTATCCCCTACAAGCACTGGAGGGACATAACTCAGGGTGGCCCCTCGAGAAGGAATTATGTTGCTTAAAACTATGTCCTTCTAGGATTTCTTATCAACCAACGAACCGTCAGCCTCTAGAACCCTTGTTGCCTCGTGACTCCTTTGAATGTAGGGTAAAACAGGACTGTTCATATGCCTTTCATCCTTCTCTGAACTCTCGAAAGCCTCCTTTTGAATCAGAATGACAACCCTATTTACAGGGCCTCGATCGACGTCATCATCTACATGAAGCCTGCATACATCCCCATCCTGTGAAGAGATCTTATTAGAACCTTGGACAGCCCCTGGAATATCCACCAATGAATCAACCATCCCTGCACCAATCCTTGAACTCCCTGACACCATCTTCTTCTTCTTGGCCGCAACCAAAGCACTCCTCGTGCGAGCCATGGAGGAGGAGAGAGCATTTAGGATTTTTTACTACTTCGGGCCTTATCTTTACCCTTGCTAAAAGCTATTATTATTATTATTATTATTATTATTATTATTATTAAAGTTATTATCTTTAGTAATATAAATATTGCTAATAATACTTAACATTGACCAATATAACTACGAAGACCTATTTTGACTAGTAGTAGCATGATTAGCTACTTTAAGAATAATATCCTTACTTTTACTTATAAAACTACTATTATTACTATTAACCCTAATACTAGGCTATGATAAGGGTAAAGTAGGAAATGATGATAATTTTGGTTAGAGGAAAGTTAACCCTTAGTATTTTCCTCTTATAGGTGAACCAAGTCAAGACGTAGGAGTGTGTGTAACACCCTAAAATTCACTAAAAAATATTTTTTTCTTTTTTAAAAGAAATGGAAGCAAATAAATTAGAACCTATGAATTTCGGGAATGTTACCGCCACACTTAGTATCAGACCGGTTCACTCCGACCGTTCCAGTACCAAGTGCTAAGGCTAAAAAAAGATTATTGTTAAAATTTAATCAATATTTAAACCAAGAGTTCATAAAAAGAACTGGAAAGACCATAGCACAGAAATCAAAGTACGCATAAAGAGTTTACAATTCAAAGGAGTACAATCAACTATAAGATAGAAATCATAGTGCATTGTCTAAATTCCAAAAAGGAAAATAAAGTTTATAATGGGTAAAAGTTACGTCTAGGATACTCAATACAAAGTAAAAAGTCAAAAAGGAAAATCCAGCCAGGCCACTCTCGATCATTGTGCCAAGTCCATACTCAGCACTCAGCCCCGCCTGATGCCTCATGAACATCGAAGGCATCAAAAAATGCGTCACCCACCTGCACAAAGTCAGAAGGGTCCTCTACTCGTGGAAATGAGTAGCACCCATAAAAGGGTGATCAGTACGCTACGTACTGAGTAAGGTAACTGTGCAATAAGATTAACATATAACAACATATAGTCTAACATGATAACATAATAGCATAAATTAATTAATCTCTGATCATAACTCATTTCACACCATACCTTTTTATCAATCCACGTGAGTACAGGAACCCCCACTATTTTAGTCGGTGGCTCGGTCACATATAGGAAAACATGCACCTAACCACTATTATAGCCGGTGGATCGATCACATATAGGGTAGAACACCTTAACCACTATTCCTTACCTGTGGATCAGTTTGGTTCCTACTCGCATGGTGTTCCACTATAAATACTTAGTGTCTTTTATGTGTCTTAATAAACTCAGGTTTGGTTTATTGAGCTCGAATTCACCCACTATTATAGCCGGTGGGCCGGAAGCACACAGGGCATAAAGCTCCTGACCACTATTATAACCGGTGGATCGGACACTTATAGGGTGGAACACCCTAAATACTATTCCTAACCGGTGGATCGGTTTGGACCTGACTCAATAATCTTTCACTTTACATGATTAATGTCTTAAGTGTCTTATTCAGAAGTTTCACCCTAGACATGCATGACCAACTCCCTCTATGCTTATCTTTCAGAAAGAACCCGTCCCACATCATAAGAAGCATGCACCTTCTAACTTGCCCCAACAACCTTTCCCCCATACCCTATCTCACACTAGAAGTCCAACTCCTATGTATGTGGGTCAAGACCCACTACCTTACACTTCCAAGTCCACTCAATACCTTATTCTAGGGTTTTATCCCGAAACCATACTTTAGGCCTATGTGGCCCATCCTACTCCACCTCACACGACCCAACTATTTTAACACCCCACACACCTTAACATTTAGATCCGACCATCATCATTTCACTTTATTCACCAAGTGCACATGTGACCACAAAACCCTAGGTAGCCACACCAAACCCTAGCTGACCACATCTAACCCTAACATCCTCATTTCCACATGTCACCCTTCCATTTATCACCTTCCACTCTTACCTTTCCATGATAATCATACTCATCCCTCATATGATAATTTCCATCCTCATCTCGTACTCTCCTCACCCTCACTTATTTCTCCTTTTTACCACCTTCTCAGATCAGGGTTTTCTCTCAAACCCTAGCTCAGTCTCCTATGTACCCTTATACTGTTCCATATACTATTTTTCACCCAAAACCTCCAAACACCCAAACAACTCTTCCATTACCTTCCTCACACTTCAAGTCAACTTTTCATACATAAATTTTACTCCCATGCAGACTCTAACCTTCCCATGCAAACCTTCGAACTTTTTCATGCAAAACCCTAAACTCCCATGTAAACCCTAGATTCTCCCATGCAAAACCCTAGACTCTCATGCAAACCCTAGATTCTTCCACTTTTTTATTTTAATTAAAATCCCCTTTCTTATTCATCCACTCATGGGTCATTAAGATGTTTAGGTCAACTCATATCTCTTAGTCAACTTACTCCCCTTTAGTAAACTTACTTCTCCATTTTTCTTTTTCATCTTTTCCACCCCACAGTACCACATTAAACATCCTCACATGCAAGTGTTAAAGGATCACAATGTATTACATTACATTTCACCACATATATATAGTACACATGACATATGAAAACATATAAGCATACCTCAACTCCAAGCCACACTAGACATGAAATAATTATAATGATAAGTATAAGATACATAACACATCATGATATATGACATACAAGGCACATAGTATACATAAGGCCTTAGTTACACCCTTACCTAATACGACACCAGTCTTGGAGCACGCTCTTACGCCTCCTTAAGGCTTTGACTGGTCTCACATGTAAGAGGGAAAAACTAAAGATTAGGTTCCCTCCTACTAAAAATACCAATATTTCCTAATTTATTCTAAGATTAGAGTTTTGGATAAAATAATGATGTAATAGTAATAACACTAACTAATTACTAATTTTGCTAAAGATAACAATAATAATAGTAATATTGTAAAAGATGATAATATAAGGTTTGAAGATTTTACCCTAATAATATTAATGATATTAAAAATAATAATAATGATGATGATGATGATGATGATAATAATAATAATAATAATAATAATAATAATAATAATAATAATAATAATGATACTAATAATACTAATATTAATAATAATATAGTTCGAAATAAATGGTGGAATAAAGGATGCGATCCTTCACCAAAATAATACTAATAATAATACTACTAACATTAATAATAATAATAATAATAATAATAATAATAATAATAATAATAATAATAATAATAATAATAATAATAATAATAATAATAATAATAATAATAACAATAATAATAACAGTAATACGAAATAATAATAACAATAATGATAATAATGCTAATAGTATAAATCAAAAATAATGTAAAGTAGGGTTTCAACCCTACTTTGAAATAATAATATTACTATTAATAATAATAATAATAATAATAATAATAATAATAATAATAATACCAAAATAAAAATAGAATAGGGCTTTGTCCCTAAATAGCAATAATAATAAAAACATTAGTAATAATAATAATAATAATAATAATATATTCAAAATAATAGAAATATAATAAAATAAAATAAATAAAGCTTGTATAAATAGTGTTTAAGGGTTGAGAGGGTTTAGGGTACCACCTTGGGTTGGTAGTGACAGGCGACACCGGCGATGGTGCATGGCGGCGGCGGCGGTGGCTGGAAAAAGAGAAGAAAAGAGAGATAGTTGAGTGCTGGGAAAAAGAGAGGGAGAAAGAGGGTGGAAGTTGGGGTGTTTATGGTTGCCTAGATGGAGAGGGGTGGAATGAAGGTGGAGACGTAGCCAAAGGTGGTGGCACACTGCAGCGGTTGTGGTGGCCGAAAGGGGAGGAAAGGAAGAAAGGGAGGAGGAGAGGGAGGAAGAGGAAAAGAAAGGTAGGGGAGATAAAGGGAAGTCTATAGGGTAGTTTGGAAGGTGTAAGAGGCGGTAGTTACGGCTAGAGGGGTAGCTAATGGTGGTGCGAAGGGCGACGAAGGTGGAAGGAAGGGCTCATCGAGGAGGTGACTTTGCACAATCAGGGTGGCTCGTGCAAGGCAAATCAAGGGATAAGAGAGGTGTAGTTAAGTAGATGGTGGTGCAGGGAGTGGTCCTATAGGTGGTTCTAACGGCGACATTAGACGACGGTGACAAAAGAGGCGTCTGAAATGGCGGCAGTGCACGAGAAAGGAAATTCTGGGTTTCAGAGAAAAGATCAAGTCCATGCTAGGTAAGGGGTATTTATAGGCTAAAGGAAGGGATAAGGTTGAAGGAAAGATAGGAGGATAGGGCAGGTAGGTTAGGGGTCACCGGGGTGACGGCAGGTCGGCGCACAATTGTGTCGTGGCCTGCGATTGATGAGGGGAAAAGAGGGGGATCGTGTGAGAAGAGGGGAGGTGTAGTTGGGTCAAAGTGGTTGACAAGTCGGTGAAGGAGAGAGAAGAGGAACGGCCGGTCAATGGGGTATGATCGGCGGTGAAAAACCAGGGAGCTGTGGCAGAGTTGCAGGTTGATGGAGGGAAGTAGAAGGAAGGAGGAAGAAGACGCGTGGACTGGCGGCTGGGAAGAAAAGAAAGAAAATGAAGGAAGGGTGAACCAGACTGGGCGATGTAGGAAAAGAAGAAGAAAACATAGTGTGATGGGCTGGGCCGCACCGAAGGAGAAAAAAAAAAGAAGGAGGGCGACTGACCGCGGGGCTGGTCTAGGTCAAGAGAGGAGGAAGAAAAAGAAAGGAAGAAAAAGGAAGGAAAGAAAGAAAAGGGGAAGGGGAGAAAGAAAAATAGGTGGTTTGGATTATTTGGATTATTTTGGTAATTTGAAATATTTAAAAATACTAATATTTAAATAAAATAATATTTAATTCCCTGTTTAGGCTAATTTAGGGTTTTTGAGAGGTTTTTCCTAAATTCCATTTTAATTAGCAAATCACCCAAATTTTTTCTAATTAAAATATTTATTATTTTATTCTTGATTATCCTTAATTAATTTCCTTTTATTTTAATAAAAATAATATATTAAATTAGTTTTCCTATTAAATCCTTATTTAACTAAAATTCTTAAAATTAAAGTTTTGGGGCATTTCAGCGTGCTCCAAGCCCGATATCATATTAGGTAAGGATGTAGTTAAGACCGATTATGTGTATTATTTGCCTTGTATGCCATGTGTTATGTTATGTTGTGTACCTTATATTATTATGACTGCTTACTTGTAGCGCAGCACAGAGTTAAGGTACGTTGATGTAAATTTCTTATGGCATATGTAAAATGATGCATATGTTGTGTTTGTGGTGTTATGTAATATGACCCTATAAGACATGCATGATAGGATGGTTTAATGATATAGTATAGGCTGAAAGGATAAAAAGGGGAAAAAATGAGTTGACTAAAGGAAAATGAGAATGACCTAATTATCTCATGACCCATGAGGGGACAAATAAAAGGAAAATATGGACAACATGAGAGAGTGGAGCAGATCTTGCATGGGGAATCCTAGGGTTTGCATGGGATGGGTAGAGATTGCATGGGGATGATCCTTACGTGGAAAAAGTTTCCTTGGGGTGTAAGTAAGGTAAGGGAAGAGTTGTTAGGGTGATTAGAGTCCTTGGGTGGAAAATAGTATGTAGGTTGGTATAAGGGTGTATAGAGAGCTTGTCTAGGGTTTGGGGTGGCCAACAAGGGTTTCATGGTCGCTTGTGCAAAAGGGGAAGTAAAGTGGAATGCTTGGAGTTGAATCTAAGCAAGAGGATGAGTTGGGGATAAAGGAGCATAAGTTGTGTGGGATAGAGGAAGGATGGGCCATATAGGCCAAATTAGGATTTTTTTTGGGGGAAAACCCTAGAGGGTGATAGTGAGTTGACCTTAGATGGCATAGGGAAGTGGGCCTCGACCCACACACTTAGGAGTTGAGTATTCGTGGTAAGTAAGGAGAAGAGGAAATGATGTCTGGATGTGTTGGGAGGCGTAGAAGTCCCAAGATATGAGACGGGCCCTATCGGGGGAATAGGAGTAGACAAATTATGTGAACGGATATTCCAAAGGACATGTATGTCAAATGTGGAAATATTTATCAAATGAGACACAAATAAGATACTAACCATTTAAAGAGAAAGATTGTTGAATCAGGCCCAGACCGGTCCACCAGTAAATAATAGTGGCTAGAAGTGTTCTGCCCCGCATATTTCCAGTCCATTGGCTATAATAGTGGGGGATTTCATCCTCAACAAACCAAACCTAATGATGTTAAACCATGGAAAGATACTATCTACTTACAATGAAACACCATGAAAGTTGGGGCCA
Organism: Tamarix austromongolica; assembly: GCA_039764185.1. Classification (NCBI taxonomy): domain Eukaryota; kingdom Viridiplantae; phylum Streptophyta; class Magnoliopsida; order Caryophyllales; family Tamaricaceae; genus Tamarix; species Tamarix austromongolica. Next base: position 94,228,512 of record CM077816.1, on the reverse strand, counting down.
GACCAGTCCACCGACAAATAATAGTGGTCAGGTGCCTTGTGCCATGGAGACCATTCAACCGACGAATAATAGTGGTCATGTGCGTTTTACCCTTGGTATTTTTCAGATCCACTGGCTATAATAGTGGGGTTCCTGTACTTGCATGGGCTTATAAAGAGCATGGTGTGAAATGAGTATACTGACTAGAGATCTAATAAATAAGATTAACTGGACTGTAATATGACCTCTACTATCTGCATTGCTTATATGTCTATCTTTATGATCATGCTTGTATTATATGCCTTTCTGTGTATGGCCTTAGCTGCATGGTTGCCTTACTCAGTACATAGCATACTAATCACTAGTTTCATGGGTGCTGCTCATTCCCACGAGTAGAGGGCCCTGCTGAGTTTGTGCACGTAGGAGATGCCATCTTCGATACCTATGATACTTATGAGGCATCGGGCGGGGCTAAGAGTTGATCATTTTACTTGGCATTGGAGGCCTGATAGGTGTAGAACAGACTCTCTTTTATCTCTTTATACTTATTCTTTCGCTTTTTTTCCTTTCTATTTTATCATATTGTACCTTTTTGCCCTTTTGGGAACTTTGATTATGTAACTTGTTTCTAGCTGTAATAACTTTTATCCACGTACTCTGATTCTCTTGTTATGAATATTTCAGTTTCCTATAGATCTCTGTTTTAAGTTGTTTAATGTTCTTATGAAATTATCCTTAGCCTTATGGTTGGTACGAGACTGGCTAGGGGATGGGCTTGTACTGATCACTATGGTAGCACCCCCCGTGCTTGTGTTTGTTTTAATTAAACGAAAATTTTCAACTATGATTTTTGGGGGTGTTATAGTTTTGGGCGTAGAGTTATGTTATTCGAATGATAGTTCCAACCAAAAATCTTATCTAATGTTTATGAAAGTTCCTTCATTTCCTATTTATCATGTTTTACCTCCTAATTTTTTTGCCTTGTGGTTGATGCAAGGATGGTACGGTAAGCCAGACTTATGCCAACTACGGCGGTAACACCCAACTATTTGATAATATACTTCCACTTAAAATGAAATTTTTCGATAGTAAATTTAGGGGTGTTACATAATCCTTGAGGTATCGTGGAGAAAATGATCTAGTGTGCTTTTCTGTAGTTTGGATTTAGATAAATCCAATCACTCATAAGATGATTATAATTTGTGTGCAAGAATGACAAGTTGTTTAAATCTAGAATTATGCTAGGGTTTTGTGTTATGCAAGCGTTATGAAATACATGATAAAATGATAACATGCTCGTAAGTAGTTGGTACTTATGTTTGTCTTACCATCAAAGATGAGCTATGTGCATGTGTAATATGTTGAACAGTTGATGTATGATTGTCTAGGTTTTTGTTAGGGTTTGTAATCTTGTTAAACTATGATGTAATTTCTATGATAAATGTTCCATGATTACCATTGCATGGTAGCTAGGGTTGATATGAATAGCATGAAAGCATGCACACCTTATTAGGATTAAAATATGATAATTATTATTCGCATGTTTTAGGGTGAAAAATGCTTCCTACGTACAGCATGATGTTAGTAGTGCTATTAAATGACGTATCATGCTACTAATATTTATGTATGTGTTGCATGGAATATATGTCACGTTAGAAACACATGATTAGAGTTTGTACACGTAAGTTTAGAATTTTCCCACATACTAAAATATTGTAAAGTATTGTTATTTAAACTTTTTATGATAAATTGTCATAATAATCATGTTTAGTACGAAATTGGATAATAATAGTAAAATTAGGGATTTGAGGGCATTTTGATTATTCTGACCCAATGTGCCTAATGTGAATAATTAGACATAGGATGGGCCGATTTCATAATCTAATCATTCCAATGCATCCTAATATGTACACAATATATTAAAATTTAGAATATAAAACATAAAATAATAGTTTCATAATGACACTAAATAGGGTTAAGAAAAATGCTTTTTAAACTTATAATTTGCATTCTTATTGACATATTATCCCTCTTTGCTTAATCTAGCCCTCATCCATAATGGTATTCACATACGATCCCTCTTTGCCTACACAATTTGAATATAAAAGATTCATAGCATAAGAAAATTATCAAACACTATAATAAATAAATTCATTTATGTTTACATTTTAATTAACCATATAAAATATATTCATTACTCGTATATACTAATTAGATTAATAAATGTGTGGTATATGATAGTAAATATTATCAATCAACATTATATTTTATTTTCATAAAATAAACATGATTTCATTATTTTATTTTGATAATTAGTATATTTTATGTATCACTTTATATTTTTGTAACACCCCCAAATTTCACTCCTGAAAATTTTTTTTTTGAAAGATTAAAGCGGAAGCTAGGAGCGAATTTGGGAAATGTTACTGCCACATCTAACACAAGATAAATGCCAACCATCTATCTCATGTTAGATGCAAGGCTAAAACCTGTCAAACAATTAAATCTGAATTTCAAATCCCACCAAACAATTAAATCCGAATAGTAAACACTTATCAGAATACGAGAAATTTAAAGTCAATTACAAAACCCTTAGAAATCTGAAAACAATACTTGCAACTTCCAAAGGTGAATACAATTAAACAAAATAAATCCCGAAGGATAAATATCCGGATCGCCTACTCACTCAGGTCAAGCCTTCCACCCCAAAACAGTATCCGATCTTAACCTGCACAAGAGGTCTGCTCCCCACCATCGGTGGATCATCACAGGACCCATTCAACCAGTGTAGTATCAGTACGGGTCCAATACTGAGTAAGTCTCGCTACCCTACCTTATAGGAGGGATATCATCAAGTGCATATTAAATTATAGTACAATACGTTAATACAATATCATACATACTAACAACCCACAGCATAAATCTTGCCATACACCCATAGTAACACATAAACCATATGCAACATCCCATTTAACATATAAGCGTGGTATAACCGAAATAATAAGCGACTCATTAGGCACATAAACAACATGTGGTAATATAGACAATAAAAGCTGGCTATGGTCCAATTAGACTTATTCTTTATTCTCATTAATAATATGTTCATTTCACACATATTCTTTAATAATCCATGTGAGCGCGGGAGCCCCACTATTATAGCCGGTGGACCGGAAAATATACGCACAGGGCAGAACGCCTCTGATCCACTATTATAGCCGGTGGACCGGAAAATAATCGCACAGGGCAAAACGCCTCTGATCCACTATTATAGCCGGTGGACCGGATCACAGCCCCGACTCACATGGTGTTTCGCTTTAAGTACTTAGTAGCTTTCCCATGGATTAACTTATACGTTTGGTTTGTCGAGCACGAGATCCCCCACTATTATAGCCGGTGGACCGGAAGATAACGCACAGGGCAGAACGCCTCTGATCCACTATTATAGCCGGTGGACCGGAAAATAAACGCACAGGGCAAAACGCCTCTGATCCACTATTATAGCCGGTGGACCGGATCACAGGCTCGGCTCGACATCTTTCGCTTTACGTGATTAATGTCTTATCAGTGTCTTATTGAATTCACATCACGCCCTTGACATGCATAAATCATTCTCTTTATACTGTACACATCACAACAAATAAAATTCCACATTCATAACAACACTTTAGTCAATAAATATACATGATAACACCAAACAACTCTAAGCAACCATAACCAACCCTAATTGTCCACACCAAACCGTGGTTAACCACTCTTAACCCTATTTTACCATAACAACCATACTTAGCCATCCCAAACCTTAATTATCCTCGACAAATTACAATTAGCTACTCCAACCCTACTTAATCACAACGACCCAGAGTTAATCACTCCAAACCCTAATTCTGTCTCCTCCATACCCTTATAATATTCCACGCACTATTCCCCGTCCAAAATAGTTAAACACCCAAATAATACTTGCATTACCTTCCTTACACCCCAAATCAGCCTTTCATAGGTAAATTTTGCTCCCACGCAGACGTTACGCATCCCATGCAACCTCTCGAACTTTTCACACAAACCCTAAATCCCATACAATCATTAATTTCCATGCAAAACTCTAACTCCACCATACAAACCCTAATACCACCATACAAGCATTATTACCACCACACAACCCATAACACCACCATACAAACCCTAATACCACCATAAGCCATTAATACCACCATACAATCATCAATACCACCATACACATCCTAATACCACCATGTAAACCCTAATACAACCATACCAACCATAATACCACCATGCAAACCCTAATTTCCCCCATGCAACCTTAATTTATTCCCACTCTTTTGTTTATTTAATTCCACCTTCTCCTCATCGTCTCACAAATGGTGAACTCCTTAGGTCATCCACACCTATGTTAGCCGACGTACTTCCCTTTGGTTATTTTAACCGCTTATTTTTCTTTTTCAAGTCCCCACTTCACCACACTTCCTCACATAACCCAGCATGCATGTCGTAGGGTCACATCACATCACATCACATCATTCTTGTTCCACAACATATTAGTACACAAAGACGAGAACACGGGGACGTACCTCGGTTCCATGCTGCGCTACACAAATACACAGATAATACACAGGATTATAGCATGCAACCGCACAAAGCATACAAGACAGGTAAATCATGCGATGCACCCAAGTGGCCTTAGTTACGTCCTTACGAAATACCCATAAGTAGAGGTAAGTAGAGAACTTACCTGGATCCGAAGCTAGCTAAGCGAAATGAGAGGGAGAGGGATCCCTAGTTCGTGGGTCCACGAGAAAGCTTTCCTAGACCCGATAGAAATCGAAAACTAAATTAGAAACTATTCTATCAATCAATAATTCACATACCCTAATTAAATAAACCCAAACTACACAAATGATCTTTCTTAGAAAACGTGTATAAAACTTAGAACTTAAAAGTATAGCTTTATTAAGATTTAAGGTTAAAACTGAATAAAAACGGATTAATACAAATATCCCTTGGGACATTTCAACTTAATTTGGAAAGCCCGAAAAGAATCATCGATCATAAGTTAATTTACCGAAAATAACTTATTTATTAGGTTTTATAACTAAATAGGTAACCCAACCGTTTACATAGAACCAAATCCAAACCGATTAGGTTAAAACAGAATTTAAATGGTTTAAAACCCAAAGATAGAATTCGATTAGATAAATACACGTAGCAAAAATCAATTTTATAAAATCATCCCCGAAAATTAGGGTTTCAAAGCCCATAACACAAACTCAAGTAATTCCATTTAGTTAATTCAAATTAAAGGTATTAGAAAGCAATTAATGCCATTTCAACTATTTCTATACCTTCAATTTTAGAAAAAACAACAATACAAGCAATCGACTTCATAATTTCACTTGAAATTTAGGGTTTTAGGCCCGAAAATACAACTCGTTAAAATTCTATAAATTTAATCAAATTGAGTGTTTAGAAATGCAATTAAACACATTTTCTAACATATCAAATAATCAATTGCTCAAAACTAGTAAAAGAAAAACACAATTTAGCCCAATTAGGGTTTTTGAGCCCGAAACGCAAATCCGATTAATTCTTGCCAAAACATATCAATTGACGGTTCGGAAATGTAATTAAACATATTCTAATGTAATTTATATATTCAATTGAATAAAATAACCCGATTACCCAAACCAATTTAAACCCGCGGGAGTTTTGACCTAAAAATCCCATTTCCGGTAAATTACGCATAAATTTCTCAAATTGACGGTTCCAAAATAAAATTGGATACATTTTAAAACATATTGTATAATTAATTTGTCCAAAACCGCAAAAACGAATGAATCCGAAAAATTTGGGCATAACCCGGCTAAAAATCCAATTTTTCCAAAATCTCAACATAACCATACAATTAACCTATCCAAATCAATCTTACAGCATATGCATACATAAACAAACAATCAATTTAGCTTTTTATAAGCTAATTCACACTCAATTCATCAAATCAAGGGTTAGGGTTTCCGGAAATTTATACCCAACGAAACTCAACAAATCGGAGCACGGGAAGGCCGGAGAAGCTTCGTCGGGGCCCGGGGGTGGCTCGCCGGTCGTCACCCGAGCTCGCCGTGGCCGGACGGCGGCACGGCCGGTGCTGCTGCTGTACGTGGTTGCTGGGATTTGCTGCTTCGGCCGCTGTTGCAGCAGTTGTTGCTGCGGTTGCTGGTGTGCGGCTTCGACCGTTGCTGCTGCGTCGCCGGCGGTCGTGTCGCCCGTAGTGGCTGGCGAGGTTGGCCGGAGCGGAGAGGAGGAGGCGGCTAGGGTTAGGGTTGCGGGACAGGGTGTCGGGGAACAGGGAGCCACGAGAAGCAGGGAAGAGAAGATAAAGGAGAGAAGAGAGAAAAGGAAAGAAGTGCGGGGGGGTCGGCCGGTTCGGGTGCCGTTGGGTTTTTTTTTTTTTTTACAAACACAAGCACAATATAAAATAATAATTATTTAAAATTTATTATTGGAAGAATTTTATCTAAAATTTATTTAACGAGAATTTATTTCGAACGGATCCGAAAGCTTAAAATAAATAAAAGGACCATATACAGAATTTCAGAAACATTTTCGAAAGAATTAACCAACGAACATAAAAATTTATATTATTTACGAAAGTACATTATAAGACCCCGAAAAATTATTTAAAAACATATACTAAAATATTTAAGTCAAATTCGAATAAACCAAGACTAATCTAAATAATTTCCGAAATCGGTTTTCCGTAAACCAAAAAGCATAAAACGAAAGGGAATTAATTCCAGAAAGAATTTCATAAATAAAATCCGAAATCTTTTTAATTTAAACTTTTCGAAAATATTAACGATTACCGAAACGAATAAATTTAAAGTCGGAAATATTTTCTACGGATAAAATTATTAAAATAAATTTAACTATTTAAAATGAAATTCTATAATTTAAATAATATATTTTGTCAACGAAATATAACCTCAAAATACACTGTTAACACATGACGAAGTTATAATCGAAAACAAATCTAAAATATTAAAAATAAAAATAACAGTATGAGAAACAACGAAAATATATATTTTTAACCGAGAATCAAATCCATAAGAATATAATAAAATCATTGTCGTGAACGAATTTGTCTAGAATGGTTCGCAACGACAATGATTAATTACATTCAATTATGGGTTCGAAATCGTCGATAAATCTATAAAAAGAATCGAAATTAAAATAATTAATTGTTGACCTCAAATTACGCTAATAAAATCATTAAACTTAATAAATCTGGATTTTAAAAATACGGGGTATTACAATTTTACCTAAAAAATTTGTTAGTATAACCAAACCAAATTTGCATATTCCAAAATTGCCTCAACTAAATCTAGATTCAAATAGATTATATAGGTATTTTTGGGAAAATGTTTCAGTCTCCATTGATTATTTTTCAATCATAATTTTTTTATATAAAAAATTGAGATAAATTTTAGTATATTTATTTTCTAAATAGGATAGGAAAACAATTGTTGTAAAAATTAACATATAACAATTACATCTAAATGTGCTCATAATAAGTCCAATTTTATTCCAATTCAAACCAAAATTGATTCGAATAACCTGTTCAACCCCCATAGATGAAACTAGCATTGGCAAAAGTTAACCCAACTTAACCATACCCATTTGAAACCTAACTCGATAAAACATAAAAAAATATCTACCCAACCCAACTTGAATATGAACCGATACTAATCCAACCCGATTCCAACCCATCAATAATTAATTTGATTCGGACTTGATCCTATGCACACCAACCTGAAACCAAGATGACCTAAAATCTACCAAACTCGATATCAACTTGACTTGAAATTAACATGGCCTGACATTAATCTGAATCAACCTCAAATCTAAACAAACGTGAACCCAAAGTAAGTTGACATAAACTCTTCCCTGATCAATAAATCAACCCATAATAAACTAAAATCAAAATAATACAACCAAACTCAAGTTAACCAAACTAAGAAAATCTAAACCTAAAGTAATTTAATATAAACTGATAAATAAACCCGAAATTACCAAAACCCAAAGTAACTCAAATGCGACCCATATAATAGATTGACCCCAACTTGAAAGGACTTGAATTCAATGTAACTCAGCCCAAACTAACGAATTGACTCGAATCGTCTTGAATCCAAACTAACTACTAAAATAATATATAATAATATAAATTTAAAGTGATCTAATCCAAAATAATATAATATAAGCTAATAAATTGATCCATACTAATGCAGGAGAAAACACTCAAGAATTGGCATTCATCATTATGGAACTAATTATTCTTTATTTAGAAAGGATCTCCCACAAAATTGAAGACAAACGGATGGTTACATTGCTAATTATAGATGAAACGTATCATACAAGCTACCAAGCATATATGTGCATGTACATGGCATGCATGGAGCGCATGGCTACATGCATGGGGGAAATAATATGCAGCTTGGACGTGCATATTAGTTGATTTAGTTAATTAATTAAATAATTAGTAGAGTTAGAGATTCGCTAGAAAATAAAGTAGCATAAATATACCTTTTTGAAGAATATTATATATTCTAGTATCTTTTAGCATGTTCTATATTCTAGTACCTTTTAGATAGGTATCTTTTGAAGAATTATACCTTTTAGATAGTATCTTGTAATTGGTAGCCTTGGTTATATAAATCCATAGAACTCATAATTGGAGATAGATCATTAATTGAATTAAAGTTGAATGCAAATTATAAAGTATTGAATTCTGTGTGAGTTCATATCAAGTTTAATCAAATCTGTGTGAATGATTGATCTTGAAACCCTTAATCTCTTCGTCAGTGTGAATTAGAGATTAAGTACTATCTTTTCTAAACTCCATAACCCATGCCTTTCTAGCCATATTCATCGTCCAAACACATCCCAAAATTGAAACGCTAATTTAAAAAACCCTAAACCTAATTCACCATTCAAAACCCTAACCCTAATTTCTAGACCCTAAACCTAATCCTAACCCACGAAACCATCTATCTTCAAACCCTAATTATCAAATCATCATCACATCATCTCATCATTGTCGAATCATATTCATCACTCATCCATCAAATTTGAGTCAACACCATCGAATCATCATCATTATTATACCCTATTCGAATATCAACATTCTTAATTCAACACTTTCGAACCTTCTTCTTCTTAATTGCAACATAATCGAGCATTGGTTTTATATAATTAATAATTCTATATTCTCACACATATCACGTACTAAAATCAACTCAAATCTAATCCAAGTATAAAATAATCCAAATGTAGAATGATTTGACTCAAGACCTAATCCCAAAACTTACTGAATAAAGTAACCCGTATTTATCAACTAAAATCGTGTGCCAAAATAAATTGTACCAACTCAAACCCTAATTCTAAATGACCCCACCCAGCAAAAATCCATCCCCTCAAATAATTGACTCCAAGTCGGCCGGGTCCGAAATCAACCTAATCTATTCGACCGAAGCGTCGCCTCTATCTGTACATGACCCGAGTAGCTGTATATATGTGGAGGTACTTTCTAACTTTAGTCGGCCTCAAATCAACGGATGTCGGCATTTGATGAAAAACTTTTCCTTTTCTTTGGGGGCAGGGTTGTTTCATGGTGGGAGCTTTGCGTGTGAAGTGGGCAAGGTTACGGGTCAAGTGTAGATCCATATCCGATATGAGCAAATTTGACGGCAGAGGCTCCCACATCAATGTGGAGAAATTAGAGAATCAATTGATTGATTTCCAACCGCATCCACAATTTCGAGCTGAGATTGGCGTGAAATTAAAGAAGCTCTCTTATTTATGGTATAATACTCCTCGTCTGTTGGTCTAAATTATTGAATACTAATTACACGCGGCTATAAGTTGGTGAGTCGCGCGGATAGACTGTGCTGCAGCAGCGAGGCACAGGCTTCATAATCGTCGATGATGGTGGAACGCTGTAATACGTTGTAATCGAAAGATTTGAATGTTAGTGTGTGCTAAAGATGAATCATGATTGTCACCACATTCTCTTAATCCTTTTCCTTGGGATGGTGATAGTAATTATTATCTTCATTAGAATCATACAACTGTGACGCTATTACAAATCTGTATATGTACAATTCAAAAGCGAAACAGCCGTGGACAATGCTTTCCATGCTAGGTAGCTGATAATTCTTCTGTATTCAAAATAAAAAATAAATTAATTTTAATAATTAGTATAAAAAAAATACTAAAAAAAATTAATTTTTTATTTAATAGTGACCATATAAGAAAATAAGGCTTCCTTTGGTGTTCAGAATATTTTTATGCTTTGGAGATTTCTTCTATACTTATTTATTTAAAGGAAAAGAAGACACTCGGTCTTTTTCTTTCTAGTGTTATAAAAAGTGCCCTCGACTATAACCTAATGGAATGTGTCGGCCCATCGGACCAGCTAACTTAATTTTTAATTTATTTTTTGATAATGAACTAGCTAAATTGTTGGTTCAACTATTCATCACTTTCCTACAATAAATAAGAAGATGAGCTGGGAGGAACAATTAAAGATGAGCACTACGTTATGATAGAATCTTCATTTCATTCCGTCCCTCAATGTATAAGCAGTATACTTAATTATTTTGGGGGAGGGGGGGGGGCAAGCAGTATAATAAAAGTTGAAGGAGAAGATACAGTAAAGTTTGCTGCTTTGGCAAGGAATAGAGATTCTGTCAAATTTCTTGTCTTTGAAAATTAGGTGTAGCAAGAAGAGATGGGGAGGGAGAGGGAGAGGAAAGAAGTAACTTAATTCTCCGTTGATCACCCACGCATACAAATGCCTGGCTGCTCCCAGTAGATCAAACAGCACAAGCCACAACACTTGCTCTACGCTTCCATGGCTTCTAGACTTCACTCCCTTCTCTTTTTCCTTCCCATCCTCCATCTCTTACTAATATGCTCTGCATCAGATCAAGGGCCACGCGTAAGACACTATGAATACATTATAATGCAATCTTCCTTTTTCTATATACCTGCCTAAATGCCATATAGGGAACATTTCTTTTTTTAAAGCAAAGAAGAAAAAAAACTGATCCGTCATCTTATACAAGCATCAGTGGTGAGCGACACAAATAACCCTACTTACCTGTCTTTTTGCAGCCATACATAGTGTACATGGGAGGATCGCGTTCGAGAAGTGTCGACGCAATAGAAGATATTAAATTAGCAGAATCAGCTCATTTGCAATTGTTGTCCACTATCATTCAAAGGTCATAGCCTTTCAATTCCATCAATAGTAAATCCATATAGAGGTGCTGGCATGCAGTAAATGATGGGGTAATAATGATGATAAATGAAACTGAATTAAATGCTGTTGTTATTTAATTATCATATGCTACTATTACAGAGAAGAGAGGACGCGGATAACACTGGGCCACGTCTATCATCATGCATTTAGAGGCTTCTCTGCTATGCTTACTCACAAAGAAGCTTCCCTATTATCCGGTATATGTCTCACTCACCCTTGTTCCACACCGACAGCCTTCTATTATCATGTATTGTATTTCACATTATCCACCCCAATTTCATCACTGCTTCTGTTTGTGTATTTATTTTATCGACAACAGAAACGAAATTGGGATGGATGGATATGAAAATGTAACTAAAACATTATAGCATGCAACTATTTATCTAATACTCCAAAAGGCAAAAGAACAGAGTAGTAGTTGCACTCAGTAGCTGAACTAACTTTACCCTTGTCGCTGTTGGATATGACGACGCATGGGCACTGCAGGTCATGATGAAATAGTATCAGTGTTTCCTGATTCAAATTTTGAGCTCCATACTACGCGATCTTGGAATTTCTTAGAGGAAGAATCTCAGATGCAATCAAGCCGCCATCACTACCACCATCATGTACCACCAACTACTACTGATGTCATTATTGGAATGATCGACACAGGTACATAACACAGCCTTCTCAAAATTCCTCGGCCTATCCTCAAAAATGAACCATTCCTCTTATCACATGGCAGCTTGATTACCATAAGAGGATTACAAAATGTAGGAAGAGACATCCTAAGTTCCTAACTACAAAACGAACTGCATTGAAAGCAAAAATATAAATGAACTCAAAGTGGCCAATGGGTGGGTTGCTGGGGGTTGGGTGTGCTGCATGAGAAAAACTGCAGTGCCATCAATACAGCCAGTATGCTAGGAGAGTAACATGGGGGCACATGAGAGCCATAATCCCTTCATTAGATGATGGAAAGAATAATTTAATGGAACTTGATAAACACAATAAAGCATAATAAAGTCTGTTAATTAATAAATTGAATCATTACAGAGATTGTTTAATGATTTACCAAAAACCTCGAAGTACTAACTCCGTGTATATTCAATAGCTGCCCTTCTTCCGCAGCTACAACCAATATCTTGGAACCTGGGTCTGGAAGTAAATACTAAATTAAATGATCACAAACTACAACGAAAGGTGGCATCACTGGCACCAAAACTAACGCACGGACAAAACACATTCCGTCAGTAAATTAATCATCACCTAAAGATTTCATCAGAATGCTACACATTATTAATGTTATTATCTGATCATAAGCCATTCTTGATTTCTCATGGAAATTAATCCGCCTGATGGGATGGGACTCAAAGCTGTATGAATACAACACACCGGTGAATATAGCCATAACTAGAAAATTATTTAGGTACTTGGGACATGCACGTCTGATCACGTGTTTAATTACTTAATACTCAACAGGGATATGGCCTGAATCCTCAAGTTTCAGTGACCAGGGTATTGGAGAGATACCTCAAAGATGGAAGGGAGTCTGCATGGAGGGCTCTGACTTCAAGAAGTCTGATTGCAACAGGTAAATGCGCATCCAATTTTCCATAAAGCACAGAACATGGCAGAGTAATCTCTAAATTAGCATATTTTTCATGACGCTGATGCATGAAAGAATGCACTCTGAAAACCAACAGATGTCCTGTGCTATCAAAATGAAACACAAAGGAAAAGAAAAAAGGAGGGAAGAAAAAATGATAAGAAAATTAACACACTTATTAGTAATAGTATATCACACCATTTTTTTTCGTATCCGTGTAGGAAATTAATAGGTGCAAGGCACTATAACATGCTGGAAGAATCGATCTACCACATAAATGTCGGCACCACAAAGTTAACTGGATCGCCACGAGATCATGTTGGGCATGGGACCCACACATCATCTACTGCAGCAGGGCAACCAGTGGCCAATGCCAGTTACTATGGCCTGGCAAAAGGCACGGCAATGGGTGGCTCCACTGCAGCTAGAATTGCAGTATACAAGGCATGCTCGCTAGATAATTGTAGTGGTTCTACAATACTGAAGGCCATGGATGATGCAATAAAAGATGGAGTGGACATAATATCAATATCGTTGGGAAATAGTTTGCTCCAACTTGAATTTCTGAGCGATCCCATAGCCATAGGATCATTCCACGCCCATCAAATGGGGGTCATGGTAGTATGCTCTGCAGGAAATGGTGGACCGGAGCCTTACACATTGGTCAACGCAGCCCCATGGATATTTACTGTGGCAGCTTCCACCATTGACAGAGATTTCAAAGCCACTGTAGTTCTAGGAAATGGAACTGATTTCCAAGTGAGAAACAACGTGAATCCTATAGAGAATGCCATGATACAATGTTGATTTTGAGGTTCTTTTCTTTTCTCTTTTTTACCCACTCCAACACTCTAAATCTTTTTCTCACGTAGGGGTCTGCCATCAATTTCTCAAATCTCACTCGATCAAGCAAATATCCCCTCATATTTGCAGGAGATGCTGCTGCTGAATTCACTCCTAAATCAGAGGCAAGGTACTGCTCAGTGATGTGCAGCAATCATTTATATTTAAATATAATACTTCAAACAGGATTCCTCATATACATATTTTTCCACAAAGTTCCTCAGATATTGAAACTATTACCCAGCTATGGGTATCTAGATGGAGTCATGAAGCTATGGAAATATTTCACTGTAATTTTTCCTACATTTATTTCTGAAGTTTCCTTCTGGTTGATGCAGCAATTGCTATCCTGGATCTTTGGACCCTAAGAAAGTTGCTGGGAAGATAATCATATGCATGAATAATTACCCAAGCATTGCAAAAAAAATCAAGAAATTGGTGGTAGAAGATGCTGGGGCAAGAGGGCTAATATATATTAGTGACGTTGAGAAAGGAGTACCTTTTGATTCTGGAGCTTTTCCTTTCATACAACTTGGGGAAACTGATGGCTTTCAGGTTCTGAAGTACGCAAACTCCACAAGGTAATTAACTCAGCCTGACGAGTGCCGCTCTCTTAAAGGGTGCATTCTTGTATGAGCCCGGATCATGGTGAACCCTCTCACATAGAATGTGTGGATCCTATAGTGGACTCTATTATGTGAATAAAGTTCACCATGAGCTAACCTCATGCAATAATTGCTCCTCTTATGAAATCCACCTTTCCATCAAATTGTGAATAAAAGTCACAGAAATAACTTAGGCATTGTGAATGCTTTTACAACAGAAATCCAACAGCCACTATCCTCGCAACAGCCACTGTATCAGGGATCAAACCAGCACCAAATGTTGCAGATTTCTCATCGCGAGGGCCTGGAGAACTTACAGAAAACATCCTCAAAGTTGGCATCTTATCTCTCACCATCTATATAACTGCCGAATTTTAAATTTTACAAGGTTATGACGTGTGTCAACTCTCAACTGCCAATAAAATACACTAATTCAAGTATTTAACCAGAAAAATAATAGAACAAAAGCATAAACATAATTGTTTCCCCAAACCATTCCTATTAACACCTAATTCACGATATAAACAGTCCATCATTGGTACTATTATCCTCTTTTTTGTCGAAACTTCTCATTTTTCTCTTAGCAGCAAGAATTAGTCAAATTGTTATCTTATATCACTAATCAACTTGATACAACAGCCTGATATAATGGCTCCTGGAGTTGCAATATTAGCAGCCAATATTCCAGAAAGTGAAGCAGGACATGACCCCATCGGAAAGAAGCCTTCCAAATTTGTGGTACAATCAGGAACATCCATGGCTTGCCCTCATGTAAGTGGAGCAGCTGCTTTCATAAGGTCTGTCCACTCTTCCTGGACACCGTCCATGATCAAATCAGCCTTAATGACAACAGGTATTTTGCATATTATTCTACCAACAACCGAAAACAATCTGATAAAAGCATTAAAACTCTACCAGAAGGAGACAAATAGTGTTTCGAAATGGTCAAATTATTTTGCAATTTGATATTAGAAATAACAGAATCCATTCACAAGATTGCTAACACCATATATATATATATAATCACTGCAGCAACAGCAGCCAACAGCATGGGGAAAGTTTTGACTGATAGTTCAAGTGATTTCGCAAGCCCACATGAATCAGGTGCTGGGGAACTAAGTCCTAATAAAGCTCTTGATCCAGGACTGGTGTTTGATACAACAACAAAAGACTACTTCCACTTTCTATGTTACTACGGCTATTCTGATAAGCAGATAAGATCACTGTCAAATACTGAGTTCAGCTGCCCAACGATATCAACCGACAACCTAATATCAAACATAAACTATCCCTCTATCTCTATCGGAGATCTGAAACGAAATTACAGAAAGACAGTTACCAGGTATGTAACCAATGTAGGATCCCCAAATGCCACATATGTGGCCAGCGTGGAGGCACCAGCAGGATTACGGGTAAACATATCTCCAAAGAAGATGGTTTTTCAAGAGGGTGTTACAAATACATCATTCAAGGTATCATTCTACGGAAATCAAGCTCCAAAGGGCTATAAGTTCGGGTCAATAACATGGTCGGATGGGCTACACGACGTTCGAGTTGTATTTGCAGTAAATATTTTGTGAATTCAGAGCCTTTTTCCCCCTCTTTTACATAGAGTAAATGTTTGGATAAATTACAATGTACCATCCTATGGTTTGTAAGATAATAACAATAAGTTACCCTAACAATCAATTATTGCCAGGAACACCCGAAAGCCATGAAATTTTGCAGCGAAATTTAATACTAAACCATCAATTTCGTGTCAAAACAACGAAGTAGACTGTTAGATAATTTCTGAATTTAATTTCTAATTTTTAATTATTTTTTGTTGGTTTACTAAGTCAATAGGAGTATGTGTATGGTCAGTTGTTGGAGTCCATATAGTTCTGATTTTTTAGGACCTGTTATGCTATTATTCAGGAGTGTTACCAGTTTGTTAGGAGGTAGTGGGTAGTGCTGATAATGGTTAGTCGGTTTGCTATTTTTGTGGTATTTTTCTGTTATTATTTTGCCCATAAAAGGGCTGCTGAATTCTGAATAAAAGGCTGAGAGAGTGATTCATAGCCATTCTTCTTCTCTTTTCTCGGCTGCTGATTTTTTAACAGTTGTATCAAAGCCTTAAATCCTAAGAGTGAAACACACGAAGAATAAACAAAATTCATTCAAGTCTGGTTTAGACTTTCAATGGCAGAAACAAACTCAAACTTTGTGCAAGCTTCTATTCCGCGCTTTGATGGTCATTATGATCATTGGAGCATGCTGATGGAAAATTGTTTGCGCTCCAAGGAGTATTGGGGTGTTGTCGATGCTGGAGTTCAAGAGCCGCCAGAAGGCATGACTCTATCTGACACACAAAAGGCAAATCTAGAAGCCTGAAGGCTGAAGGATTTGAAAGCAAAAAAGTATCTCTTTCAGGCCATTGAACGTCCCATCCTGGAAACTATTCATTATAAGGATACTTCCAAGGATATTTGGGATTCTATGAAGAAGAAGTATCAAGGCTCAACAAGAGTGAAGCGTGCACAGCTTTAGACCTTGAAGAAAGATTTTGAAGACTTGGAGATGAAAGACAGAGAATCTGTTAACAGTTTCTTTGCACAGACTATGGAAATTTGCAACGAGATGCGATATCTTGGTGAAAAGAAAACTGATGGTGAGATTGTGGGAAAAATCTTACATTCTTTGATGAAAGATTTTAATTTTATTGTCTGCACATTGGAGGAGGTGAAAGACATAGATGAAATGTCTCTCGATGAGCTGCAAAGCTCTCTGTTGGTCCATGAACAGAAGTTGCACAAAATTCCAACAGCGGAAGAGCAAGCCTTAAAGGTCTCTACCAATACTCATGCTAGCAGTGCAAGAGGTAGAGGTAAAGGTCGAGGTGGAGGCAGGGGAGATTGTGGAACCAGGAGCAATAATAATCAATTTCATGGCAAAGGTCGTCGACGGGGTCATGATAAGTCTAAGGTAGAGTGCTACAGGTGTCATAAATTTGATCATTATGCTTCTGATTGTTATACTAAATTTCCTAATGAGAAAGATAAAGGGGAGAGTTCAAAGTTTGTTGAGACTAAGGAAGTTGAAACCCTATTGATGGCTGTCCAAGATGGGAAGACATCTAAATCAGATGTTTGGTATGTGGATACTGGCTGTAGCAACCACATGAGTGGAAGTAAGTCCTAATTTTCATACCTAAATGAAGATTATCACTCTACTGTGAGTTTTGGTGATTCCTTCTCTATAAAAGTTATGGGAAAAGGTAATATTAAGATTAAAACCAAGAATGGTTTTGTGGAAACTATCTCTGATGTAGTATACGTTCCTGACTTGAAGAGCAACTTGTTAAGTGCTAGTCAATTACATGAAAAAGGCTATGAAATTAGTCTTAAGAATGGTACTTGTGAAATATATGATCCTTTCAGAGGTGCTATAGCCATTGTTCCAATGAGCTCAAACAGATTGTTTCCGTTAAAGATTGAAAGCATTCAATCTAGTTTGTTGGCTGAACTAAAAGACCCCTCGTGGTTATGGCATTTTTGCTATGGCCATCCGAGTTTTGGTGGATTGAGAACCCTCCAACAGAAGAAAATGGTGAATGGACTTCCTCAAATCACAGTTCCTTCTCGAGTATGTGAAGATTGTGTTGTTAGCAAACAACCTCGTTCACCATTTCCATATGAGAAGTCATGGAGAGCAAAGGAAGTGCTACAACTGGTACATTCTGATATCTGCGGCCCTATAAAACCTTATTCCAATGGAGGTAAAAAAATATTTTATTACTTTCATTAACGATTTTTCGAGAAAAACTTGGGTCTATTTTCTGGAAAAAAAAGTCAGAAGCTTTCTCAACATTTAAGAGCTTCAAGGCTTGTGTGGAAAATGAATCAGGGAAGACCATTAAAACCCTTCGGAATGATTGTGACGGAGAATATTACTCAACTGAGTTTAAAGCATTCTGTGATGAACAGGGAATTCGGAAAGAGCTTACAACATCATATACACCACAGCAAAATGGTGTATTAGAGTGGAAAAACAGAACCATTCTTAATATGGCAAGAATTTTATTGGCAAGAGGAAGAGTTCCGAAGATATTTTGGGCAGAAGCTGTGAACTGGAGTGTGCATGTATTGAACAGAAGTCCAACTTTTGTTGTTCTAAATATGACTCCGGAAGAGGCTTGGAGTGAAAGAAGACCCTCTGTGGATCATTTTAGAAGTTTTGGATGCATAGCCTATGCTCATATACCAGATGCAAAGCGAAAGAAACTTGATGATAAGGCTGAAAAGTGTGTTTTTCTTGGTGTGAGTACAATTTCAAAATCAGATTGTGACCAGCAGAGATGTTGTTTTTGATGAAGAGAGTAGCTAGAATTGGAGTGCGCAGCAGCCTACTCAAATCCTCCTTGATGATGATAGTGAAGGTGAGCACCTGACAGTAGCCTGTGAGCTTGAAAATACAGCTAATACAGTTCCTGCAACCTCTGAAAGTTCAACAATAGCTGCTGCAGAGAGCGAATTAGAAGTTGAACGACGTCCAATAAGGAGGCCTGCTTGAATGGAAGATTATGAAGTAACGGGGATTGAAAATACAATTAGTCATTTTGCATTGTTTGCTGATTGTGATCCTACAACCTTTGAGAGTGCTGTGAAAGAGGAGAAATGGAGAAAAGCAATGGATGACGAGATCGCTTCCATTGAGAAAAACGATACTTGGGAGCTGTGTGATCTTCCAAGTGGTCACAAGACTATAGGAGTAAAGTGGGTTTTCAAAACCAAGCTAAATGAAAATGGTGAGATAGACAAGTATAAAGCACGGTTGGTTGCAAAGGGATACAAGCAGGAGTATGGAATAGATTACACAGAAGTATTCTCACCCGTTGCAAGACATGACAGTATTAGGTTAGTGGTCGCATTTGCAGCTCAGAATTCTTGGTCTGTTTTTCAGCTCGATGTCAAATCGGCTTTCTTGCATGGATACTTGGAGGAACAGGTATTTATTGAACAACCCCCTGGCTATGTTAGAGCTGGAAATGAACAGAAAGTTTACAAATTAAAGAAAGCTCTTTATGGATTAAAACAAGCTCCTAGAGCTTGGTATAGTCGTATAGAAGCTTATTTTCTGAAAATTGGTTTCAAGAAATGCCCTTATGAACATTCTCTGTTTGTTAAAGTTGGAGAAAAAGGAAAAATGCTCATAGTTTGCTTGTATGTCGATGATCTTATTTTTACTGGAAATTGTGTTGTCGTGTTCACTGAGTTTAAGAAGTCCATGATGCATGAGTTTGAGATGTCCGATCTTGGCATGATGCATTACTTTCTTGGCATAGAAGTGGTACAATTTGATGATGGAATTTCTCTATCTCAAAAGAAATATGTGGGAGATATTTTGGATAGGTTTAAGATGCAGGATTGTAATCCTGTAAACACTCCGGCTGAGTGTGGTTTGAAGCTTCATAAAGACCAGGGAGGGGAAAAGGTTGACAGCACACTTTACAAGCAAATTGTAGGGAGTTTAATGTATCTTACAGCTACAAGACCTGATATAATGTATGTTGTAAGTCTCGTCAGTAGGTACATGGAGAAGCCTACTGAATTGCATCTACTAGCTGCCAAGAGAATCCTCCGTTACTTGCAAGGAACCAGAGATTTTGGATTGTTTTATAAAAAGGGAAGCAAGTCTGATTTGGTGGGATTTACTGACAGTGACTATGCAGGAGACCAAGATAATCGGAAGAGCACTTCTGGTTTTGCTTTTATGCTTGGTACAGGTGCTGTTTCATGGATGTCTAAGAAGTAGCCCATTGTCACTTTGTCGAGTACTGAAGCTGAATTTGTGGCTGCTACGGCTTGTGTTTGTCAAGCAATATGGCTAAGAAGATTTCTTGGAGAGTTATTGTTCAAGCAACCTAGAGCTACAGACATTTATTGTGACAACAGTTCAACCATCAAGTTGTCAAAGAATCCAGTGCTACATGGAAGAAGCAAGCATATTGATGTTAAACACTATTTTCTGAGAGACCTATGCAATGACGGGACAATTGAACTGAGGTACTGCAGAAGTGAAGATCAGGTTGCGGATATATTCACTAAAGCACTCAAGAAGGAGTCTTTCAAGAAGCTAAGGAAGTTACTAGGCGTCTGTAGTGTCAGTGCTTTAAACTGATTGTTAGCAAACATCAGTTTAAGGGAGGGATTGTTGGATAATTTCTGAATTTAGTTTCTGCAATTTTTAATTATTTTTTGTTGGTTTACTAAGTCAATAGGAGTATGTTTATGGTCAGTTGTTGGAGTACATATAGTTCTGATTTTTTAGGACCTGTTATGCTATTATTCAGGAGTGGTTATCAGTTTGTTAGGAGGTAGTGGGTAGTGCTGATAATGGTTAATGAGTTTGCTATTTGTGTAGTATTTTTTTGTTATTATTTTGCTATAAAAGGGCTGCTGAATTCTGAATAAAAGGCTGAGAGAGTGATTCATAGCCATTTTTCTTCTCATTTCTCGGCTGCTGATTTTTTAACATAGACAGTAGTTATTCACCAAAAAGAAAAAGAAAAAGAAAAACCGAAATAGGTAGTGGTGTAATAGAAACAGTGATACTACCGGATCAACAGGAAAGCATCTGTCACTGAACGAAAAATTTAGGAGTTAAAGCGAGCAGAATTTCAACAGAAGTATCATTCAACAGAATTTGAACGAAGAAAATTTTCAATCAACAGATTTTCTGAAAGTGAATCAAGTAGTACGAAATTGAAAATTTTGAAGCGATTAATCACTAACCAGACACCATTCACCGCGTTAGCCTTCGAATTTCCAGCGAGACTGCACGGAGAGAGCCCCGAAGAGACCCATCTAGATCGAAATTGGTCCGCATATCGCAAACGTAATTGTTTTCTTCGAACAGAAATAATCTTCAACAATTTTAGCAGAAAACGTGGCTTAGCCTACAATTTTATATCACCAATGTTTAAAACGTACATAAGTTTGCCCCAATGCATGATAAATATTATATATAAAGATTATAGCTCGTCTTCCTTCAAATCGGGAGGGGGTAATATCTAGAACAAACAGTAATATAAATTAATGGCCTCACGGGCGGAGTAATTCTCCCGAGAAAACGATAATAATCTGGTTAAATTAGAGTGAATTTAGTAAATATTAAAAATTAATTTAAAATATTATTTTTTAACAAAAGATAAATGTATAATTTCAAATTTATTTTTCTTAGCTTTTAAATAATCGTATAAGTTGTTAAGGCAATTATTTTTTGGAGTGGAGAGAGATTATAAAATTATAAAATATATTCCGTATTTATCATACTTGATGAATATATACATAATAAAAATTTATAAAATATATTTAAACAATTTCGTATCTAGAAATAAAAATTATAAAATTACAAAAATAACTTGATATTTATAAATATAAATTATAAAAATGACTCTATTTTTTGTGCAATAATTATAATTATAAAAAATATTCCGTGTACTTAAATAAAATTTATAAAACTATAAAAATGATCGTTTATACCTAAATAAAATTTATAAAATTACAAAAAATAACCCTAAATGCACATTATAAGGTACTCTAAGGTCCATGATATAAAAATTGCTAAACAAAACTATTATTGCATAAAATAAAATATTCATATGAATATAGATATAGATATAATTTGACTTTCAATATTTATTTTAAATTATTTAATATTAAAATTTTCTAAAATTAAATAATTAAAATATTTATACAATAACCAAATATTATTTGATTTGTATTTGTGGATATTTAAATTTTAGTTAACAAAATTAAATATCTAGTTCGAAAAATAAAATTTTTATACTTTAACACCCGAAACTTATACGATTTATTTATAAGTACAAGATGAGATGATTTTATAAATACCATGATCAAAATTTTCAAGCCCATATCTTCTCTCTCTACATCTGGTTTTTCTTCTCGTAGGAAAAAACATGCCATAAAAAGTCATAATCCCTCCTCTTCCATTACGTTGATTTTAATTTTGGTTCCCTCACACCCTAGCACCACGCCTCCCCTCCCCCCCATTGCACGCTATATTAGAACTCATCATTTATGCCAGAAACCAACACTAAATTCAAACAGCTTGCTCTCTATCATTTTTCAATAACAAGTTGTAGAATGACATATTAGTGAGGTCAAAAATAGATGAAAAGGTGGGCCTCAACTTCTGTTTCTTTTATTCTTATTATATATGTCAGTGATAGTCCTAGTCTCTCTACATTGTAATATATGTGTAGCTTCATCTAGTATCTCCCCTAATATCTAGGATTCTAGTTGTAGAGTAAGTAACGATAATCAATAAACTAAGCTAAAGAGTAGGATAATAGATTAGGTAGAGTTAAGTCTAAAGATATTGGAAGACTTATGCTAGATCTTTGACTCTACAAAGTTTCTGAGTGTGGTTTGACAATAGGAAGAGCATATTCTTGTGGTTTGTGTTAGGCTTGGATCAACTGAGAATGAGGGTGTTAACACCTCCCCCCCCCCACCCCAGGGAAGCTGGAGCAGGACTAATCATGCCCAACTTGGGAAGAGTATTATTATACATGTATTTAGGAAGATATTTTGTGAACACATCAACAAGTTAATCTTTTGTATGTGTGTGTGATATGACAATAAACCCTACAAGAACTTGATCACAGACATAGTGGTAGTCCAACTCAATATACTTAGTGTGCTCATGAAACACAGAATTTTTTATAATATGGATGGCGGCTTGACTACCACATTTGAAAGGAACAAGAATGATGTAAGAGAGAGAAAGCTCAGAAGTAACTCTTTATAACGACCGATATTCCACTTAGGCTAAGGACAAGGAAATAATGGCTTGTTTATTGAATTTCCATGAAACTAGAGAGCCCCCAAGAGGGATGCAGTAGCCACTAATTGATTGACGAGTAAAAGGAAAGGTAACCCAGTCTAACTCACAAAAGTGTGAAGAGAGGTAGAAGAGCCATTGTTAAACAACACACCTCTGATCTATCTTTTTAAGTATCGTAGAACATATAGAGGTGCATTAAAGTGAAGTTCTTGGGGATCACTATTAAATTGATTATATTTTGTACTATAAATGCAATATCCGACCTAGTTTTTGTGAGATAATTGAGCTTCCCCAATAAGCTACAAAATTTGGCGCCAATCCACGGGAGGAGAGTGCATGTCAGGAAGGAGATTTTATCTAACGTCTAAGGGACTGACTGTAGGAGAGAAAGACATCATAGAGTATTAATGAATCAAATTGTTAATAAATTTTCTCTATGTCACAATCATACCTATATTGAAGCAGATGAACTTCATCCCTAAAAATTCTCTTATATCTTTAATGTGAAACTACTCATTGAGGAAGGTCTTAACGAATTTGATATCATTCAAGTCATTGTCGACCACAAGTAATTCATCAACGTAAACAGCAATGACAGTTGGTTGGTTGTTCTTTCATTTAATAAATAGAGAATAATCATCCTTTGATTGCACATATCCCTAGGAATGAAGGGCAGTAGAGAGCTTCTCATACCACTTTCTAGAGGCTTGCTTTAATCTATAGAGAGATTTTTTTTAATCTGCATATGAGAGAAGGGGGAACATCAAGCCTAAGTAGGGGTGTCATGTAAATATCCTCGTGGAGATCTCCATATAAGAAAGCATTGTTGACGTTAAACTATTGGATATGCCAATGTTTTTTTATAGCCACTGCTAGCAAGCTACCAATGGTGGTCATACGAACAACAGGTGAAAATTTTTCCTTAAATTTCACCCCATCTTTTTGTGTAAAACCACAAACAACAAGCCTTGCTTTATATCTGTCAATGCTACCATCATCTTTATACTTTATTTTGTAAACCCATTAACAACTAATTGGTTTCTTTCCTTTAGGTAGCATCATCAATTCCCACATGCCATCTGCATTTAAGGCATTAAATTCATTCACCATGGCTTTAACCCAATGTGGATTGGACACGGCCTATGAAATACCCTAAAATTCTAATTTTAGGAAATTATGGTCAAATAAGGATTTATTAGGGAAATTAATTAAAAAATTATTTATTAAAATAAAAGAGAATTAATTAAGGTAAATCAAGAAGAAAATAATAAATATTTTAACGAGGAAAATTATGGTGTTTTGCTAATTAAAATGGAGTTTAAGGAAATTTTATTCAAAATAGCCCAAATTAATCAAAAAGGAAATTTAATTATTATTTTTATGAATATTATTAATTTAAATATTCAAAAACACCAAATGCCCAAAATACCCCAACCCATCTATTTTCTCTTTCTTCCCTTTTTTCCTTTTTCCTTTTTCTTCTTTCTTTTCCTTTTACTTTCTTTTCTCTCCTTCTCCTTTCTTCTTTTTTTCCCATCCTCCCCGACTGGGCCGGCCCGCGCAACCCAAATCCCTTTTTCCCCTTCTCCTTTGGCGTAGCCCAGGCCCGCGTGACCTTCCCCTTTCACCTGTTGCCCAGCCGCCTAGTCGGCTTCTTCTTTTTTCTTTTCTTTCCTCTCCGGTCCGGCCTTTCCCCTTCCTTCTTCTTTACCGGCCCCTACGACCTGATACGCCCAACCTACAGCCCCGATTTCGCCGGTAGCCACCATCCCCATGACCATCTGTCCTTTCCCTCTCTCCCCCATCGTTTTCTTTCCTCTTTTTGACCTAACCAACCTCCTCCCTCCTCACGCACACCTTCCCCCTTTCCCTTCTCTCTCCCGACCACCAACCCTCCTGCCATGGCAAGACTACACCGCCTGCCATCGTCGGTCGGTGGTCTTGCCTCACCTGCCCCCATCTTTTCCTCTTCCTCCTTCGTCATTTTCCCCTCAATTTGGCCTATAAATACCCCCATAGGTAGCCCCCCATAGGTAGCCATAACTGAGCCTTTGTTTTTGTACCCTAGAAATTCCCCCTTTGCACCAATGCCCGATCAAACGATTGCCCCGTTGCTGACGCCCAGCTCCGCCGCCCCAGCCACCCATAGAACTGCCCCCTGCATCACCATCTACCCAACCACACCTCCCTCCTCCTTCGATTTTCCCTACATGAGTCACCCCGGCCGTGCAAAGTTACCCTCCCGATCAACCCTTCATCAACCCCCGTCGTCCTTCGCACCACCGTCTGCCGCCAATTCCACCGCAACTAACACCCTCTCTACCCTCCAAAACACCCAGGGGATCTCCCCATACCTCCTTCTCTCCCTCCCTCCCTCTAATTCTCCCTTCTCCTCCCTCCACCACCTTAGACCACCACACCCGACGTCGTCTGCTGCCACCTTTGGCTGCACCACTACCTTCATTCCACCCCTCTCCACCTGAGGCACCCTCCACCTCCTCAAACACCCCCTCATTCCCTCTCCTCTAGCCTATACCACCATCTCTCCACCTCTCTTCTCCCCCCTCCACCGCCGGTGTCGCCGCCGCCGGTGCCACCACCATTCTTAGGTGGTATTCTAACCTTCCCAACCCCTAAACCCATTTTATACAAGTATTAGCTATTTTTAATTGTATTAATGATACCTTCCTTAATAATAATAATAATAATAATAATAATAATAATAATAATAATAATAATATTATTATTATTATTATTATTATTATTATTATTATTATTATTACCTTGTCAATATTGTTAGCAGTTCATATATCATTAACCTTACTATCACTACTAATATTATTATTATTAGTATCATTATGGTCACTAATTTTATGTTACTAATATCACTATTATTATTATTACTAGGGTTTGGGTAAATATTAGTATTATCACTACAACTACTATTATTATTATCATTAGAAATATTAAAGCTATTACTTTTAATAATATGAATATCGCTATAATTACTTTAACATAAACCGTTGTAGCTACTAGGGATGGCAACGGGGCAGGTCGGGGACGGGGACCCCATCCCCATCCCCGAAGCCGATAAGGAAAATAATCCCCAAACCCGACCCGATCCCCGATATTTTTTTATCGGGGATTCCCCGACCCGATCCCCGCGGGGATCAACTCCCCATACCCGACCCGATCCCCGATCTATTTTCCATCCCCGATTTATTCCCTGTTCTTAAAACCCGACTCGATCCCCGAAACCCGATTTTATACCCGATCCCCGATCTCATCCCCGATCCTCAAACTATTTTTTTATATTATATTTTTAATTTATATTCTATTAAAAAAATTATATATATATTATATATATAATTATATAAAAATATATATATATAAAATTTCGGGGCGGGTTCGGGGATGGGGACCCCAAACCCGTCCCCGCCCCGTCCCCGAAAAAATCCCCGTTAAGAATCCCCGAACCCGAACCTGATCCCCGAATTCTCTCCCCGAACCCGAACCCGAACGGGGAATCCCCGACGGGGCCCCGAACCCGCGGGGAAAATTGCCATCCCTAGTAGCTACCAAGACCTATTTTGATTAATAGTAGCATGATTAGCTACTTTAAGAATAATAACCCCACTTTTATTTATAAAATAACTATTACTATTATTAACCCTAATAGTAGGCCATGATAAGGGTAAGGTAGGAAATGATGGTAATTTTGGTAAGAGGGAGGTTAACTCATAGCATTTCCCTCTTATAGGTGAATCAAGTCAAAACCCTAAGGAGGCATAGGAGCGTGCTCCAAGCCCAGTGTTGTATTAGGTAAGGATATGGTTAAGGTTTTTTATGTGTAAGAATGTGCTATGTGTGTTGGTTTGATGGGTATGCTTTATATTTTATATTATCATGTTCTTGTAGTATAGCTTACTAAGCATGGAGCTAAGGTAAGTTGCATGTATCTATGATATGTGTAATGTGACATTATTACTTGTACTTGAATTGTGCTTATGTAATGCTTCCCCTTATGACATGCATGATAGGAGGTCATAAGTAGTATGATTTGGTTGTGAGATAAATGAAAAAGAATGAGGAAAGTGAGTTGACTAGAAAATGGTAATGATTGCCTGATTATCTTATGACCTATGGGTGGGCAAAAAGAGGAATAATGGGAATGAAATCCAGGGAATGGATCAAAACATATATGGAAAGTCTAGGGTTTGCATGAGATGGTTAGCCTCTGCATAGGGATGACTTTTACGTGGGAAAAGTTGATTTAAGGATCGAGTAAGGTAAAGGAAGAATTGTTAGGATGATCAGAGTCCATATGTGAAAAATAGTACGTGGGTTGATGTAAAGATGCATGGGAGATTTGACTAGGGTTTTGGGAGGAAACCCTAAGTGAGAGAAATGCATAAGGGAGGAAAAATTAATGGAAATGGTTAGAATGAGGATAAAAGATGGAAGGGATGTCACATGGAAAAAAAGTGAGTTAAGTGAGAAGAATGTATTTGGGTGTTGAGTGAGTGGCATAAAAGAAAGGAGAAATATTAGGGTTTTCGGATAGCTAACTAGGGTTTTTAGTGATCATATATGGGAGTTGGATAGTAAGGTTGTAATGTCAAGTGTGGGTCGAGAAAAGTGATGGCTTTGGTAATAACAAAGAGTTTTGGGTTCATGGTGAGGGGAGAAAAGATGGAAGGAAGTCTCGGGATCAAAGGTTGTGTTGGATATGTGTCATGTGGAAAAGGTGATGGTAAGTAAGAGTGATGAACGAATAACATCGTATGGCGAAAGAGAGGTGATAGAGTTTTGGGATGGCCAACTAGGGTTTCGTGGCCACATGTATTATATGGGAAGTAAAATGTGGTGCTTGGGGATGAATCGAACGAGGAGATAAATTGGAGGAGTATGAGTTATATGGGATAGAGGTAGGTTGGGTCGTATAGGTCAAATTAGGGTTTTCCCAGAAGAAAACCCTAAAGAGTGATATTAAGTTATTTCAGATATATGGAAAGTGGGCCTTGGAATTGATTATTAATGGTAATAAGGAAAGAGTGAAAAAGGATATGTGGATGTACTAGAGGAAGTAGAAGTCCCAAGATATGGGACAGGAGTTCGGAAAGTCGAGTGGGTCGTGCATGTCTAGTCGGGGTTGTGTGTGGAATAAGATGCAATAAAATACTAAGCACTTAAAGTGAAAGATTATCAAGCCAGGGCCCAGTGAGATTATATATTCTCCGGTCCACCGGCTATAATAAAAGTCAGGTGTGTTTTACCCTACTGAGTGATTTTCCAGTCCACCGGCTATAATAGTGGTCAAGAGTGATTTACCCTGTTGAGTGTTTCCGGTCCACCAGCTATAATAGTGGGGGATTCCAAGCTCGATAAACCAAACCTTATATAGTAATAAGTCAAGGGAAGACACTATTTACTTACAGTGGAACACCTCATGAGTCGGGGCCAGTAAGGATATATATTTTTCAGTCTACCAGCAATAATAGTGGTCAGGTGCGTTCTACCCTATGGAGTGTTTTCAGTCCACCGGCTATAATAGTGGGGTTCCTGTACTCACGTAGAATTAATATAAGAAATATGTGAACTAGAAGTATAAGGCATGGAAAGATACTAATTATTTACAGTGGAACACCATGCGAGTTGAGGCTGGTGAGGTTATATATATACTTTTCGGTCCACCAACAATAATAATGGTCAGGTACGTGTTGCCCTATTGAGTGATTCCGATCCACCGGCTATAATAGTAGTTAGGTGTGTTTCGCCCTGTAAAGTATTTTCGGTCCACCAACTATAATAGTGGGGCTCCCATACTCCCATAGAATTAACATAAAAGAGATGTAAGATAAATCATTAATATAAGTCCGACCTAATCTTGTAAATCTAGATTATTATCTTGTACGCCTTATGTGTTTACTCTCTTGCATGGCCTTACTTGCGTGCTTCTTGTTAGTTTTACATATATGGTTACCTTACTCAGTACGTAGCGTACTGACCACCCGTTTCATAGGTGCTGCTCATTCCCACAAGTAGAGGGCCCACCTGAGTTTGTGTAAGTAGGAGATGTTATCTTCGATGCCTACGACACGTACGAGGCATCAGGTAGGACTGACAGTTGAGCTTGTACTTGGCCTGGGGACCGAGAGCATCTTGACCGGAATCTCTTCTTCATTTCATTTACGCTGTATCATTTTACCTTAGTCTTGATTCATCATACTGTACTTTCTGTTCCTTTGGGAACTTTAATTATACACTCCTTTGGATCGCAAACCTTTTACGCGTACTCTGATTTCCATGTTATGAACTTTCTAGTTCTTTTATGAATTCTTATTTTAAGTATTGACTTAAGTTTGATGATAACCCTTTTCAGCCTTAGCACTTGGTACTAGAACGGTAGGAGTGAATCGGTCTGGTACTACGTGTGGCGGTAATATCCCTAGAATTCACAATTTTATTATTTCACTTCCATTAAACCTTTTCATTAAACAAAATTTTTCAGTAATGAATTTTGGGGGTGTTACAGCCTCATTATAGGAGCATGGTTCCTGGATATATTGAGTAAGTGTGGAAGAGGAATAGAGATATATAGGTCAATGTGGGGTGGGAATAGTGGATTAAGTATTAGTCAGAAAATGGGAGCATTCAATAGGAGCAATGGGTTGATGTTGACAGACACAATTAAAGACGTAATACTTGAGATATGTGGGAAGGTGGGTCGTTTGATGTGAGCATCGTAATATAGGTGAGGATGACTAGATTTTAAAGATAGTGGTAAAATTAGATGTGGCGTGAAGATGAGGTGATGATTGAGATGGAGAGAATACATAGGAAGAATAGGTCATGGAAATATCGTGAGGCAGTGAATGTGTTGAAGTATCATTAGATATAGGAAGAAGAAAGGCATTGGTGAGTGAAAAATGTGAGGGAAGTTTTTGTTTATTAAATAAAAAAAAATATGTTCTCAAAATGCAACATCCCTACGAATGGTGACTTGGTCAGTGTTAAGGTTTAATAGTTTATATGCTTTCTTACCATGCAGGTATCCTAACAAGACACATGGTTGTGATCAAGGAATGAATGTGTCACGCAAAGGTATAATGTTTACCACATAAGTGATGCATTCAAATGGTTTAAGTTGATGTAAGTTTAGACTTGATATTGAAGAGTATTTCATGTGTAGTATGATTTTAGAGTACGGATGAAGAAATATTGTTGACTATGTGGGTAGCATTGAGGATACTTTCTCCCCAATATTTATATGGCGTGTTTGAATGAAACATTAGGGTGTGTGCTATCTCCAGTAGGTGTTTATGTTTGCGTTCAACAATGCCATTTTGTTGGGGGTGTGGACAATTGGTTTGATGTATGATGTCGTGATTACTAAAAAAGTATTAAGCATTTAAACTTGATCACAATTCATAGGTATTATCAGAATGGATAGTTTTGTTAAATTATGTTTGAATGATCATAACAAAAGATTTAAGAGTAGCAAAGGCATTTAAATTGGTGCTTAAGAGATATGTCCATGTAGCTTTTGAGTGATCATCTATTATAGTGATGAAGTATTTTAAGCTATCATAGGTGACAGTTTTATAAGGTCCTCGTGTGCCTATGTGAATGAGATCCAATGGTACCTTAGAATGTGTTAAAATTGTATGAAAAAGTAACTTATGATGGTGATCCTTGAAACAAACATCACATGTCAAGTTAGGTATTTTATTAATAGAGTTCAAAGATGGAAACATTTATTTCAACTTATATAAAGGAAGATGTCCCGGTATAAGATGCCAAAGCATGATATCCAAAGGAATATAATAAGTGAATTGTTCCTATGAACTCATAAGGAGAATATTGTGGGAGTGGCTTGGTCTTGAGGAAGTGCTGGAATTAAATAAATAAAGATCCTAGGTGAGTTCACCAAGGAGAAGAGGACTCTTCCTTGAATGGTCCTACATTAAGCACTTGGTGTCAGTAAAATAAATTATGTTGTGGGTTTGTTTTGTTAATGTGGATATGGATATGAGGTTATACTTGAGATCTGGTACAAAAAGAACTCCCTCAAGAATTATTCCATTTCTTATATTGACCAAACATGTGGAATGAACAAATACTGTGCAACCATTAGGAAGGACATTGGACATAGGATTGATGTTTGGCTCAAGGGTAGAAAAATTATTTTATTTCCTCTCATGTGGTTAGTAGCAACAGTATCCAAGATCTACAATTGGGCATAAGACATAAAGACAAGAAAGGATGATTTGTTTGAAAAAGATTAATGAGAAAAAGAGTAAGTACCTACAGAATTAACCATACCGGTCACATTGGATGGCTCGGTGCTTGAAGATTTATGTGTTTTTTGGCTTACATAACTTCCTGGGATTTTACATTGATTGAGCATTACAAGAATTTAGCTATATTATTCACCATTCAAGATACCAGCTTGTGTTTGTTCTTGCCTAGCAATACCAATTTGGACACCTTTAGTGAATCTCTTTCCCTTGGTGAACTCAAAGTCTGAAGGAAAGCCTACTAGATGGTAGCATTTATCCTTTATGTGTCCAATTTTCTTGTAAGAATTTCAGGTCAATTTCTTTCTATCCCCATGCCAGCTTCTTAGGTTTTCCCCTTTTGATGTGTGTGTTGAGTGCCACAGAATTCGAGGTACCAGAATTAGTAGGTACAACCTCACGTTGCCTTTCCTCATTAATGAGCATTGAATAGGTGGTGCCAATACTAGGGAGGGGACTCATCATGAGAATACTACCTCTAATAGTTGAATAAACAATGTGTGATCCCATTAGAAATTGAATTAAATGTTGATCTTCTTGGTGCTTTGAAAATGCCTTGGTCGCTCTAAAAGAACATAAAGGAAAAGAAACAACTAATTCCATCTTATAACACCTTCAAAATTTACTACTAAAAAAATTTATTTAAATGGAAAAAACAGTCAACATACGAGGGATGTTACCACTGTAATCAGAATAAGTCTAGCTACAGATCCTCCTTATATCAACTACAAGGCAAAGGTAAAATAGAACACAAAACATGATAATTATAGAATAAGTACAATCCATAACATAAATGAGAGTTAGGTGTTTGTCTCAAAAGTAAAATTAAAATACATAGATAAATGTTCAAACAAAAATAATAGGAAGAAAACCAGTTAAAAACAACAATCGGATAACACAACTCTTGGGCCCCAACCTCAGTTATAATAGCATCACTCTGCCCCAATCAGAGTATCGTATGCAGCAAAGTTATCTGGTGAGTCCTCATTTACTTGCACAAACTCAAAAGGGGTCTCTGCTCATGGAAATGAATATCACCCATAATTAGGGTAATCAATACATTGTGTATTGAGTAAGTTAACAATACAATCAAGAAAGTCACATAAATCAATTACACCACAATAAGAGATGACATATGCATAAATTGATCATACTGACTTGATTTAATATATTCCAAACATACGGTATTAGTACAATGATAATTATATGATGATTTTATTCACATTGGGTTTTGGGACCCCGCTATTCTCACCGGTGTGAGGGTAATAGCCTAATAGGGTACAACTTATAGGACAAGATGCTCATAGCTACTATTCTCGTTGGTGGATCGATAGGTACAACTGGGCCGACTCAAGTGATCTTCTAATTTAAGTGATTAGTATATTATTTGTGTTTTATTTACTTCAGGGTCATCACACATTCATGTACACCTAATCATGCAAGGCAATATCCCAACAACTACCCCAAAACAACCTTGTCCCCTTAAAAACCCTAATTTCACAACCCTGGCATATCCTCACCTCCAATTTCCCCTTTTAGTTACCGATCTACCTAGAAAATCTTAACATGTCATTGGAAAACCCATAGTCAAGATTTATAGTTTGTTGCCCACATTTTACACATATAATAATAACTAGTCTCTCGGGTTACCCCTCTAAAACCCTAATTTCTCTTATTTGGCATAGCCCCTTCTCTATTGCTTATCTAGTCCTTAAATTTCATATCCATGCATGTAATGCTATTTTTAACCATTAACTCAAACATTGTGGCCTAACTCCCCCATTTTGCATATGTGATAATACCCTTCCTATTTGAATCCCTCCAAAACCCTAATTCCTCCTTTTGGCTATAACTACTTCCCTTTACCCCGCATGGCTACTAAATTTGGTACACATTACCAAAATTTTATGTTTTAAATCATGTTCCAAGGTTTCAATCCAACTACCCCATCTTATACATGCAATAATAGCCTATCCCTGGGGTTACGCGCCTTGGCCTCCCAAACCCTAATTTCACCTTTTGGTTATAACTCTACCCCTGGTGCTTAAAGGACTTCCCCAAATTTGCATGTCTTCCCAAAATAATATAATTAACCTCATATCAACTTCCCAATACCAAACCCCCACTCTACTTACATATGATCATAACTTCCCTTAGGTTTTACTTATGCTATATATGGTCTTTCACCCCATACTATATTTACCATAAAAATTCTTAATTTTGCTACAGTTATTTCATGTAGTATCTCTCCAACCTGTTTTATGTTACTTAACACCCTAAAATACCCTATATACCATTATTTCACGGTATTGACTAAAATTTCCCTAGGTCCCAAAAACCCTACCTAAGTTATAGCACATGCAATATAAAGACTCTCCAACTTTTCATACATGAAATATCATAAAACATGGACATGGATATGCATAAACACTTGAAATCAATATAGGAATGACAACACAACTTTCTTACCTTCAGCTATTGTCAAGCTAAAACTACATATACAACACTAGAGTCATTTATCATTTCATGCATTCCATTGTATAACACACATCAATGGCATATATTAAAATATATTAAAACCATATCTATGATTGTATCCTTAATGAAGCGACTCCAGTTTCTAAGTATGCATGACCTATGCCTCCTCTTCAGTTATCATTGGAATATTACCTAGAAATGGGAATATACACAGTTTAGACTTTTCTTTCTTTTTTTCCTTTTAAAAAACAAATTAGACTTCAACCAAAGGAAAGCTAAAAGAGGATAAAGGAAATGGAGGTGACCAAAGTGGGAGGGGGGAATGGTGCAAGCCGTGTATGGTGGCAGCCATGGCGGTGGTGGCTAATTTGGAGGAATGGATGAGGGTTAGTAGTTTAGGGTAGAGGGGGTGGTGGCATTGGGACTAGGAAGTGGTGAAGCTGGTGATTGGCGGTGGTGTAGGGTGGCAATTAGTGGTGGTGAATCTGGCAAATAACGGTGGTGTAGGGTGGCATACGACTAAGAGGGAGAAAGAAGAAGGGAGGAGAAGGGAGGGTGTGTTGGGGTGGTTGCAAGGGTTGGGCACTTGTGTAAGGTAGCTTTGTCATGGTGGTGGTAAGGAAGGAGAAGAAAGGGCCGATGGTGGTGGTGGTGGAAATGCAGCTAGCTAAGATTGTAGGTGCGGGAGGAGGAAAAAGGGGAGGAGGAAAGAGAAAGAGGTGGCTCTGCATGTGAGGGTAAGGCGTAGGTAGAGAAGAGCGGTGGAAGGGGGATATCTGGGTGTTGAGGGCAGTAGTAGCGTTGGAGCTGGTAGGGGTGGAAGAAGGAAGAAAAAGAGGGGTGACAACTTATAGGTGGGAGAGGAGATGAAGGAGAGGCTTTAGGGGGTACTTATAGATAGGGAGAGGGAAAGATGATAGGGGAGGTCAACAGCTTCAACGTGTATGGCTTCAGGGGGAAGGTGATTGCAGGTTATACAGGGGAAAGGGTACAGGAAGTAAGGATAGGGTGAAAGGGTGCATGCCAGTGTGCATGGCATTGCCTGGCCAAGAGAGAAAAGGCGAGAGAGACATGCGGCGTGTAGGGTGTTAGGATAGGCACAAAAATGGAAGGGGAGGCTGACAGGAGGAAGAAGATGGGTTGGTGTGTCCATAGTCGGCACGCAATTTAAACCCTCTTGTTGATAATTGTAGTACTGGTAAATAAAGATATCGTTCTTTACCGGAGATTGGGAGGGCTCATTTCTATTTAACTAACTTAAAAATAATAAAAATAAAAACCCTAAATTACACAAAATAAATAAATACGAAAAATACTAATGGAGGCTATAAAAATAGAAAATTAATAAAAGCAATAAAAGTAATAAATAAAATAAAATAATAATAAAAATAATAGATAACCACAGATATGATAAATATGCTAAGGAAATTAAAATACACCACTATATTAGGTTAAAATATAATATTAATTTCTAAGTCAATATTTAATCATGAGAAAGAAATCAACCAAGTTGTACACCAAAAGTAAGTCCTTACACCTTATATTACTTCTCTAAAATAATTAATACAACAAAGCATCAATATTAACCCTATTAAATACTAACAGTATAGTAGAAAAAAGCGACTCCTATATTTAACTAGATTTAATGCATTAAGTATAATTGGAAGGATGTCAATCTAAGTACCAAACTAGTACACTAAGCATATCTAGTTGTATTTCCCTTCTTTGAACCACACTTATCTAAATATTTTACTACTTTAGTTAGAATCACAAAACTATTAAGTGAATTGTTATCTAACCTAGCTGCAATGTATACATATAAATTCTAGCATATTTATATGGTCACCTCGCAAATAAATAATCCTACATACTGTCACTATTAGGAAACTAGAATAAGGCATGCACCATATAAATTATACTTGACAGAATTATATGTATAAACGATAACAATTAAAATAGAGTCAAGGAACAATATTATGAAATAAAGAAAAATAATATCATATCTCAAACTTTAATCTAAGATTTTAGCCTATTCTCTAGCAATAAATAATCAACAAGTCATAATAATCGAATTAATTACTCAAAAATATATATCCAAAAATATAAATTAAAAATAGAGAAAGAAATAATCGAAATTAATTATGGATGAATGATCAAGAATTTATTTAGATGAAAACTTAATTTTATCTAAAATATATCTTTTTCGGTATACTTTTTTCTTTCCTTTTCTCTATTCTCTCCAACGCTGGCATAAGTTTCTGTGTTGTTTCCTTTTCTTTCTCTTTTTTTTTTTTTTGGCCAATGGCGCACAGCCTCCCTCTCTTCTTATCGACCGCTGCTTGATTTTCATGTTGCAGTCTTCTCTACCCTATGTCGCTAGTCATTGTCTGTCTTTCTATTCTTCCCTGGACCCTGGTTCTCCTGACCTTTATTTTTGCGACACTTTAGCTGCTTTTCTTCCTTGCTTTTGTTTTTGTCGCACGTCCACATAAGCCCTCCCCTTATGCGACTTCGTTTCTACGCCCAGCTTCTATCGCTCATCCTATCCTCACTTAGTCACTTTTGTTCTCTATGCCTCCTGAAGGCTTTTCTATTCTCTTTTTATTTTTCATGTTGCCCCTCTCCACGTCACCTTTTCGCCCCTCTCACCCTCCAGGTCAGCCCTGTTGTTATGCGACTCCCTCCTTATTTCTCTTCAGCCGCCCCACCTCCAGCCACCTTATTCTAAAAATTAAAATCTAAAAAATTAATCTAATATTTAAAAAAATTAATTCGAAATTTTGAATATCCGATTTGATTTTTAAAAAACAGAATGGATATCCAATATGATTTTTTAGTGGATAATCTGATCTACCAAAAATATCCGATTTTAAGAATAAGTCAGTTATATTCAAGTATAATTTAATTTATAATCTATTTTTTTCTTTCAATCTTCAAGTTTGGATCATTTTTTTTACTATAGTACATAAGTCAAAAAATAATAAACAAGTGCTTCTGCAGAAAAAAAAATTTAGTTATAGATTATGTATATAAATTTAATAATCGAATATATCCAAAATCTGATATGATATTTCGGATATCTGATGTTTCGGATATCCGGAGTATTCAGATGCGGATTCGGATATAGGATATCGAATATCCGGTCGGATCTGATATCCGACAATTCACACCCCTACCCTATTTGCTATATGTTTTTCTTATTTTTCGGCCTTTGGGACTTGGTCCAAAGGTCCAACTTTTTTCTTTTATTTAAAACTTACCTGTAAAATAAAATTAATAAATAATATTATACTCCAAATTTATTTAATTTATGTCTTTTTAGCTCAAATAATAATATTTATGTAATTATTATCACTTAAGTATAAAATCATAATTATTCACCTATATTACTTAAATAAAATATCAAAAACTAAGATTATAATGGTATAAAATATATCAAAATATGAACTTATCAACGAACGGGGAAGAAAGGGAGAAAAAAAAAAGGGAAACGAGCGTGGCTCGCCCAAGGGAGGGAAGAAAGAAAAAAAAAAGAGGCATGGGCCAGGATGGTGCAATTGGGTCGGTATAGCACAACCCAAAGAGAAAGAGGAGGAGGGGAAAAAAGAAAGGAGAGAAAAAAAGGAAAGGAAGAAAAAGGAAAAAGGGGGGGAAGGAAAAAGAAATTTTGGGTGTGGGATTTAGGTTAGATTTTTAGAGTAAATTTCTTTATTAGTAGTAGTAGTAGTAGTAATAATAATAATAATAATAATATATAATTTACCTATAATTAATTTAAGATAATTAAATAAAATAAAATTTAGAAATTAGGTTAAATTAATTTTTTTGATAAATAAATTTTAGGATTTCAAAATTTTTGGATATTACACATCTCGTCCCATAGTTTCTTTAGTCTAGTAAAGAATGTAGTAATTATCAGTTCCCTGTGACTTAGAAAAAATGTCTTTTTGAAGTTGATAAAATTACACACCATCGGAAGTACTATAATTCTCTTGCAACTCCTTCCAAATCTATGAAGTTGTAGTGATATAGATCACACTTTTTGTAATCTCTTTGCTAAGGGAATACAAAATCTAATTAGTTACCATTGAATTACATCTAATCCACTGGCTGAAAAAGGGTGAAGTTGAACTAGGCTCTTGAAGAGTGCTCTTGATGAGATGGAGTTTGTTTTTGGCTACTAGGGGAAATCGCCATTGCCCTTTTCCAAGCATGGTAAACCATTCCATTAAATGGTTTTGAAACAAGTATGGTGTCAAAATTATCGGAGGCATACAAATATAGTAGATTGGATGGATTATCATATATTTTAAATTGAGTATAGAGATTTTTTGCTTGGTGGTAATAACCATTTTGACAGATGGGAAAGATAAAAGGTAATAAAAAGAATTGATACCACAATATCAAAGAAGTCAAAGAACAGACAATGAATAATTACTATCACTCTGATGCCATGTAGAATGACAGATTAGTGAGGTCGAAAAAAAGAGGAAAATATGAGCCATAGTTTCTATTTCTTTTATTTTTATTATATATGTCAATGATAATCCCAATCTCTCTACATTGTAATATATGTGTAGCTTCATCTAGTATCTCCTAATATTTAGGATTCTAGTTATAGTATAAGATATGATAATCAATAAAATAAGCTAAAGAATAGGAGAATAGATTAGGTAGAATTAAATAAGGGTAGAGATATGTGAAGACTTCTACTAGATCTTTGATTGTGTAAAGTTGTTAAGTATGGTTTGACATTGGGCATAATAAATACTTGTAGTTTGCACTAGACTTGGATCAGCTGAGAGCCTGAGAGTGAGGATGTTAACACAAGTACATTCAATTTTTCTATAAACTAAACCCCTTTTTTCTTAGATGAACCTTTGGATATATATCCACACTTCTTGTTAATTTATCACTCCATTTAATTATCTAAAAATTATTTTATGAAGTACTACATGGCTTGGGTGTTAATATTTTAGCTGGGATCATTTAATTAATATTTTTCTTCATTCATTTGGTATATCCATGAATTTTGTCATTGTATGTACTTCTTGTTCCTGTAATTTTTCTATGTGTTGATTATTCTTCATTCTCCTATGTTTATATCATTTTAGGTTGATGATAATAAAATATTAAAATTTTCTATAATGAGATGGAATTTAAATTTGAATTTGAATCCTTTTTTACTCTCCCTACCATTGTGTTGTTTTTTGATATTATTTACATGACCAATCGGGTTCTCCATCTAGCATTTACAACTTACAAGAGATTGATTGCCTCCCAAATTTCTACATGTAGTTCCTCCTTTCTTGGATTTTCCTATCATTCATTTATTAATCATTCAATCTCTTACTAATTATTCTTTGTGTCTAATTTTCGTTATACTTAACCCTTCCCTATTACCTTTTTTTTTCATTACGTGTGTATTTCCGCATCATATATTTCCTTGGTTTTACAATAGTAAGCGTATAATTTTTTTTTATATTATAAATTATTTTATGAAAAAGATGAAAAGTTGATATTATAATTGTGAATGTATCATTCACTTTCACTCATCACCTCACTAATAGTATCTGGTAATAATGCTAGCATTTTTTAAGTTTTAATATAGATATTTTAGTCAATTTATATAGGGAAACAAAAGAATAAAAATCCCTTTGGCCAACTACATGATTATAAGAATATGCGAGAGTAAATTGTAAGTACAAGGAATTTAGAACTTATAAATTTATGGGCGGAAGAAATAAGAGATTTTATTGAGTATGAGGACTTGAAGAAAATTGGGAGCATGCACTACTATATGTGTATTTACAATAGGTTAGGAGAGGAATTTTTATATGTTCCCTTATCTTTTCGCCAAAACACTTAATTATCATTAGTTGTCTGACTTATACAGAAAAAAACTTATAAGTTACAACTTAATGATTGATTCTATGAGTTGACCCCTATCCACTTCTAAATAGATTATATCTTAGTGTTATGTCTATGGGAGGTATACATATAATAATAATAATAATATAGATGCAACAATGTATCTAATTCTTACTGATCTTCGGTTTCGGTGGTTTTGTGTTCTAACTATTTGAGGCCCTTTTAGCTTTATGAGTCTACCCGAGTTTGAGTCTAATTTACATTGCTTAAGATTACTTTGGTAGGCTGAATTCAATTTAAGTTTTTGACTTTGAATTCCTTTGTGGTTGGATCAAATCATATATTAGGTTGGGCCTCCTTGGTCCTGGTTAAGTTTAAATAGTTTTAGACTTGCTTGGGCTTCGGCTTATATTAGGACAGCCGAGTCAGGTTAGCGCCCAATTTAGTTTGAGCGTGAAATTATATTGATGCACGTCATTACAAGTGATAAAATTTTAAGTATGCCATTTATTTTAGTGTTATTATTATTGATCCTCTGATACGGTATGATAGGCTTGTATACGTATAAATTGTAATATATGTTTATAATAATCAAAATATTTGTGCATCAGATTATAAACTAACTTTATAGTGTATTTAAAATCAACAAAAACTCACTAAATATATACAAATGAATGTAAAATATATAAATACTTATCCAAAATACTTTCCTTTCAATTTTGAATATATTCTATAAAAGATTATATAAAAAAGTGCGAGAACTTTTCTAATCATGCCAAACGAAAACACACTAGATGTCGTCGTCTTTTAAGGCACTGCAACAAATGAGTGAAACCCATATCATTAAAGTCCCAAATATTAGACTCACGGTGCACATGGTGGGCTCCTAAGTCCTTAACGCCTTTGCTTAAACTTCCGGTAACAAGACACAAAACAAGAAGAAAACC
Source organism: Tamarix austromongolica (assembly GCA_039764185.1). Taxonomy (NCBI): domain Eukaryota; kingdom Viridiplantae; phylum Streptophyta; class Magnoliopsida; order Caryophyllales; family Tamaricaceae; genus Tamarix; species Tamarix austromongolica. The sequence goes on along the minus strand of CM077816.1, from coordinate 94,187,716 downwards.
CACGGCAACAAAGACTCCAGGCCAGAAAAGCAGAACTCAATTTGACCAGAAAATAAAATCACCTCCAAATTTTCCATACGCCGGATACCAGCTGCTTTCATCGAATGTCTTGAACTAAAACATAGGAAATTGATGCGCCAAGAATGCTCCCTAGATCCGCATTCGCCACTACCAATCGAACTCTACACAAGCACTTTCTGCGACAGAATAATTAGCTCCCCCAACAAACCCCCCAAAACATGGCAACAGTCAAATACTGTCAAGCAACCTGCCAGATGACATCGAAGCATTGATGCCAACGCAAGTTTGGCAAAGAAACAGGAGAGGGTCCTGGTTACCACAATCCCAGAAAGCAGGGGCCCAAAGACCCGAACCAAGATCAGAAAATGGGTTCGGCTAGCAAGCAGAAAACCACCGGAAAACGTATAAAGGTGCCCGAGCAAAGCACCAGAGGAAACGCCCGAGCTAAAAAAAAAAAGCCCCAAAAAATCAGAGCCTAATAACCACAATTACCTGCATAAAACAAGTTCACTACTTTGCACGATAGTAGTATATTAACAAACAAATATATAACACTACAAGCAGCAACATAAATTAATCATCCATTGTGAAGTCAAAAAGGCAAAGAACCAAACTGAAAGCAGTTGCTGGTGTTCTCTAAGGGTAACAAACATCAGAGAATGCCAAAAGACAATGGTGCTGCCAATGAAAGTATTTCCACGACTCCTAACATGCACACAGCTACTTCCTTGGCCATGTCATTGCTGCCACTATAACTGCATGAATCAACACAATTCAAGACGACTAGTCAGCCTGATGAAAATTACTCGACCAATAATCATCAATTGTACTATCCACAAATAAGCAAAACAAAAGATAAACAAAATTTTCCATCCAAGATTCGTAATTATTTGACGATAAAGCACGCAATCTAGATTGAGGTTACAATAACTCCATCCATTTCAATGAACCAAACCCTTGACTATTCTGCAAAGAAATCAGTAATCTAAATGAGCTCTGTCCAATATATGAACAGTAGAAATATCTGCTCCTTACCTCTGATTTGCACAATGGACAAAGAAAAGGCCCCGAGTTCCATTTCTAACTTTCTTCTTTGAAAAAAGATACCAGCTGTGGTCTCATAACATGGCCAACTAAAGAACACACTAGCTCAAACTACAGATAGTCGAAGGGTTCCCTTGGCAACCAGATTTTCGGTAAAAGATTATTAGTTCACAATGTGAACCATCACTTCTAGGAAAAATATTCAAGAGTATCCTTATCTTATATCATAATTTACCATAAAATAAATATTATAGAAAATCACAGATGTGGTTCAATTAGACTTTTGTTTTCTAAATTAAGTAAATCATATTCTAGGTCAGTTTTTTAATTTAACTTTCCAATTATACCCAATCTTAATATGATTTTACTCAAAATTAGAATTAGTAATTCTTCTTAAAACTAGGTTATTAGGTTGCAGACTAAAGTAGCTATGGTAAAAGTAATAATATAATTAATATAATACAGAAGTTAAATGTAAAAAATGACCTAAATGATACAAAAAAAATGTGATAAACCTAATTTTTCTAAAAAATAACTGGAAAAATAAATGTCTAAACGAACCTAATCCATAATTGACTCAAAATATTATCCAAATCAAATTATTGGTTCATCCACACATCAAGCAATCCAATACATCACAGAGGAGCTGGGCTTCCTACTTTCCTTTTCTATTAAACCGCGCTATCATATGAACCAGACCAGCATGGATTTTATTACCAACTCAATGTACCGGGCTCTGAAAACATTAAGCATGATTCCTTATACTAAACCTAGCACCTTAGGAGGTTTCCCCTTGCTTTGGCTCTATTTGCCCCCAACTTCCCATATATTATATATATATTATACTTTCAACATCAACCATAGTCTAATTATACTTTGTTCCAGACATGATGTGTTGGAAGCTCCAATCCATTTGAACAATGGAAGAAAAAATCTCAACAACATTCAAACACTTATTCATCAATTAAGATTCCCAGCAGAAAAAAAAAAAAAGACACTACACAGGCCCCATTTATAGTTGTCGTCAACCTAACTGTCACAAAGCAATATTAGCAACTGAATAAAATAATCACAAAGCTCATCTTTAAACTATAAATGCTCATAACCGTGAACTGGTTTCCTAGATGGATCTACTTTCCTTCTTCAGCCAAATACATGGCTTCATAATATATTAGGTAAACTACTACCAGAAGTAGAACTACAGATTCACAAAGTATAAAAGAGCAAAAGTCAGTACAACATTTGGAAATGATAAGATTAAGAACTAAGCACCATCCAACGAGTAGCTTCTCTGATAGAACAAAGAAATCAGACTCTCATCAGCTTCAATGAAGAGTCACCAGACCACAGGAGAAGATATTTTTGCGAGTCACAAAGTGTTTTGGTGAAGGATTGATCATTATTTTACTATGGAGGTGACTTGTAGCCTCATAGGACATATCCTTTGTAAGGAGAATGCGTTCTCTTTAGTATTTTTCTTTAAAGTAATTTCTTTTAGCTTATTTTCTTACAAGTGACGTGACCCCAAGAAGTTTCCCTATAAATAGTCAAAGATGTATTAAGAAAATAAGATTTCATGAATGAGAAATACTCGGACAAATTCTAAGTTTCCTCTCTTCTTCTAGCAATTCAATTGGCAACTTTTGTCTTTAGATTGACTTTTGGTATAAGACTAACGAAGAAAATCAATCCAATACAATTTTGTTTTATCTCTTACAAAATACACAAAAATTCCTACTTCTCTGAAACCGTCTACCTCCGAAATTCTGACAAGGAAAATTCTGCCAGTTTGCTGTTAGATTTTGGGTAGTCTTCTGATTACTCTTGATTAGTTTCATGTGTACCATAGGAAATTAACAAGTTCTTCATTTTTTCCATGTCATAATCGTTGTTTCCACAGTTCCAGGAATAAAAAAACCCAATTCTAGAAATTATTTCATAAGTTTTTTGCTAGGGCATTGAACTATCTCAAATAACCAATTTATCAGTTCCATCATGAACCAAATATCAATTCTATGGTGTAAACTGGACAACAAAGCTATCACACTTGCTGATAAATCCCTAAGCAAGGTGTTGTGTCATATGGATTTAAGTGCCTTAAAGATAATCAAATGGTTCAAGCAAAAGTACCTTTCAAGCAAGGTTTGTTTAGGAGGAAAAATAAAGAAATACAAACTATCTAGGGAGCAATAGAAATACAAAAATGGTATTATCTTAATCTGTGGGGAAGGAAATATCTAGGGACAACAGGAATTGAGGTATATAACGCTTCTTGATAATTTAAATATAGCTATTACCATCAGCTGCAGCAACTTTTCATTTTTTTGCATAGTTGCTAATATTTTTTTTCTATAAAACGTTATGGCATCCAATATTTCAAAAAAAAAAAACAGATATATAAAAAATAAGAAGAAAATATGCATTCAATAAATGAGAACAAAATATACATACAATATAGCATAATTCAGAACAGGTAAAAGCAAACCTCTATAATCTATATCTGCTGAACCATGCCTACTTATTGATACATCAAGGGAAACATCAACCAAAATAGCCTTTGCATTTTGGTGATCTGCACAAGCATCTTTGTCGCCTGAGTTCAGACTGGGATATGCCATAATCATATGTGAGCTCAGTCAGGGGAGGTATATGTCGGATTGCGAAGAATCCAATATGGATAACAGATTCACCATTCTGTTCATATGCAATCGGTTGCCAAAAGACATTAGGGGAGCAGCTGTGATTCATAAACCGAGCAACATTTCCGACATCTTTGGCATTGATGATTATTGTAGATGGAACATTGAATTCTTGACTAGAGTCTGCTGGAGTTTCCTCACCAAGAAATACAGGATCATAATTCCATTTGAATGATTTGTCATAAGTACGGCTTGTATCAAAAACATAGTTATTGTCTTCAACATCATTGAACTTGCTTTTATCTAAGACCTCCCCAGCATATTCACATATAAAACTTCCAGCTCTAATAGGATCCCACGATCTCAGACCCCAACCTTTGTCTTTTGTCTTGAACACTTCCAAAGGAAGTTTCAGAGCACTCTGAGATACTCGATTCTTGCAATTCGATTGACATGGACATGAGGAGCCACATTCATATATCAGTGGCTTTCGGCAAACCAAAACCCCATTAGCTGTATAAGGAAAATCACCAGCATTTCTGACATTACAAGAGCAGTTAAGATTACCAGGAGCACAATCCTTGCGACAACTACACCCACGAGAAGGTTCTGACAAGTTGAATGACTGAGAATACCGAAGGCCAGAAAAATAGGTGAAGTATCGAGGCCCTTTTTCATCATCAACATCATTAACAAGGGAAACTGGTATACTTTCAGCCCCAGAAGTGAGATCAGGAAGTATAAGTCCTGGCCTTGTAGAATGACCAGCTTTCCAGCTCTGGACTGATTGCCAAATAGAAAAGGCTGAACTTTGTCCAGGTAATCTGACCAACTTGTATTTGAAAGAATTTACACCAGATTTTGCTTTCTCAACCCATGACTCTTGAATGGTGTAAAGCCCATCATAGAAATATACTTTGGACACCGGAGTTGGACTATGTGGATCCTTTACACTCCGTATAACCCGGATCTCATTAAGCCGACGGGAACTTTTGTCAAGAGCAAGGTTACCTCGCACAAGCTTTTGATCTGAGACTGCCTTGCCCTTATAGCTGAGGTTTCCCCCTTGGCCAGTGTATACTATGAAGTCCTTGTCTTCGGCATTATCATCATATCCACCCGAAGAAACGATGCTCACGGCAAGGGGCTCATCATCTGCTTCAACCCTGACAGACATGTAGTCAATTCCAGCCATAGAGGGAGCATGCAATCCTATTACACACATCTCCATACGGAAGTAGAATATGTCTCCAATTACAATCCCAGGAATTGCACCTACTCTCTTTGTCATATTTGTCCGAACACCTGTGGACATCATAATGTTGCCTGATCTCAAGTCAGCACGCTTTGACGATGCTTCTGCCATGTCCTTGGAATCTTCGAGCTGGCACAGCCTCCGCCGAATAGCGTCAAATTTTAACATTATATAATTAACCAAATCCCTATCACCATTCTCCCTTTGGGCCTGGGTCAGACATAGAGGAGTATCTTGGATGGCTGTTTTGATTGCTTCAGCCGACATTTCTCGGTCCTTCTTCAAGATTTTCTTAGATGAGCCAGGTGGTCGCCCCCGTTTCTTGCCACTTGTAAACCCATCTCCACTGAATTCAAAACTCACATCGTCCCTAGAATATTCCATTGATGAGTCAGTGTCACCGTTTGATGCTCCAGAGAAATGTACACCCATTTGTGGGGTGCCGAATGATCGCAGGGGAACTGCAGCTGCAGGAGTTGCAAAAGCGCCATCTTGGTTGGGAAACTTGAAAGCAGACTCAGTCTGGGGTTGTGGTTCAGCAGAATTTCGAGCACCCTGAGGCACACTAAAGGGGTAAAAGGGAGTGAACCCCGCTGGGAACGGACCAAAAGGAGCTGAACAAACGAAAGGGGGAGCTTCTGGAGGATTCGGAAACATCGGGACCAGCGTTTTCAGAGGTTTAACATCAAAGACTCTAGATTTATCAACGGAAATGACGCTAGGACCAGAGGCCTGTTCTGACACCCCTTCCATTTTAAACCTTTTATCTTATCCAATAAGTTAAACTCGCTATACGAGCTCACAAAATAACCTTACAAGTAGGTATATTCACCGCCAGAACCACTTCCGATCAAAATCAAACTCAGACCAAAACAGCGTTTAAGCCCTCAAAAACGACCCACGATGGCACAACTCCCTACAACCAATCAAACGCAGAATGAAGCTTCCCGGCCTACTGCCCAACAACGCGAGCAATCAACTCCACAAAAATAACATTACAACAAGAGTTTGACCTCCGGGCTATCATTTAAATCACCAGAGGGGAGCGGCTCAAAATGAAGACAAATTAAAATAACTTGAGTAGCTAATAACCAATTTACCTGGCGAAACTAAGATTCAAACTGGAAATCGTATCCCCTGCAACATGGAGCCAGAAAGGATAAATTACAGTAGCATTAAAATAAGCACGTGCAGCAAGAGGCTTGAAAATGGGGTTAAGTTCTGGTCCAGATCAAACAGGATAAATTTCATGGATCTGGAAAGCCAATTTTCGGGCGAGGAACAAAAGTAGGAAGAAAGCAAGGACGGAATTAAAGCAAAATTGAAAACTGTTTATCGAAATTGAGAGCTAAATTACATGTCAAACCTGCTAGGTATTTTACACAGGGAGGCGAGGGATATGAACTGCGAGGCGAGTGCTGGACTGCTGGTAGAGGGATCAAGAAAGAAAATGGATCGTAGAGAACACTTCCTGTGTTTATTTTTTGTGCTTTATTTTAATTTAAATAGTAAACGCTCTCCGGTTCCACTTCCACCGACTCAAACATGTAATGTATATATGTAATTGTCAAAATCAGCATAATTTATGCACGTGGAGCGTCAATCAGGTAAAATTCGAAATTTAGCATGTTTTCATCATTTCATTTTTTGCTTTCATTTCCTTCGTTTTTCTTCCTTGGAAGTAATTTAGTAATAGAAAATCTTGTTATATTTTTTTATTTTGTTAATCATATCCCTTAAAATATGGATGAACATTTGATTTATTTTTATAATAATAATAATTTAAAAATACATGATATGTAATCGTTGTTCAATGATTTTATATGTAAAACATTTGCATTTGGTACTTATTAATTAAACTATAGTTGTTGGGGCTATTGTCATATTTTTATTTATTTTTGTATTATCTTTAGGTACCATCTCATATAATTAGAATTTTTTTTTAGAAATAAAAATCTAAATAATAGCATTTTATTTTTTGTGGTAATATATTATACAAAGATGAACCAATAAAATTATATTGAATAAGGATAAATACTCCTCAATATTATATTAGGTCATAGAATATATATAAATAGATATAAGTCAAATATTAAATATACAAATAGATAAATAGACCATGAAGGAATTGAATGGGTATGGGAAAAATTAATAAGATATAAGTTGAAATTAAAACATCATTCATCACTTAATTACCTCTTATTCTTTTTTTTTTTCAAAACAATGTCATTATTTTATACAAATTATTTTTTCAATAAAATAAATAATTAAACAATATCCTTCAAATATAAAAAAAAAAAACATTCATTTGATATAAAGCACATCTAAATAATATTTATTATGTCATGATGAAGTGTTTAAATATATAAAAAATTATTAAATATATATAATAACCTTAATAGCATATATATTAGTGAATTTACATAATAGTAGCATCTTACCCTTCCTTATATCAAGTTTATTATTCACGCCTAAATAGTGTTGAGTAATTAATAGAAATAAATAAATATGTAAAAATATTGTACATATAGTAAAGTATTTTGAAACATTTCAAGCTTAGTAAATGTATACTTGATATCAAAATATATGCCTTAACAACTACCGAAATCCTTTATTTATTTCAAAAACTTAATTTATAATTTATATTATAATTTTTTTTTGTTTATGTAAGAGATGAACAACTAGCAATTATTAATGATAAATATATTTAAAAATATATATTTAAATAATCAAATTTCTTATTAAACCATAGCATAGTTATTAAGCAATTATGGTGTAAATTAATTATGAAAATAAAATAAAAGTTTTGCAATAATTATATTATTTTTATTTATTATAGGAAGATTTAGATTTAGGCAAAAGAAATGTTGATTAGTAACTAATATGATTAATGACAAACATTCACTTTATTTGCATAATAAATGTCAAACATTTACTATTTCAATAATTAATGTACACACTAATTTCCAAATAAATGTGGTGTGGTTTAATAATTTTATTTATATGATAAATATCTTAATATATACTCCTTTCATGCCTAAAAGCAAGTCATTTTAGTAGTTTATACACTTTTCCAAAAGGCAATAAATTTAAACTTAAATTTCTAATCACATCAATTATTTAAAAAATATCAATAAATGTATATATAGAAAATAAAATAATAAGAGTGAAAATGAAAATTAGGCCTTGAAGTTTCTAAAATAATCTTTCATTTAAAACAAAAAAGTTTATTCAAAAGATTTTCATTTTAGAAGTGGAGAAAGTATATCATTTATAACCACTATTTTTTCAATAAATGGTAATTTTTAAATACAAATTATGACTTAGTTTTTGAAATTAGGAAAGGAATTTGGTGGCCATAATAAGAAAGTACCCCAAAACCCTAATTTTAGAAATTTTAGCCAAGTAAGGATTTATTAGGAAAATTAATTAAATAAATTATTTTTATTAAAATAAAGAGGAATAAAGTAGAGCTAATCAAGAATAAAATAATAAATATTTTAATTAGAAAAATTTTGGGTGTTTTACTAATTAAAATGAAATTTAGGAAAAACCTTTCAAAAATTCTAAATTTGTCTAAAAAGGAAATTAAATATTATTTTATTTAAAATATTATTATTTTTAAATATCCCAAAATACCAAAATATTCTAAATATCCCAACTCACCTGTTTTTCTTTTTCTTTTTCTTTATTTCTTTTCTTTCCTTTTTCTTCCTTTTTCTCCTTTTTTTTTCTTTTTTCTTCCTCCTCCCCAACCTAGGCCAGCCCACCGACCCATTTTCCCTTTTCCTTTCTTCTCCTTTAGCGCGGCCCAGTACGCCGCATTTCATTTGTTTTCCTAGCTGACCGGTCCGGTTCTTCCTCTTCTCTTTTATTTCTTTCTTTTCTTCTGGATTGCCGATCCACGCCCCATCCTCCTTCTTCCTTCTTCTTCCTCCCCCGTCGACCTGCAACTCTGCCCAAATCCCCGAGAATTTCGCCATCGACCACACCCTATTGACCAGCCTATTTTCCCTCTCTTCCTCACTGATTCGTCGGCCACTTTGACCCAACCACTCATCCCCTCTTCTTGCATGATTTCTTTTCTTCCCTAGTCCATCACAGGCCAACGAAATAGACGTGCGTCGGCTTACCGCCACTAGTCGGTGCACCTCACCTACATGCCCTATTCTTCCATCTCCCCTCTGACCTTATCCCCTCCTTTAGCCCTATAAATACCCCCATAACCATCCTGGATTCAAGTTTTTTTCCCGCAACCCAGAAAACTTCTCTCGTGCACCACCGCTTTTTTATACGCTATTGTCGTAGCCGTCGCCTAACTCTGTCATTCAAACCACCCACAACACCACTCCTTGCACCATCCTCTACCTAACTACACTTCCCTCCTCCCTCGATTTGCCTTGCACAAGCCACCCTAGCCGTGCAAAGTCACCTTCTAGATCAACCATTCCTTCTACCTCCGCCGCCCTTCGCACCACCATTAGCCACTACTCTCGCCGTAACCACTGCCTCCTACACCTCCCAAACTATTCTACAGACTTTCCTCTACCTCCCCTACCATTCTTTTCCCCTTCCTCCCTTTCCTCCTCCCTTTCTCCATTTCCTCCACTTTCAACCACCATAACCGCCACTGTGCACCGCCACCTTTAACTGCGCCACCACCTTCATTCCACCTAGGCAACCATCAACACCCCAACTTCCACCCTCTTTCTCCCTCTCCTTTTTCCATCACTCAACTATCTCTCTTTTCTTCCTTTTTTTCGACCGCCGCCGCCGGTGCCGCCAGTCACCACCAACCCAATGCGGTACCCTAAACCCTCTCAACCCTTAAACCTTAATTATGCAAGCTTTATTTATTTAATTTTATACTACTACTACTACTACTACTATTATTATTATTATTTCTATATAGGGCCGAGACCCTATTATATCACTATTTCGATGATTATAATTATTATTTTAATATATAGTCGAAACCCTACTTTACCTTGTTTTTGATTAATACCATTATTTCTATTATCACTGTCATCATCATCATCATCATCGTCGTCATCATCATTATTATTATTATTATTATTTCAGTGAAGGGTCAAAACCCTTATTTCACAATTATTTCGAATTATGCTATTATTATTATTGTTGTTGTTGTTGTTGTTGTTGTTATTGTTATTATTATCATCATTATCATTATTATCATTAGGATAAGGTCTTCAAATCTTATATTATCATATTTTCTAATATTACTATTATTACTTTTATCCTTAGAAAAATCAGTAAGTAGTTAGTGTTACTGCTATTATATTTTTATTTTATCTATAATCCTAATCTTAGAATAAAATAAGAAATATTAGTATTTTTGGTAGGAGGAAAACTAATCCTTAGTTTTCCCTCTTATAGGTGAGACCTGTCAAAACCCTAAGAAGGCGTAGGAGCGTGATCCAAGACTGGTGTCGTATTAGGTAAGGGTGTAGCTAAGGCCTTATGTGTGTTATGTACCTTATATGCTTTGTATGCCATGTATCATGATGTCTTATGTATCTTATGTTTATCGTTATAACTATTTTATGTGTAGTGTGGGTTGGAGTTGAGGTATGTCCATGTGTTATTTTATGGCATGTGTATAATATGTGTAAGTTGTGATTATAATGTGATGTGTTGTGGCCCTTTAAGACATACATGCTAGGATAAGTTGTAACACCCCCAAATTTCACTCTTGAAAAATTTCGTTTGAGACAAGGGTTTTAGCGGAAGCGAAAGAATTAAAACCATAAACTTGGGGGTATTACCGCCACACTTAGTACCAGACCGGTTCACTCCTACCGTTCCGATACTAAGTGCTAAGGCTAAACTAAACAATCATTAAGTAAGAGTCATCAAAACATAGGTCCATAGTTAACATAGACCATTCACGAAAACCACGAATCAACAACAGTTAAAATATCGTTTAGGAATACAACCTCGAGTACGGTTTCAAAACAATAAGCGTAGTACAAAATATAGCCAAATAAAACAGATCCCAAGGGACCAATATCCGGATCACCTACTCACTCAAGCCAAGCCTTCCACCCCACAATTTGTAACCGATCAAACCTGCATAGGAGGTCTGCTCCCCACCATTGGTGGATCATCACAGGACTCATTCAATCAAGGTAGTATCAGTACGGGTCCAATACTGAGTAAGGGCGTTGGTGCGCTAAGGCCAAGCATACAATCATACAACATAACGTACGTAGCACAATCATATAGACAACATGCGATAACCAGCAAGATAAGGTCCGAATACTTTCCGGTGGCTTATTCTTATTTCTCATTAATAATAATACGTTCATTCCACACATATTCTTTAATAGTCCGTGTGAGTGCGGGAACCCCACTATTATAGCCGGTGGAACGGTCACGAGGGCCATGCCCTCCCACTATTATAGCCGGTGGACCGGTCACGAGGGTAACATACCCTGCCACTATTATTTGCCGGTGGACCGATCTGGCCCCGACTCACAAGGTGTTCCACTGTAAATATTTGTATCTTTCCCATGTCTTATCATTATTCTAATTAATTTGTTGAGCACGGAATCCCCCACTATTATAGCCGGTGGAACGGTCACGACGGCCATGCCCTGCCACTATTATAGCCGGTGGACCGGTCACGAGGGTAATATACCCTGCCACTATTATTTGCCGGTGGACCGGTCTAGGTCCGGCTCAACATCTTTCTCTGTAAGTGGTTAATGTCTTAACATATCTTATTCAAAAGGGTTTCACCAAGGATACACATAAATCATTCTCTTTATGCTTTACACATCACAACCAATAAAATTCCGCGTTCATAACCACCCCTTAATCGATAATACACGTGATAACGCCAAACAACTCTAAGCAGTCATAACCAACCCCAATTGTCCACACCAACCCGTGGTTAACCTCTCTCATCCCTATTTTACCATAACCACCGTACGTAGCCATCCCAAACCTTAATTATCCTCAACAGTCACAATTAGTTACTCCATCCCTTCTTAATCACAACGCCCCAGAGTTAATCACTCAAAACCCTGGTTCCATACGATCATTAACTCCTATGCAAAACCCTAATACCGCCATACCAACATTAATACCACTATACAATCCATAACACCACCATGTAAACCCTAATACCACCATAAGTCATTAATACCACTATACAATCGTTAATACCGCCATACGAATATTAATACCACCATACAAACCCTAATACCACCATGCAAACCCTAATACCACCATACAAACCCTAATACCACCATACAACATTAATACCTCCATAAAATCACAAATAACATCATACAACATTAATACCTCCATAAAATCACAAATACCACCATACAACATTAATACCTCCATAAAATCACAATACCACCATACGAACCCGAATACCGCCATAAGCCATTAATACCACTATGAAATCATTAGTACCACCATGCGAACATTTATGCTACCATACAAACCCTAATACCGCCATGCAAACCCTAATACCACCATACAAACCCTAATACCACCATACAACATTAATACCTCCATAAATCACAAATACCACCATACAACATTAATACCTCCATAAAAACACAAATACCACCATACCACATTAATGCCTCCATAAAATCACAATACCACCATAAGCCATTAATACCACTACGAAATCATTAGTACCACCATACGAACAATTATGCCACCATACGAACCCTAATCCCACCATACAAACTTCAAGACTCCCATGATGGTTCCCAACTCATATTACCTTTTATCCTAACATACATGTCCTAGTGGGTCATAACATATTACATCATAAACATCATACATATAAATGTCATGCTCATGTCACGGAAGCACATACAACGTACCTCAATCTCCAAGCTGCGCTACACATAAGACAAGTTATACACAAATCATATAATACATGGCACATCATGGCATACACAACATCAAACACATCCACGTCATACATAGCACAAGGCCATTAGCTTCGTCCTTACCTAAGGCGACGCCGGGCTTGGAGCACGCTCCTCTAACTCCTTAGGGCTTTGGTCGGGGTTACCTATAAAAGGGAAAAATGCTAAGTATTAGTTTCCCTTATAATTACTATCAATCCTCATTTTAGTTTAAGGTTAGGGTTTTTATTACTAAAAAGGGTTTTATACAAAAACTAGGGTTTTTACTTTAGAATTTGTATACTAGATATTAGTAGTCAAAATATGTTTATTTTTAATACCTATTGTTACAATATTATTAGACCCGTTAGCCCTATTCTTATCATAATAGTGTTCATGCTAACTATAGAAAAATAGTGATAATAATAATAATAAAACTAATACTAGTGACACTAATGTTTATAGTGAGAGAAACCCTAGCATTTTTAAGGCTAAGTCTACTAATGGTGTCATATTCGAAATAATATTATTATAAGGTCACAATATTACAAGTAAACTATTCTTAAGGGTGATAATGATAATAGTTGTATATTCTTGAATAATAAAAGGGTTCAAATGCTTTTGATTACAACAATAAGGTAGTGATAGTAGTAATAATAGTAATGGTTAATAATAGTGTCATAGTAATGAGGTTAGGGTTAATGTTACATGGTATGGTAATAAGGTTCAAGTACTCTTCTTAGTTAAAAACCAAACGATATTACTAGCTTGAGTTAAGTAACATGGGTAAGACAAGATAGTATTATTATTAACAATAGTGATAAATGTGTTAAGTATAATAATAATAATAATAATAATAATAATAATAATAATAATAATAATAATAACAATAGTACAACCAAGTAAGGTTAAGCAATAATAATAATAACCATAGTAAGGATAATAGAAATAATAATGATAAAAATGATAATACTAATAATTATAAAAATAAGACCAAAGTTAAGTATAATATAGGTTAGGGTTTAAAAGAGATGCTAGTATTAGTAAGAAAATAAGAACATTAATAATAAGGACAATAATAATGGTAATAATGATAATAATAATAATAATAATAATAATAATAGTAATAACAATAATAAAAGTAATAATAATAATAATAATAAGTATATTAGTATTAATATTAGTAGAAAATAGTAGCAGCTATATAAAAAGGGGGTTAGGGTTTGGATGGGTGGAGAACCACCTAGGGTCGGTGGTGGTCCGGCGCCGGCGCGTGGCGGCAACGGCAGCGGCGGTGGAGGAGGAGAAGAGGGGGAAAAATGGAGGTGGCGGTTAGATGAGAGGGGAAAAGGAGGAGTCTGAGGTGGGGAAAGAAAGAGCAGGTGAAGGGGAGTGGAGTAAGGGTGGTGGCGTGGCAAGGGGCGGCGGCGCGCGGCGGCGACGGCGGCGGCCGAGGGTGGTGGAGAGAGGTGGGAGATGAGGGAGGAAGGAGGAGAGGGAGGCAGGGAAAGGTAGAGGGAGGGTCTGCTGGGCATTTTGGAGGGTGGAAGGGTGGCTGGTAGCGGCGGAGGAGGCGGTAGAAGGCGGCGACGGGCTGGAAGTGGTGGTTTTCGAGATAGGAACTTTGCACGACGAAGGCGGAACGTGCAGGGCAAGGCGGAGGGTGGTGGTGGCTCGATTTTGTCGAGGGAGGTGCAGGGATGGTAACGGTGGCCAGAGGTGGCGGCGGCTGTCTCCGGTGACAACGAAAAGCCCGTCTGTTTGAGGCGGCGGAGAGGCAGGGTTTCGGGGCAAAAAAAAACGAAAAGAGCTGATCGGGGCTGCCAATGGGGGGTATTTATAGGCAATTGGAAGGGGAAGACGACAAGGGGAGAAGGAGGCGTGCGAGGTAGGTGTGCAGGTGGCCGCCCGGTGGCAGGTGGTGCAGGTTCTGCCATGGCAGGCTGGGTCGGGGAAGGGGGAGAAGAAAGGGAAAGAGAAGGGCACGCGGGAAAGGGAGAGAGGGGCTTGGTCGGAGTCGAAAAGAGAAAGAAAACGACGGAAGAGAGGCAGGGAAGGACGGTCGGCGCTGAGCTGGTGGCTGCCGGTGAGTTCCGGGCTGCAAGTCGAGTTGCAGGTCGGCGTGCAGGTCGGGGAAGAAGACAGGGCGGGGTGGACCGGTCGGTCCAGGGAAAAGAAAGAAAGGAGAGAGGGGGCGGTTCGGCCGGCGTTATAAAGTTTTAAGACAACACGCGGCGTTTTGAGGATTGTGGGAGGAAAACGTCGCGTCGCGTCGAAGGCTGGCAACGGTCATAAGGTTGTTTAGCGTGACGCGGCGTTTCGATGGTACTGAGGGCAAAACGCAGCGCATGGGCCACGGGGGTCGGCGTTACACGGCGCTGGGCCGTGGGCGAGAAGAAGGAAGGAGAGGCGGGGGCCTGGGCTGCGCAGGCCGGGCACGCGAGACGGGGGGGAGAAAGGAGATTTGGGCTGACGGCTGGCCCAAACCAGGGGAAGGAGAAGAAAGAAAAAAAATAAAGGAGGAAGAAAGAAAAAGAAGAGAAAGGAGAAAAAGGAAAAAAAGGAAAATGGGAAAAATGGAGAAATGATAAAATGGTTGGGTTGGAGGTATTTGGGTATCTATTTATTTATATAATTAATTTATATATATAATTTTAATAATAATTATCTTAATTATAATAATTAAATCCATTTTTAAATTAGTTAGGCTATTTTGGATAAATTTCCTTAACCTCCATGCTAATTAGAGAGATACCCAAATTTTCTTCCAATTAAATTCTTTATTATTTTCCTCTTAATATACCTTAATTAACTCTCTACATCTTAATAAATGAGTTTATATAATTAATTTTGCTAATAATCCCTTATTTGACCATAATTTCAGAAATTAGGATTTTGGGATATTACATAAGTAATATGATGATATAGGGTGAAAGGATGAAAAAGGAAAATGGGGAAGTAAGTTAACTAAAAGGGAATAAGTTGACCAAAGGATGTGGGTTTGACCTAAATATTTCATGATCAACGAGTGGAAGAATCTAGGGTTTTGCATGGAGGAATTTAGGGGTTTGTGTGGAAGAACCTAGGGTTTTGCATGTGAGAATCTATGGTTGTGCATGGGAGAATCTAGGGTTTTGCGTGGGAGAATCTAGGGTTGTGCATGGAATAATATAGGGTTTTGCATAGAAGAATCTAGGATTTTGCGTAAGTACGTATGGAAGAATCTAGGGTTTGCATGAGTGAATCTAGGGTTTGCATGAGTGAATCTAGGGTTTCACATGGGAGTTTTAGGGTTTTGTATGAAGATCTTCAAGGTTTTGCATGGGTTGTATAAAGTCTACATGGGGATGAATCTTACATATGGAAAGTTGATTTGAGGTGTGAGGAAGGTAACAGAAGAGTTATTTGAGTGTTTGGAGGCTTTGGGTGAAAAATAGTACGTGGGATAGTATAAGGGTACATAGGAGACCGACATAGGGTTTGGATGGAAACCCTAATATGAGAAGATGGTAAAAAGGGAAAATAAATGAGAGTGAGTGGAGTATGAGATGAGTATGGAATATTATCATGTGAGGGATGAGCACGAGCATCATGGAAAAATAAAAGTGGAAAGTGATAAATAGAGAGGTGACATGTGGAAGTAAGGATGTTAGGGTTTGGCATGCCAACTAAGGTTTGGTGTGACCACCTAGGGCTTTGTGGTCACACGTGTACTTGGTGAGTAAGTGAGATAATGAGAGTCGAATCTAAGAGTTGTGATGTGTGGAGTCTTAAAGTAGTTTGGGTTTGTGAAATGGAGTAGGATGGACCACATAGGCCTAAATTAGGGTTTCTGGATAAAATCCTAGAGTGAGGTGGTGAGTGAACTTGGAGGTGTATGGTAGTGGGCCTTTACCCATATACTTTGGAGTTAGGGCACTAGTGTGATCTAAGGTAAGGAGGAAAGGTTGGTGGAGTAAGTTAGGAGGTGCAGGAATCTTATGATATGGAACGGGTCCGTTGGAGGATAGGCGCATAGAGAATTAGTCATGCATGTCTAGGGTGAAACTTTTGAATAAGACACTGTAAGATATTAATCATGTAAAGTGGAAGATTATTGAGCCAAACCTAAACCAATCCACTGGTAAGCAATAATGGTTAGGGCGCCCCGCCCTATAAGTGTCCGATCCACCGGCTATAATAGTGGTTAGGTGCATTTTGCCCTATAAGTGACCGCTCCATCAGCTATAATAGTGGGGGATCCCGAGCTCAATAAACCAAACCCTAAGTTTGCCAAGACACATAAAAGATACTAAGTATTTACAGTGAAACACCATACAAGTAGGGGCCAAACCAATCCACCAGTAAGTAATGGTGGTTAGGGCGTCCCGCCCTATAAGTAACCGATCCACCGGTTATAATAGTAGTTAGGTGCATGTTGCCCTATAAGTGACCAATCCACCAGCTAAAATAGTAGGGTTCTCATACTCGCATGGATTGATAAAAGGCATGGTGTGAAATGAGTTATTATCAGAGATTAATTAATTTATTAATCCAAACTATAAATGGGCCTTTATGTAATTACTTGAATGACCGTATGCTATTACATTATCATGTTAGGCTATATGCTTTTATATGATGACCTTAGTGCACGGTTACCTTACTCAGTACATAGCGTACTGATCACCCTTTTCATGGATGCTTCTCATTCCCACGATTATAAGGCCTTTATGACTTTGTGCAGGTAGGTGATACTTATTTTGATGCATTCGATGTTCATGAGGCATCAAGCGGGGCTGAGTGTAGAGTTGGGACTCGGTACGAAAATCGAGAGTGGTGGGCTGGATTTCTCACTAATTTATGTTTTGATTTTTCTAAATTTATCTTTTACTGTTTGTAAACTTATTTCCTCTTAAGGAACTTCGACTATGTACATTGGTTTATAACTCTTTAACTTCGCCATCTGAATTCTATTTTACAATCAATTAATGCTAAATTGAATCCTTGTTTAGTTTTGATTTATATTGATCATTAAATTTCTTTTAACCTTAGCACTTTGTACTAGAATGGTAGGAGTAAATTGGTCTAGTACTAAGTGTGGCGGTAGCATTCCCGAAATTCACAGGTTCTAATTTATTCCTTCCATTTAAAAAAAATAGTGAATTTTGGAGTGTTAAAATTTTGGTATATTTTCTTGCTAGTATTAATCACCCAACAATATGTAAAAGTTTGTTAATAAGAACATATGTTATGCTTATGGGTGGACCTAGAGTAGGGTAAAATGTTGTTTAGTAAATTACCATACAATAAAATTGTGATATATACTTGTAATGTTTTCAAAATTTTACCATATAATATTCCTAAATATTTACCTTTTTTTTAAATTACTTGTAATGCTTAAAAAAAAGATACTAAAGCATTATCTATATACACTAATTTATAATAATGTGTGTTTGTGAGTGTGTCAAGTTGTAACATTTCCAACCATATATGATAATTTTAACAATTTGAGACTATCAATTATCCATATACAATAAAATTAAATTCATTCTAGTTTATATACACTTAAATTTATCATTGAACTATAATATTCTTATATATTATTATTAATTACTAATCTATAGTCATTCTAGAAACTTCATGTATAATTTCTAATACATATGATGTTTCTAAATTTCCAATATCATTATGACCTATTTGGCTAATGGGAATAAGAGGGTAGGAATGAATATGAAAATAAATTATTGAAATTTGATTTAGGAATATAAAAAATCTATATCTTTAGTATGTGGAAATAAGATTGGGAATAAAAATAATTAATTTACTCAAATGTCCTTTTAAGTCTTGTATATATGAATTATCATAAGTTATTAAATAACATTATTTTGATCTTTTAACCTCTATTTTTATTTTCTAATTCTCATCACCCACCCTCCCAGTTAATAAATTGTTGGGGTAAAAGCTATTAAGTTCCATTATCACTCTCCCTACCAAATTTCATTCCCACCAAACAAATGCTATAATATATTGAACCCATCTTTTAATTCCCATTCCCATTCCCCAAATCCACCAAAAAATGCTCATTAAGGTTTGTTTTCCCGGGCTTATTTTTATGATTTATTAAATTAGATCAAAATTGTTTAAATTATCTCACATCAAATTAGCAAAATTCTTATAATAGTTAAAAATAAATAAATTTAATAATAATAATAGAATATTTTATTTTATTTTATTTTACTTTTTGTTAATCATATCCATTGGTGTTATGGACAAGCATTTATTTTATTTTCTATAACAGCATTAACTTTGGGACATATGGCAAATATATACATAGTTCAATGTTAATAAAGGCTAAATATTTTTATCTATATTGTTTTAACTATAGACGTTAAAACTATTATTATATTTTCCTTTATTTTTTTGTTATCCTTCGGTCTCATTTGGCATGATTAATATTTCTAAATTATTAACATATAAAATACTAGTATTTATGTAGTATATCATATGAAGATTCGATAATAAAACCATATAGAATAAGGATATATCTTACAAGAAACTAATACATTATTGATCAATTTAGTGACCAATATGTTTTTTGGTCATTACTGATATATTATTAATTACCACCATAAAAAAATGTTGCTATTGGTGTATCTATTATGACCAATATAATTTTTGGTCATTAATCATTAATTTATTTGGTTGCCAAACGCATTTAAGGCTCATATGTATATGATTTATAGTGAGAGGGAAAAAACTAATCTCTAAAGAAAGAAAGAGAGAGGCAATATAATGGGGAATAAACACATACACAAACTTATTAATTTCTTAATTTTTTTATAAAAAAGACAAGATATAATAAGAGAAAAAAAAACACACACACACACAAACCCAAACCTCTTAATTCCTTAAAATCCAAAAATAAAATGATTCAAGCGAGGATACGAGTGCAATTTCTTCTCAAAATTTTTAAAAGGTTGATTTTAGAAGTTGATATTGTGTCCACTTAACCTTTGCACCACCATACCCTACCTTCAGTGGCCATTTTAAACCATTGTACCACTCCCTTTGCTAGCCATTTTGCACCACTGTTGCCTTCACTAACGATGTTACACTACCACTATTGCAGCTAACGTCTCTCCTACCATCACGATTCTCTCTTGCCTTCATCCTCGATGCCAAGAGTAAGCCCTAATTCTTAACCTTAATTATTATGTGAATACTTATTTTGCTATTTTTATTTTAGCTAAACTTAATATGCAATTGAGAAATGATAAGTTAGGGTTCCTTTGTTCTCTAATTGCGTTATGATGTTTGAGGAGATTAAAATCAAAGTCTAAACTTGTAAATGTTAGATATGAAGGACGATTGTCATGTGTCAATCTTATTGAGAACATGATTTTGATATCTACTCTCATGGAGGAGGTTGAGTGAATTGATACTAGATCTTAGCTATAGAATATCAGTATTTTCTTTATTACCCAGATTACCTTGTTGAAATTATAACTACTTGACTAGTATACTAGAAATGAGAAACAAGGGTTACTTGTAAATGTAATATATAATACGAGCCATAATTAGAGATCAATTATATTTCTACTACAGACTTTGATTAATGATAATTTCTTAAATGGAACTTATATGTAAGGAAATCATGGAATCATATAACTATGGGCTTCTCGCTTTAGCAACTTCAAGTAGTGGTTGATTTTCAGCTTCGATGGCTTGGTTTAGCTTGTAGATGGTGGTAAAGCCATAAAGGCGAGTTCACAGTTGTGGTTTACAATTCTAGCTTGTATAGTGTGTTATGGTTCACTATTGTTGTTCATCATTTTTACTTAATTTATACATTGTGGTTCACAATTTTCACACCATATTTTTATATCCATGTTTTTTAGGAGAAATTTCATATTCAATATCTATTGTATCTTATATTGTGATCCTACATGGTCAATTTCAAGAGTAAATAGAGAAACTTGAACTAATCCCCCCCATCATTGTTGCAAATTGATTCAAGAAACAAAATATGATGTAATTAGTGTGCTTTTGTACTTTCTATTTCATTCATTAATACTTTATTAATGATGTTTGGTGTTATATCTGTCATGTATTATTCAAAATGATAGTGTAAGTGTTATGGTCGTAGTCGGCACACAATTTAAACCCTCTTAATAATAATTGCAGTACTAGTAAATAAGGGCATCATTCTATACTGAGGATTAAGAGGACTCACCTATATTTAACTAGCTAAAAAAATAGTAAAAAACTGTAAAATACATAAAAATAAATAAATAAGAAAAACACTAATGAGGTTATAAAAAATAGAAAATAATAGAATAATAAAAGTAATAAATAAAATAAAATAACAAAAATAATAGATAACCAGAGATGTGTTAAATATGTTAGGGAATTATAAAGCCACCAGTAGATTAGGTCAAAATATAATATTAATTCCTAAGTCAATATTTAATCATGAGAAAGATATTAACCAAATTGTACACCAAAAGTATATCTATACACCTCATATTAATTCCCTAAAATAATTAATATGACAAAGCGTCAATACTAATCCTATTAAATGCTAGCAGTATAGTAACAATAAGCATATCTTATATTATAATTGGAAGGATGTCAATCTAAGTACCCAAACTAGTACACTAAGCATGTCAGGTTGTATTTTCCTTCTTTGACTCATAGGTATCTAAACATTTTACTACTTCGTTCAGAATCACAAAATTATTAAGCGGATTGTTATCTAACCTAGTTACAATTCATATATATAAATTCTAGCATATATATATGGTCACCTAACAAGTAAATAATCCTAAATACTGTCACTATAAGGAAACTAGAATAAGACATCTACCCTATAAATCGTACTTGATAGAAATATATATATAAATGATAGTAATTAAAATAGAATAAAAGAACAATCTTAAGAAATAAAGAAAAATAAAATCACATATCAAACCCTAATTTAGGGTTTTAGTCTATTCCCTGCTAATAAATAATCAGTCAGTCATAACTATCAAATTAATTATATAGAAATATATATCTAAAAATATAAATTAAAAATAGAGAAATAAATAACTGGAATTAATTTTGGATGAAAGATCCAATATTTATTTGGATGAAAGAGTAATTAATTTAATCTAAAATAAATTCTACTAGTATAAATTTTTCTCTCTTATAACCTTAATTTCTGTACAATTTTCTTTTTCTTTTTCTTCACTGATGTGCGCACAGCGTTTCTCTTTCTTCTACCCTGTTGACTTTTCCATGCAACACTGTCTCCCTCTGCTGCCCTTGTTTTCTCTGATTTCTTGCGGCTCCCTTCTCCTCACGCCGCAGCTTTTTCTTTTTTGTGGTTCTGTTCTCCTCGATCTTCTCCCTTTTTAAGTTTTTGCGACCATCGTCTCTCAATCCCCTCCATCAACCCCTCCATTACTTTCTTGTCTCGCCTTTTATACCTCCCTCCTCTCCTTTTGCGGCTGCCAGGCTGCCTTTCTTGTTATTTCTGATGCCTCCCTTTTTTGCTTTCTCCACGTCAGCCCTTCTGACCTTTTATTATTTTCGTGCCGCCTCGCTCCTCCCAGCTTCCTTTAGCAGCCCACCTATGCACCGTTTGTTCTTTTATTTCTACTAGATTTGCACCCGTGCGATGCACGGAGGATTCGAGCGTATGAGTAGTCTAATTTTTAAATAACATTTGGTAAAGAAACATTTAGGATAAATAATTATTATATAATTGGTTTCTAAGCAGATATTAATGGTAAACAAACGAAAAAATATAGACAATGAAGAATAACTAATCAAAGAAATTTCATAATTATATCTTTTCAAACGCTTCTTTAAATACAACATTTGTGGTTGAATTACTCTCTGCAACATCATTGTCACATATAAGTATTTTCAAACCTTTACGATTTGTCACTCGAGATATGGCAACATAAAGCTGACCATGACTGAATACAGGTTTCTTTAAGAAAATACCAACATTATGAAGTGATTGACCTTGACTTTTGTTGATTGTCATTGCATATGATACAATTAGTGGAAATTATCTTCGATTAAACTTGAAAGGCAACCTTGGATCAGATGGTGTTAGTGACATTCTTGGTAACAATACTCGTTCACCAGAATTATTTCCACCTAAGATCTTTGCTTCCAACACGTGAGCTCCAAGCCTTGTGATTACCATCCTGGTACCGTTGCATAAGCCAATTGAATGGTCAATATTCCTCAATAACATAACAGGTGTACCAATCTTCAAATGCAATACATGATTTGGGACACCGGAACACTTAAGACTGTTTAGGAATTCCGGAGTGTGTAGATCTTGCAACAAATCACTATTTGAATCAGATCTACATGTTGTATCTGAACTCAAATATGTTTTCTCTTCAGCTGAGTTAATTGACAACATGTATTCATTGACGGACTCTACAATATCAAGAGTTGGTGCTAGGATAGATCTTCCCTCAAAATAAGTATCATCAGTGATATTGCTTGTGAACTCTGGATAAGTGCTTTTCACAATAGCTGCAATTGGATCATTTGAATATTTTATTAATAGATCACTTGGAAATTCGATTGTTGCATGACCATCATTAGGACCTCCAATTGTTCCATCTCCAATGCTTGCAATCCAGTCAGAAAATTGCTTCAACTTGGCACATTCATCGACTGAGGTAAGATTTCGTAACCTCATATTCTTTGTCAATCATAACACCTTGCAATCTCGCCATAAGTATGAGGAGTTGATAGTTGCATGAACAATATCTTGTCGAGTACCCTTAGGAATGACAGGTAATATTTGTCTAAAATCACCTCCAAGAACAACTGTCTTACCTCCAAATGGCTTATCAATACTAAATTGATCGTTGATGCGTAAAATATCTCTCATAGTTTTATCCAAAGCTTCAAAGCAATATCTGTGCATCATTGGAGCTTCATCCCATATTATGAGTTTACATCTTATAATCAAATCAGCAAGTGGACTACCTTGTTTGATGTTACATGTTGAATCTTCGGTTGGATTTATAGGAATCTTGAATCGAGAATGAGCTGTTCTTCCTCCTGGTAATAAAAGAGAAGCTATTTCACTTGATGCCACGTTTAACACGATATCTCCTTTGCATCTAATAGCGGCTGATAAGGTCCTCCATATAAACGTTTTTTCCTGTACCTCCATACCCATACACAAAAAACAATCCACCTTTATTTGACCTTGTTGCCTCCATTATCTCATCATATACATGTCTTTGCTCTGAGGTCATAACATATAGATTTTTATTGAGCTCTTGAGACAAATTTGATCGATCATAACACATTTCCTCACGTATCAATGAATTACCAACGGTAGAAAAAAACTCGGATGGTGGGAATGGTATTGGCTCAAACTCTCTTAAGCTTCTTCCACAGTTTTGTAACAACTTTTCTACCTCTACCAAGCCATAATTTTTTATCTCATCATCTTCCAAATAATATTTCGGGTTTCGAGATGACCGACTTTTACACAATCTTTCCTCATACCAGAAAAGAGAATTGCAAAATCCACATGTGTATATTGCATCTCCAATATCAAAATAATCTACACATATCATAAAATTAATATAAGACATTTGGAAAGATTTATTATAAAAAAATATATGTACAAATACATTTTTGGTTTTATACCGGAAGGTGTTCCACTGTTTTGTTCTATTTCAACATCTGTGAAGACGTAAAGTATTAGACATTTAAAAATATTACAAAGTTCTCCTATTTTGTTTATTATATTAAAATTAAATCTATATGAGACTTTTCTAGAAATGTAATATTCCATATGCATGTATAAAATATATTAATCAATGCATACCAGATAATACGGTTCCACTATTCTCTTCTATTTCAATATCTGTTGACACGTAAATTACAATTACAATAGATATATACATAACAATTACAACGTAAGGAAAATAATTATAAACTTATAAAATAATATTAATAATAAATGTTTACACATATTGGAAAATGAGAATGCTAACCTTCATCGAATTCCAATTGTTGCCCTACGATAGAGGCACCATAATTCTTCTTAGAACAGATAGAAAAGTTTGTCATTTTTTATGATTCTGATAAAATCACAGTACCACTTTCATTTGATGCATGGCATGTTGAATATATATTGGTTGTAGTATTTGAAGACCCATTACTTGACAACCATTTCATTTGATCATCATCATAGTTTAGTTTATAAATAGAGTTTATAGGAGTGCCCGCTGTAAGAAAGGAATAATAAATAGTTAATATAATTGAATACTATAGACATGATTTTTAAACTTCCACATATAAATGTAAACAACTTATTACCATTTGTGATGTCACTAAGAGGAGATAACAATCCCTGAGATTCAAAAGGATTGAACGCACATTTTGTATGTGTATTTTTGTCTGGGATCGATTTTGTACCAATCATATTTAAATTACCTGCATACAAAAAAATAACAATTGTACCAATCATTTATCAATTCAAAAAATTAATGTTAATATATATATTTAATAAAATTTAAAGAATATTATATTATTGTCAATATGTTGTTAATTCATAATGTAAACGATAATAATAATTTAGTATTGTTAAATTGGATTAATATACTTTTGAACCAATTAAATATTTCATAATAATATTACGCAACTATATTCAAATAGTTATAGTTTCATAAAGAGAAAATTTTCCAATTTTAAGCAGGAAGTTTATATTTCTTAAAATCATTATATAATTTTTTTGCATGAAATAATGATGGGGAGTGTAACAATATGGTGTTAGGATTTTACATGAAATGGTATGGTTTTAGGTTTTGCATGGAATTGCATGATGTTAGGGTTTTGCATGGGGGTATTAATATTGCATTGTATTGTGGTTTTGCATGGGGTATTAATATTACATGGCGTTAGGGTTTTGCATGGGGATATTAATATTACATGATCTAGGGTTTTGCATGGGTTGATAATATTACATGGTGTTAGGATTTTGCATGTGGGTATTAATACCACCTGTTCTTATTTGTTTAAATCATTATATAATTTTTTTATTTCAAAAATGTAATGTCAATATATATGTTTAGTTAAATTTATAGAATATTATTTTTTTGTCAATTATGTATGTATTAAATCATTATGATATCTCCTAATAATTATTAGGATTTTTAGGCTTTCCCTAAGAACAATATTATTAATGTTGTCAATTATTTATGTATTAATTAATTATCATATCTCCTAATATTGAATAGGAATTTTTTAGTGTTTCATTAAAAACATTTTTTTTTTGAATTCTCATAGTAATTGATCATGAACAATATGTTCTTAATTTATAATTTAAACAATAATAGCAATTTAATCTTCTCCAAAAAGATTAACATACTATTATTTAATTAGTTATACTCTCATCAAAATAAAATTTTCCATTTTTAAGTAGGCATTTTATATTTGTTTAAATCATTATATAATTTTTTTATTTCAAAAATTTATTGTTAAAAAATAGCTCTCAATATAATTTTACAATATTATTTTATTCACAATTATCTATGTATTAATTAATATTATTTCAAAAATTAATGTTAATATATATATTTAATAAAATTTAAAGAATATTATATTATTGTCAATATGTTGTTAATTCATAATGTAAACAATAATAATAATTTAGTATTGTTAAATTGGATTAATATACTTTTTAACCAATTAAATATTTCATAATAATATTATGCAACTATATTCAAATAGTTATAGTTTCATAAAGAGAAAAAATTCCAATTTTAAGTAGGAAGTTTATATTTCTTAAAATCATTATATAATTTTTTTGCATGAAATAATGATGGGGAGTGTAACAATATAGTGTTAGGATTTTGCATGAAATGGTATGGTGTTAGGTTTTGCATGGAATTGCATGATGTTAGGGTTTTGCATGGGGGTATTAATATTGCATGGTATTATGGTTTTGCATGGGGTATTAATATTACATGGCATTAGGGTTTTGCATGGGAATATTAATATTGCATGATCTAGGGTTTTGCATGGGTTGATAATATTACATGGTGTTAGGATTTTGTATGTGGGTATTAATACCACCTGTTCTTATTTCTTTATATCATTATATATTTTTTTTATTTCAAAAATGTAATGTCAATATATATGTTTGTTTAAATTTATAGAATATTATTTTTTTGTCAATTATGTATGTATTAAATCATTATGATATCTCCTTATAATTATTAGGATTTTTAGGCTTTCGCTAAGAACAATATTATTAATGTTGTCAATTATTTATGTATTACTTTATTATCATATCTCCTAATATTGAATAGGAATTTTTTAGTGTTTCATTAAAAACAATGTTTTTTTGAATTCTCATAGTAATTGATCATGAACACTATGTTCTTAATTTATAATTTAAACAATAATAGCAATTTAATCTTCTCCAAAAAGATTAATACCACCGTACATTTTTTCGTGGTTAATCCTAACCGTCCGTTTTAATTATTTAATACCCACCCTCCCCGTGCCTACCGATTATTTTTTCGTTCCATTGCCTACTGTGCCACAGAATAAATAAAACCCTACTGTCATAATCCTCCCCTAACTGTCCGATGAATGGCACTGTAATCTACACCGTTCATTTTGTAACGTTCTATCATCTTAATATATAAGCAGGTAGGGTTTCTGGAGAATTCTCCAACCCATCTGCGCGCAGCTCTCTCCTCTCTCCTCTCTACTCTCAACTCTCTCATCTCTCCCATCCTCACTCTATCCGATTCTCTGTATCTTTCATGAAGAAAGAAATTTTCGAAACTTACACTCCAGATCTGTATTTCCTATGCTTTCCCTTCTAATTTCGTACTTTAATTTCAGTTCCAGTTATATGATGTTTCGAAAAAAAATTTCTTTGCGAAGATTAGATATGTGATTTCTGTGTATTATAGAAAAGCCGAATCAAAAGTGTGCCACTTTTGATTTTTCTGTCGGTTATACTATATACCAAGAATGATATCTGTTCGATGTTGTGGGTGTATGCATACTGATTTCGAAAATTTCTTATTTTTAGTTAGATCTGGTGGGTGCATATTTCGTGGTTTACTGGTCCTAAAATACCCATCCGGTTCTCTTCAAGTGTTGTATATTTTGCTTTCGAAAGAGAACACTCAAAATAGAGAAATTTGGGTATTTTAGGTAATTTTTTAATTTCAGTTCCAGTTATATGATGTTTCGAAAAAAAAAATTTCTTTGCGAAGATTAGATATGTGATTTCTGTGTATTATAGAAAATCTGAATCAAAAGTGTGCAACTTTTGATTTTGCTGTCGGTTATACTATATACCAACAATGATTTCTGTTCGATGTTGTGGGTGTATGCGTACAGATTTCGAAAATTTCTTATTTTTAGGTAGATCTGGTGGGTGCATATTTCGTGGTTTACTGGTCCTAAAATACCCATCCGGTTCTCTTCAAGTGTTGTATCTTTTGCTTTCGAAAGAGAACACTCAAAACAGAGAAATTTGGGTATTTTAGGTAATTTTTTAATTTTGTCCAAATTTTTTCGAACATATATTGTTGTTGGTTTGTATATCTTTTATGTTGACTTAAATCTGGGTATATTTTTCAGATCTGTTCCTTTCGGAAGCAAGAGACAGATCTAACATAAAATATGGTAACGTTGAAGACATTATTTCGTAATTCTTAAGTATTATTCCTTCTGTTTCTTTCTGAGATTGTATATGTCGCTTTCAGAAGTTTTTGAAAGTCGACACAAACAAACCGGACAAATCTGGGCATTCGAACATGGATCTTTATTTTTCAAACTTGTTCTTTCATTTTTTCATTAATTAACTTCCAAATGTTCTTTCATCTAAAGTATGTAATAAAACCAACAAAGATGCGCTTTCAGATCTATAATTTTCGGGAGTTCAAAAATAGATCTAAGATAAAATAGGCTAAAGTTTATATCATTTGTGTTACTAACATAGATCTGTATTTTTTTTAGCGAGGAAGATTTCTTCGTATTTCTCAACTATAGTTCCTTCTATTTATCTGTGCATTTTTATTTGTCCCTTTCGTAAGTTTCGAAAGTCGACACAAAAAAAGGCAACAAATCTGGGTATTAGAACTCATATCTGTATTTTTCAGAGTACTTGAATTTTTTTTGTTATAAGCCTTGCATATATTATTTCATCTTTTGTATTTAAAGGAAACAAAGATCTGTCGTTTTACGTTGAGTCCCATCTGTTCTGTATTTCAGATCTGTTATTTTCATTAGCGAACACACAGATCTAACATAAAATAGGCTAAACCTTCTGATATTTTTAATTTTTTGGTCTAGCAATATTTTTTTCATAATTTTTAAGTAAAAAACCTTCTGATATTCTCTGCAAGTTTTTCTGTTCCTTTCAAAAGACATTGAAAGTGGACACACGAAGCCCAAAAATTGTGGTATTCAAACTTATCATGTGCTGATCCCTTTACATATGATATGTTGCTTTCAAAAATTATTGAAAGTCAACCGAGATGAATTACAAAAATATGGATTTTTGAACTCACTTTTCAGTCTTTTTTTTTGTATGTTCAATCCCAGCAGGTTTTGTTTTTAGTATTTGTTATGATCAGTTTGTCTGTCACATTCAATATTAGGTGAATATTTTTTATGGTTTAGTTTGTGCTTATGGCTGACATATTTTCAGTTCTGTAATAAGTTTAATAATAATCAAATATTGAGTTTTTATGTTTCAAACAGATCTCAGAGATCATTGGGTGTTCGAAGTTAATTTCTCTTCTGATTAATTTATGTGTCCATGCTTTAATGACATACTTATGCTTTAATTTCTGCAGGTAAGTTGATACATACTTTCTTATTTGGACTTCGACAATATTATAGTGAGTATTCACAATATTTACATTTTGTGATTATTAATATATATTCTTGATTATCTTACTAAAATATTGGATTTAATTTAAATGTAGGTATTGCAATTCTTCATAAACTGGCAACGGTAAAAGTATACAGACATATTTCTCACATATCATATTTATAATTTAATTTATGTATTTTTTGGCATGCTGTGTGTCTATTTCTAAAGTGCTATAAAGTGCTGTAATTGCCTCTATTATGTCACACTTAATGTTGCTCGTAGTTTCAAATTGTATATTAGTATACTTGCTGTCTGTTTATCTATAAGGTGCTATAAATTGATATAATTGCCTCAGTTAGATCACACCTAATCTTACTGTTAGTTGCAAATTGAATATTAATGCTATTTGGTATGCTATGTGTTTATCTCTGAAGTGCTAAAAATTGCTATAATTGCCTCTGTTCTATCACATCTAATGTTTTCTTAGTAGCAAAAGTTGATAATTATCTATAACATTGCTATCACAATAGCTGAAATGAAAATGATAAACATAATTATTTACAACAAAATATTGTTAATACTATACTGAAGTACCTGTTGATACATGATCTCTTGATCTTTTTCCTGTTATTGTAGTTGATGATGTTAATTTCCTCATATTTGGGTGTATGTGTAGGAACTTGTATCTTCTACCCAATCTGAAAGTATGTTACATAAATAGTAAATTGAATAATTAGTATAATCATATTTAATTACTGTAATATAATTCACAATATAGATTGAGCAATGACTTACTTCAGAAGAATGAAAGTCAGGTGAATGTGTTCCTGTTTATATTGTGCTGCAGATTTTTGTTGTGTATGTGTCTATTGTCATGTGTGGCCTGTATGTCTTTTTATAAGAAGTATAAAATTTTTGAACCTAAATTTAAGAGGGAAAACTTTTCATGCTGAGCTTCAGAAAGTAAATTTGGTATATTGTAGATACAAAATTTGCCACTGAATATACTAATTCTTTACTTTTTTTTAAATAAAATATTTCAGGTTATAAAAATATTATTCTAAGTTCTTTAATAAAAGGATCCCCATCTTCCATCAAACTTGACTATAATAAATGGGCAATGATAAAACATTTTGGTATCTAATGTAACAACAGTCAGCAATTATAGGCTTGTGTTCTTTTTTTTGTAATATTATAATTCTCAATGATTTTAATGTTCCCAAAAAGCCAAGTGTAAATTTCTGACTGTTGTTTTGACATGTATTGAGCCCTATATACAATCTCACTAAGTTTTATGAACAACAAAATAGTGGTGATTCATAGTAAATTTTCTTATGGTCTGTTTGTTTGTGATGTAGGGGATCTATTTATTAAGACTTAGAAATAATAATGAGGCGATGATGATGGATGTGTTTTAATTTATATTGGATGATTTTTAACTGATTATTAACAAAAAATTTCAAAATAATCATTTTTCATCCCTTCCCACAGTAGGTAAGAGTTTAGGCAGATTTTTTGAAGGGAATAATCAGTTAAAAATCACCATTTATAAATTAATTGAATGTTAGGCATGAGCCTATGATCATTGGATGGTAAATATTTTGAATCCTGAGCCTCCAAAAAATATAAAAGAATCATTTAGCTTTTATGTTGAATTTCATAAAATTTAGGATAATATTCATAAGAAATACTCGATAAACCTCTTGAAATAACAATCAGATGTATGATTTTCTTATTAAACTATAATATAGGAATACTAAAATTGTTCCTACCCAATTATGATCCTGTCTATAATTTGCTGCGGATTTTTATTGTGTGCACTGTACTTAGTCATCTAATTTAGGATAATATTCATAGTAATGACCTAGCAAAAGAACATAAATAATAATATCGCATTCATTGTGAAAAGTTATTCAAATATAATAGGTCAGATTAAAGAGTATGCATAGATAGGAAAATAGCTATTACATGAGAAGATGAAATCTTAATAATAAAGCGTACATAATTGAAACAAAAGTAATATCAAACTGTCTTCTTCTGCTACATACTAAAGTCACTAATAATGCAGATTAAGTTTGGTTTCTCAACCAAATCACAATTAAGTAACATCAACATACAATAGAAATTTCAAATGCTAGCTAACAAAGTTAATCAACTTGAGAGCACATCAGTTCACTCCTCTGCTCTATGAGCCTAAACTTTCTCTATTTTAACATTGACCCTAGATCTCTTTCTCTTAGGAGCTGTAGTGGAATGATTCGCATCAATACACCTCTTTCTAAATTCTTCATCTGTACTCTTAGAATTGCATTTTGTGCCTTGCTTTGGTGTGCGAACTTCATCTGTCTGAGATTCCACCTGTACAAAGAATACATTATCAGGTTATAAAATAATTATTAAATAAACAATTAATTCACTACAATAATTATGTTTGTGTTATGAATAATACCTGTTCATCAGCTACAGTTTGTAATTTTGAAAGCATATCAGAGTCCTAAAATAATGCACAAATGTTTTTTATAAAATTGGTTCCTTACATAATCTTTCCCTTGAAGTAAGGATTAGAACATATAGAAATATTTTACACTAACCTGACTGTCTAAGGAAGTAGGTCCATAATATTTGGAAACCAAAGCTTCGTCCACACTTAGCTTTATAACTGAATATGCTCCCAATTGTTTCTCCCTCACTTGGACTAAGAAAAGAGCCTTTACATCTATGAGTTTTTCCAAATCTGTTGGAAGCTTTGTATATTCAACATCTTCCTGTGTAAACTTTAAAATGTGATTAAAATAGTGTGCATAAACTGAAACCATAAAAATTATATCATATTAAATCAGGACTTACCTTTGCATTGCTTTCCCTAAGTTGTTGAGCTGATTTACCAATAATTTGTGTACATTCCCTATCCCATAGAAGTAGTGGAATATTTCCTGTTCCGCCAACAACTCTAATTTGTAGCATGTATCTAAGACTTCCTTTATCATTTTTCATACACTTTTCACAATAAAAAGAGTCTCCAATAGGCTTGAGTTTATTTAGGCATTTCTTACATGCTACATAAAACCACTCTCCTACTGTTTCAATTCCTGCAACCCTGACATTGATCCAAAACTTTCCCACCTAAACCAAAATTCAATATTTTTGTTAGTAATGAAACATCTATTATCTATTATATGTATTAAAGAAAATTAATCTTACCTCATTCTCTTGAAGTTGTTCAACTGTTTTGAAAATAGATCTCTCACTTGCTAGCTCCTCTGTTATTGTTTGTGAAGATAATGATTGCCTCTCTTCACAAACTGTGATCTGTGAAGATTCACATTCAGGTAATCTGTACAAAGGTAATTATGTTTAGTTTTCATAGTTCATTGTTGTGAAAGTAATTAATGTGTAGAAGTGTTGAAAGATATTTTCCTCTTTTCGAAATCTCTAATCTCATCCATTGTAGTATCAAGAATTAGTTTTGTGACATTCCAAGTGTTTGATATCCTAACTTCATCTGCAAGTATTAAGTGTAGTTAATGTTAATTTAACCATAAAAAATTGCTAACAAAATAAATATCTATTTTACCATTAAACTTGCTGATTCGACAAAATTGGAGAATAATAATAAGCTGGTTTGGATTTGTCTGTGAAACATATTCACTTAGTTCTGTAGCATAATCTCCCCAAAGTGTGCACTGTACTCTGTTTTCTCTGAAAAATTGTGTAAGTAAATACTTGATATTAACCATTGTGGAAAAAGCATAACAATTTCCAAGAATTCATATACACTTGTCTTACTTTTCATCCTCCAGCACAAAATCCATGTATTTGGTGACTTGGCCATAAACTTCCTTCTCTCTTAATGTGTGTACTATGTAAACTCTTCCAATAATGTCTGTCATCATAGTAGTTGTTAGTACGATAGCTCAAGCAATTCAGTAAGTAGTATATGAATTATAAAAATGAATATGGTACCTGTAAGACATGTTGGTGACCTTGTAGATAATTCTTCAAATGCTGCAAACTTGAATAGGACAGTTGGAAATACTTCTATATTTTTTGACAAATTACACTGTGTAAAATTGTTGAAGTAGATCACATATTTAAATTCAGTAGTTTTTATTTTCATTTGGTTATCTGCCACTATGAAATTCTTGACATGGTAGAGCTCTCCTTCAATGAGTTTTGCTTTATATTGTGGAATATGAGATTTCCTAATTGAAGCATGAATTCTGTTTTCCTGTTTTATTCAAGCAACATAAATTATCAGATTTATTTATATATTTCAAAATACTAATGAAATAAATAACATAAAATTTGCCTGCCAACGTACCTCATTGTCATGAAATACACATTCTAAACTGTATGCTTCATTTTTGTTCCCATAAGAAGGCTTATCGTAAAGCCTAATCAATCGAAGTTTAATGCACCAGTTGCTCTTGGCAGGGTTTATTTCTCTTAGATTTGTGTAGATTGACATGTTATCTGTAAATATATCAGGTAAAATATATCAGGTAAAACTGATATTTCTGAAATCCTAAAAAAGTATGTATCTGTAAATGCGAAAGTGTTTACAAAAAATATAATCTATAAAAGTTTTAAAATCTGGTCAAAATGGTTGGCTTACCTGGGGATGCTGATGATTCTGCCAAATGACCTGACAATTCTCACGATTATATCAGCACAGTATGTTTTTGTGATGTATATATAGGCAGGGAGAGCAGTGTTTGAAGTCAAACAGAGCGATCTGACCGTCGATTATTAAGTTATCCAGGGAAGAGTTGCAGAACAAATCAAATTTGGACACATGGCAAAATGTACTGCTACATTGGCTGGGAAACAAAGTTGTAATGAAAGTGTATATATATTTTTTTAAATGATGTAATTTTTTACGTTGACATCTGACCTTCCAAAGTCAGATTAAATGTTAAATTGACACCTATCAAGTACAGTAGATAGAAATGAGTGAGAAAAATATGCTGCATGTATTCTGCTTTTATATATAGTAAGATTGTTTCCAAGCCTTCGGGCCTTTGGTCCTTGGGCTTTCAATCCAAAAGCCCACTATATATATTTCTTTTTCTTTTTTTTATACTTTACTAGCAAAATAAAATTAAAAATAATTAAAAATAATTTTATACTCTAAATTTATTTAATTTATATCATTTTTGCTCAAATAATAAAATTTATGCAAATATTATTACTTAAGCATAAATTTATAATTATTCACCTATATTACTCAAATAAAATACTCAAAACTAAAATTATAAGGGTATAAAATTTGTCAAAATATGAACTTATCAGTACGTGTTTCAACTAATTGGCACTTGTTTTCTAATTTTTATGTTCATGCCTTCTTTTTTATTTATAGAATGGCACCCAATAAGGAATGTATCGGTCTTGTTGATAATCATTTTCATGATCCGGTATATTTTATCGAGGTTGAAGAATTCTTAAACTATGTATTTCAAAAAATCTATGGAAATCTAATTAGATGTCTGTGTGTCAATTATGTTAACATTGATTCTAGATCTTATGATATTGTGAAAGCACACTTGATGACCTTTGGGATTATGAGATATTATACTCTATGGTTTCATCATGGTGAAGTAGAATATGAAAAACATTCTAGCATCGACATGGATCCTCAAAATAATAAGAATGAATATGACTATGATGATAGCAATAAAGTATAATTTTAGAGGATAGGTATCCACATTATCGTAATCTTGAGCCAAAGTTAGAAAAAATGGGATCCTTAAACCATAAAGAAGAACCCAACTTTGAGGCGACAGATAAATATAGGTTGTTGAATAGTATCCTTTTCCAATTCATTTGGCATATAAGGCTATACTAAGTGGACCTATACATTGTCATTAGATGTATCTAGTGAAAAGAAATTTGTACACTTTGAAGCCTTGTATACATAACTTAGCTCTTACATAGTCTTCTATTGTAGAAAGTTATATAGCAAAAGAATGCATGAATTTTTGTTCAAGATATTTATATAAATCAGAGACTAATTTTATCCTCCTTGATCAAAACTATGATGCTAATGTTAATTTCTCTTCAAAATTTTCTTAGATGTAGATGAATTAGAGTAATCCCATATGTCTGTTTAAAACAATTTTGAAGAAGTTCAACCATTTATTGAGTAATACATACGTAAAAACTCTTTCCTTTCCATCAATTTTTTTATTAGACAATTAATATATCTTTTTCATTGTAGAATGTATTATCAAAACCAAGAAGATAACCCACCACAAATGTCTTCCAATGAATGAAGTAGAAACTTTATTGAGCGGTTCAACACAAAAGTAATTTTTTTCATTCTACTCAATATTTCATATATACAGTAATGAAAGGTCATGTATATCATTGGGTTTGTAAGAATTTGTTATAATAAATATAATATTTTTTTAGGCTATAGATTTATATGAAATAGATAAAAGCAATAAGATAGAAAACTTACTCTCATTATCACGTGGTCCATCAAAATATGTGACATATTTTTATGGTTATGTAGTAAATTGATATAAATTCCACACTACATCTTAAGATGAAAGAAGAAGGTCACAAATTAATATAGTGGAGTGGTTGTGGGTTGTGATGATAGCAGCATATCCATTGATTACTGTGGTCAATTGATAGATATTATTAAATTACAGTGTTTGGGAAATAAGAGCTTAGTCTTATTTTGATGTAATATATTTGATGTAGCTAATAAAGTTAAGGGAGTGAAGGAATAAAAATATGGATTCACAAGGGTTGATTGTAGACACATTTGGAAAAGTACAAAGCCTTTTGTTATAGCAACTCAAGCATCACAAGCATTTATGTGGAATATAACATATACTAGGGTTGGCATGTTGTGCTCAAGAATCTACCAAAAGCTCCTAGAGAATAAGTTACAATTGGATGAATACTTGTACATCTACACTTGAACCATCCTTGATATTTATAATAGTTTTTAGTGATGTGTTTTTCTACCCTTGATACTAGTAACTTGATTTTCTTGAAATGGGATGTTTGTTGTTATTTTTTTTTGAACTCTCAATTTTTGTGTTTAATACATTAAGTGTCTTATGCACTCTATTTTGATAATGTGTTATAATGGTAATGAAGATAAGGGAAAGAATAAATTTAATTGTCTTATATAGCTCATGATGTACATATATTGTGACAAAGTATCTTCCACCAATGCTATGTTATTTAATAGAATCTAATTTTTTATATTAATGATATGGTTGTTGGTTTCAAGGAAACTGTGTCACTAGTTTAATCAAATATTGATCAACCTAAGTATATATATAACCATGTTAATTGAATGTTGTTAGCAAGGGCCGCGGCCGCCGAGTAGGATTGAAGACATTTCTACTATCCCCTAGAATTAGTGTAAACATTAATGTCATTGACAAGAAGAATGATGCTTTGCCATCATCATCAATTTCAAGAGTTGGTATTAAATGAAATAACAACACTACTAATATCCCCATATCTCAAAGATAATCCTTTCACCCTTACTTAATGAGGATGCAACTCTACAAGGTAGAACAATTGCTACCCCAGGTGGAAACAATCGTGCCATTGCTGAAAATGTTTTCCAACCTTCTCTAGTGAAGCTTACAAGTGAAGGTAGGATACAATAATTTTTATTTTTTTTAATTAATTCATATTCACCTTCTCTAATATTTTTTATGTAATAAATAATTATACTAAAAAGATTTTGATGCCTCAAGGTAGTAATAGGTGTCAAAAAATGGCAAGACTTATCAGTAGAAACAAGTTACCTGTGACTTTTTTTAATGGTTGTGTTGTTGTAGATAATATCCATGAGTGGAGCAAGAACATATGTAAATTTATTCATGTTCACAACATAATGCCTATTTGAACCCACTATTGGGATGCAGTTGAGCAAAGACACAAGGGCTACCTCTGGGCTACAATGATGATAATTAATTTTAAGTGTTCATTTTGATATTTCATTTACTTTACTTGTGTAGCTACAAACTTTTTTCTCCTTTTCCGTATAATAGTATCCTTTAACTTTGTAACTTGTAGTTCCTTTTTACTGATTGATTTTGTATTATAGGAGAAGTTCTCTAATGATGACATACAAAGTCATAAAAATTATACTCTTTGTCACATGACAGACTTGTGGAACAATTAGAGGGAAGAAAATCACAGAACTATTAAATGCTTGGATGTTCATGAACAATTGTAGCCTAAACTAGCTACGATTGAGGGGCAATTTGATTGGGAATGGTTGGTGAAATGTTACTATCATATTCTAAAGTTTTGTTGTAAATCCCTTGTGAATAATTAATTAGAAATATATTTATATATTTGGTTACCTTGATAAATATCATTCTATTATTTATCATATGATACAATAAATTTACAAAGGACATGAGCCAAAGAAATAGAAACAACCTCTTGATGATGGACAACAAATGTATTCATCACAGTGCCAACAAGCCTTATCGAAAGATCGCTTATGATATAGTATATGTCATATGTATTTGTCTATGAAGAGTAAGCGACAAAGTTTTCTAAGACATTGTTTTTTATCTCATTTTAAATACTTATAGATAAATGTTTTTATATTATCAATGGAGGAAAAGATGGAAAAAATATAAATTATGGAACCGTTTTTTGAAAGCCATAAAAAGATGAAGAGATAGCTACAACTGAGGCTACAAACATCCATGATCACCTTTTTCCATATTCCATTCATTTTATTAGTGTTATATATATATTTTTTGACTAAAATTCTTTATCTTGAAGGCTCAAATTATTGAGGTCCAAGCTGCTGAACCTTCCTTTATACATGTTGAGATGGTTGAACATGTGCATGGGGTGACTTGAACAAGGAATTATGTTACTAACTATGGTAGTGGACTGAAGCCTAGAGATATTAAAGGACCTTAAAAAGAAAGGAACAAACTTTCAAAAGATCTCAAGACAAAGGATGTTGGTATTAAAAGTAAAAAAAAGGATCTTGAGAAAAAGAATCAAGAAAATCAAGTACTAAAAGAAAGAATGGATAAATGGGAACCTGTTATGGATAAGATTTTGAAGACTATATGATTTTGATGCCAGATGCAAAATGAAGAGAATATGGGTGATGATGTAGATGATATGATTGATTCTCCATCTACATCAGAGGATGCTAGGTGCCCTTGATCAAGAGGTTAGTTAAAATAGTTAAATGTTGTAACCATTATGAGTATGATGATATTTTGAACCAATGCTAGTAATATAAATGTATCAATGCATGTGCTAAACAATTTGGTCAACCTAAGTAATGGTGGTGGATAAGATACGTTACCACCAAGGATATAGTAGAGAAGATGGGTAGATAAGAATATAATATGATGATTTAATTTCCAAGAACTCTTGAAAAGCAGATTCTCGCGTACCACACTATAGTCTTTAGCAACTAGAGATAGAGTTTAAAAGATTTTGTAGAAATTAAGGCAATACTTTTCACTTTGTAACCAAAGAAATATCCCAGTTCTACATGATCCTAACACTCATATAGAGTGTGGTGACATCATTTACAAAAGACATGCC
The DNA here is from genome assembly GCA_039764185.1 of Tamarix austromongolica. NCBI lineage: Eukaryota > Viridiplantae > Streptophyta > Magnoliopsida > Caryophyllales > Tamaricaceae > Tamarix > Tamarix austromongolica. Next base: position 94,148,434 of record CM077816.1, on the reverse strand, counting down.
GAACCTTACATAGCTAACTTGGTTAGATTCTAACTAGTTGTATGATAAGCCTAACTAATTAGTTTAGACAAACTAAATTCAAATACACTAATTATCTTTATTGGGAGGAACTTTCAAAATTAACAAGTATAGGGACCTTCCCAAGACAACTAGTAATAGGAATCCCTTAGTTTAAAAGTAATAATCTAATACTAGTGGCTAAGAAATCATAAAATACAAATGAAGTACATCAATCAGTCCATGAATTTTGTCAACCAAAGGGGATAATCAAAATGGTCTTACCAAGGTGTTAACATATGATTTGGGTTTTCCCACAAGTAAACTAAGCTATGCTAGCTACCTAGGAAAATTAAATTAAAAACTAGGTAAATTAGACAACAAACTTTAACTATGCTTAACCAAAAGAGGAAAACCAACACAATCCTTCATGATTGTTGGTTGCTGATTTTAATGGTTGATGGAGGAATTAATTGATCCTTAAATTAATCCTAATTTAAGGTCTTAAAAATACCAAAAACCATTGCCCAAGACCTAGTTTTTTGTTAGCCAAAATCAGTTCTCCTAAACCTCCATTTTTTTTTTCTAAAAATTTGCTGTAAAGTTGAAGTTGTGGCTAGCTGCTTATTTTCGAGCTACATGGTTGTCTCCCAAGCCATATCTAAGCCATCATATGTGGGAAAAATTGATGGCTTAAATTATAACTTGTACGGATTGCATGGCATAACTTATTAATTTTACCCAAATTTAAAGAGTTTTAATTTCTTCTAACATTAAAAAATTAATAAGTTAATTGTAATAATTCAAGGGAGATGCTCCTAAATCATGTAAAGTAGTAACACAGACTTAATAATGACCTAGAAATGGCAGATACATCTATTGTGAATATATGTACAGTAGTCACATAGACTTAAGTTAAATACTTATACAATAACATTCAATAATTTAAATTAGAATCAAAACTCTAGAGATGACACATCTTTATCATATAATTTCGAATGATTCTAAAAATAATTTAGAAGATAAGGTCACAATATCAATATCATTAGCATTTAAACATCATGGAATATATTGCTATCATACATTAGATGCATGAATCTTAATAGGTAGATTTGGGACATATATTGGTTTCTTATAAGTGTTACACTATAATACCCCATCATAAAATCCTTCAAATTGTATTTAAAATGATGTTGATATATGATAAATTAGTTTTAATTCTATAAAGGGCTTGAATTTTGAATAAAAATTTAAATTTTAGGTGTACCATTGACTGGTTTCCCTAATCGATCAACCAATATACTTAGGAACTGATAATTTAATTTTCTGACAAACCAATCAACTGCTTTGCTCAAATGGATTGATTGGTTGTCCTACATATTTATATCTTTTTTATTTTAATTCAAATCTCTTTTCGATGCTTATGAAAATTTTTAATGAAATTATATTTGTGCTAATAAACATATTTTTCTATTTTAGGATTATTTCTACATTTTTTATATCATTCTATCTAAAATTTTTCTGAAAGCACTTTTTAAGGATTTCTCACCTTCTCTCTCTTCACCCTCACTTTCCACTCTATTTTTCCAGCCATGGTTGCATGTTTGACTTTCTATATCTCGTCCTTGACTTACCAACCCTATGCCATGTCTCTCCTAGGTTACACTCTACCTCTCTTACCTCATCATGTATTTCTCTTACACCTTAAATTACCTACACACAAACTAATTCAGTCTTCTCTCTTCTCACCCGTGGATGTTAACCAAATCTCTTCTATACACCTAATTCTCAATTCATTCTCACTCCTTACCATATATGCTTGATCATTCTCTCCTTTCCTTTATGAAAAAAATTCCTAAGTGGTGGGCATTTGTCCATCTGTCTTCCTTCTCTTTTATGTTGAAAAATAGAGGCTTGCCTCTTGCTCTCTTCTCTTCTCGATTGATTCTTATCTTTTTTCTACTCACCTAATATTAGCTTTAACTCTCCCTTATTTATTTTAAGTAAGGAAGGATTAAGGTTTTGAGAAATATTGAAGATCTTGGCTTCATTAACTTTGAAATTATGTTTTAAGAGAAAGGTTGGGTTGTGGAGTTTTGTAATACCACAAATTTTAGCTAAACCTAATAAGTAATTAATATCGTATCTCACATCTAATGCCTAAGAGATTTATATTTTACTTAACCTTAATTTCTATTCTGGGTTATTAATATTTTTTTCTCTTTAACGTAAATCTAACCCTGGATGATTGATAATTAATTTATCCTAATGCCCTCACCTAAATTATTTTAACCTAAAGCTAAATCTAAACCCACCCTTATTTTTCCTTTTATTTCTTTTATTTTTTATTTTATCATGCCTAATTGATTTCCTTTTCTTTCTTTTATCCCCTTCTTCCAATAAGAAATATTCCCTGGCCATACCCCCTAACATGCTCTCTACCAAGAATTCACCTACGCTCTACACCATGAACTCCCACCTCCACCTCCTATGATCATGGGTTGAGGTTGACAATTTTGCTTGACCTGTCTTCCTCTCCGCCCGCCTCTTTCTCGTGTACACACACACACCCCTCCACACTTCACATTAAATTTCACAAATACCTTTTTCTCCCTCCATTTCTCTGTCAAATAAACAACACCAGACATAACCTTACTCTCCTCTTTTCCCTCCTCCTTGTCGTTGCCAAAATAACCCACCAACACCTCCATCGGAAACCTCTACCGAGCACCACCCCAAAACATTAATAATCTTCACTAATGGGAAAAATCTCCACAATGCCCCCTTATACCTGGAAAACCTATCATTCCCTACCCTCTTCATTTAGTAAAAATCACCATGACACCCGCACCACCTTCGGAGAAGATCACTACAGCTTACACCTCCATTTAGTCATCACCACTAAAACCACCACCCTCCTTTGCCCAAAACCAACTGACCTCACATCCCACCTTCAGCCAAGCTAACCGTTGCCACCCTCCTTATTTCAATAACTTCAACTGTTGCTCCCTCATTTGTTACACCAAAAACCTTGCCTTATGTTGGTTCAGTTTTTCCCCTAGTTCTTCACTCCTCCTTAACTTAAATCTTCCTTAAATATATCATTAAATTCTAATGATGTTTTTTTGATTATTTTTTTGATGATTTACTAGAAGCTCTAAATAAGGTAGGTTAAGCTACTACCAACGCTTTTTCTATAAGAATACTAGTCATAGTCTAAGGGTTTTTGGCTTAGTGTAATGTTTGAATATGTGTATTATAATAATAATATTATTATTATTTTGATAAATGTTTATTGTTAATGCAGTGATATAAGGATATGATATTATGTGATGGAAATGAGTAAGTTGAGAATCATGCGATATCATTATCGAAAATTACTATATGGAGAAACGTAAGAGGATTAGTATCATATGTGGTTACAATATAGGCTTAATAAAGTATGATATGTATAAAAATGATTACATGTACGATTTATATTTATAAATAGAGAATTTAGAAATAATGATGACATTTAGTTATCTTTAAAGGCATTTCAATTAATATGGGTTTAATATAAAAATTATGGTAAATTAATTTGGTATAATAATTAAAATACGATAAGGAGATCATATTAAATATTAGGAGTAATCATGGCATAATTCCCACCAAATGAGAAAATGGCTAAATTTGGGAATATTAACCCTAAAATGGGGATATAATTATCACATATGTAAATCCTTGGAAGTTAGACCATAAATTTCGAATATGATGTTAATTTAAAATTTTTAGGAATGCATTTTGAATTTGGTATTCATATGATCCTTACAGAAAAAGTTTTGACATACTTATAAAATTAAGGTTTTGTAAGCCTCATAAATAGTAACTCTTGTTGTTATAGCATTTGTGAGATGGTAGATTTAGGCCTTGAATTTTGGATATGTTTATAAAAATAATATTTAAGGAAGATATGATAAATTTGGTGGATAAAAGAAAAATGCAGGAGAAGTTAAGCCTAAAAGTAAAATTAAGGTATATTAGAAATTATATGGATCTTAACCCTTGAGAACAACTTTGTTATCGATGTGATTAGTCTTTAATTGATTCAATTATGTTTCAAACCTATCAAATAAATAATGAATAATACAATAATCATTTAAAATGAAAGTTAACATGAGTCGAGCCAAGGTGTATTATGGGTTCATTCCACTAGACGATAATAGTGGCTTAGGTGTATTTTTCACTAAGAGGTGCTTCAACTTGTTTCACCAGCTTAAGAATAGTGGGGACCTAAACTAAACATGAATGAGAATATTATTTGAGATAATTAACAAATGGATAAGACATTGATTATTTAAAGTGGAAGATTACGTGAATTAGAACTGAAGTGTTGGGTTTGTTCCACCAGACGATAATAGTAGCTCAGATGTGTTGTCCCTAAGAAGCACCATGGAATGTTCCTCTAGTTTAAGAATAGTGGCTTATATGCATTTTTCTATGAAAAGTGTTGGGTTTATCAGATGATAATAATGGCTTAGGTGTGTTATCCATGAATGGTGCTTTAGACTGATATAATAGTAGGGTTTTTGAACTCAATGTAAATAAAAGAATGGATTATGTTATATCTAATGATGAGATATGTATCAATAATTACCCTGCATTGTTTTATGTACCTTGTAGGTATTCTTATTTTCCATTGTGAATTTATGTAATTATTTGTATCACTTACTCAATTGTATTGTCACCTTGTTCTGCATGTAATGTTTTGACCACCCTTTGCCTGTGTGTTGCTCATTCTTATCAGCAAATGGCCTTGATGTTTGTGTGTAAACTAATGAGGACTCATTGGATGATTTTGCAGCTTATGATGCTATGTGTGGGGCAAAGTGACTTTCTATATTATGGTTTTTAGGCATAAGGTCATGTATCCAAATGATAGTTTTTACCCATATACCTTCTTAGACTCTTAGATCCATGGTATCTCTTTTATTTATATTTTAGATATTGTAATCGAAGTTAATATCCCATTTGTATTTGTATTTATGAATTTCTCTCATTCCTATTTTTCATGTTTTACATTCTAACTGCTTTGCTTTGTGATTGACATAAGGATGGTTTGGTAAGCTCGACTTATGTTGATTACGACGTTACTACCCAGATAGTTTGGTATTATGCATCTTCTATAAATAAAAAAAATTTAGTAGTAAAATTTAGAATGTTACAAGTTGGCATCAGAGCTTTAGTTTCGGTTACCATGTTTTGTTTTTGAAAATTCAGTCATCAATTAATCACTTATCTGATTTTATCAGTCTATTTTACATTTTTTTTAAACTTGATTCTTCGAAAACCCAGATTCAGTTATGAGGAATCGAGAACGGGCAGCTTGGGTGGCCTTTTGTCCATTATGTTGGGATATTTTTGTTCTTCTGGTAATTTAAACTCTAGGCTTTAGTTCCTTTATTTGGATCTTCCAACCCTTTTCTCATATATATTAACCCACCTTATTGTTATCATTGTTGTCTTATCGGTGCATGCATATTTTAGTTCGTTGTTCCGTTTTGTCTTATATCATGCATGGATTACGTGATGATCACACCTCTCTTATGGAAGATGTAGTGATAATATTTTTCGATTTTACTTTATAGACGCTTCTACATTATTTTTAAAACAAAATGTTATGGTTCAAAATTTAGGGTATTACATGCACATAGATGTTTCCATTACTCATAAGGGTTGTGAGTTTAGGTCTTTATATTACTCTATTTTAGGTTGAGTTGTTCTTTCAATTAATAGTTTTGTTTCATAATTCGTATTAGCTATAATGGTTTAATTATTAAAATATGTATGTAGCAACATCCAAGTGAATATATTATCGAACATGTTAATTTTAAAGAGTTAATTGGTGGTGATAATATTCATATATAGATGTAAGGTTTTTTCTTACAATAATGTGCATATAATTATGTATATTTTTGTAATAATCTTTATTTTTTGTTTCATACTTTGTTTAATACCTAATTTTTGTATTATGAAAATAAACATCCAACAGCATCCACATCGATATATTTTTGTAAAGGTCATTGATTTTAAAAAGGTAACCGATGTGGTAATATGCATTGTGTATAGGTACGTTTTTTTTCTCATAATAATGAAAAGCTAATTTAAATTTTATTCATTGATTTTGTTGGATCGCCATATAATTGACAATAGGGTTATTCATGTTATCCGATATTTGATCATGTGATCCAAAAGATTAAGTAACCGATCAAATATATTTTTTCGAATCAAATAACTGATTCAATTAATACAAAATTAAATTAATCAGATATCCAATCTGACATATATAAATAATATTTGATCCGATAAATTATATACATATATACTTTAAACACTATTTTTTTATTATCAAATTTCATTATATATAAGCATGTGTGTGTGAGTGTAATTTGCAATTACAGTTTTATTATAAGAAAATTTTATATTTTTTAATTACTATTTTGATTAAATATGTAAATATTATCTAAAATTTTGGATTGCTATTTGAATATTATATAATTTAAGATTCAAATTAAGTCATTAGATCATATCAATTCAAATAGGATTAATTTATTATTTTTCAATCTAATAGTTTTCTTTTTATTTTATATACCTCATTTGTGTTTGTTTGAATTTTTCCGACGTATTATTTATTATCTGATCCGGATTTTCAAATATTCACTGTGTTAGGTATCCAAAGATTTTTTTTGGATATTTGATCTTGCAAATATTTAAAGTCTTTTATCGGATATCCAATCTTTGAATAGCCATAATTGACAATTAAAAATTGATTAGTTAGATTTAATATGCTTGATTTTTTTGTTATCATGTGTATCTTAGAGGAATTGTTTGGATGTGATAGGGTTCGAGGGTAAAAATTATGTTGTATGTGGTTGATGCTATTCGTTGTGCATGTTATCAACTTGGTTTGGAGGTAGTTTTTATCTCGGGTTGAAGAGTAATGATATACTCTTATTTTTATTATTTTGGCGTGATATTTTTCTTTTCTTTTGATATGATATGTTATTATTTATTTGATATTTATATTAATTTTTTTTGTTGTTGCAAATGTTAGTATATATTTTAGTTTTATAAAATTATTGTTATTATTTTATATCTTATATATATATATATATATATATATATATATAAACCTTTGATGTGGTTCATATTAAATTAGATATAGAGTTTAGCGATAAAGTTTATATTACATGACAATATGTTAGTAATTAGGTCTAACCTTAATCTCTCTATCTATTTTTTATGGTAGAATTAGAATTATAAAATTATGGATGTTAACACGTGTTTGTCATGTGATGAGGAAATAAGTGAGATAATTAATTAAATATTTAATTAATTTATATCTCAAAATTTTACTCTTAAAATAAGGACGGGAAAAAAAGGAGTGTTGGTTAGAATAACCAACTTCCCTCAACTTTGCACGTCAGATTTTAGTGCACAAAGTTCTAGGCATTTTTCTTCTTTATGCATAAGTGAATAGTAGTAGTTTCAAGACATATTCATACGTCCATTAGAGAAAAAAATAGGAAGAGGCTTCTTCTTCAATTACTAATGTGATTTCCTTGTGAAATCAAATACAAAGAAGAAAATTTAAAAAGGTCCCTATTTTCATTTCTCGTAAGAAGCATGCAACATTGGGTTTGAAGAAAAAAGGGAGTGAAATTGTAAAATTAGATTATGGTGATTACAAATTACAAATTTGGTATAATTAATTCCTTCAATGGCTTGAGGTATGTTTAAAAATATTTGTAACAAGTATTATATAGTTAAATTCCGCATATTAAATGCTTATAATATGTGTTAAGGTTTTGCACATTTTTCTTTGGATTGTGTATAAATTATATATATCAATATTGATTATAATTCATGCCATAAATTATGTCTAACATTTGGTATCAAAGCCTTAATGGCCTCTATATTGACAGATTTGATTTAGAATAATCATTGTTTTCAATATATGTATGTTTCGTATGGTTGCGTATCGAAAAAAAGAGAAATTGTTCTCCGCTGAGTGGAAACACGGTCCGTGTTTTTAAAACATGGGGGGTCATGTTTATTATCCGGCTGTCGATAATCTTTAGATTTAAGAAAACATGGGTGCTCAGTATTTTTCTACTTTCCTTTTTTATTTCTACTCTTTCTTTTATGGTTATGTTCCCATGCATTTCAAGCCATAGTTGGAGAAGTTTTGACTAAACAAAGCATGTTTCATGTGTGATTGGCGACATCAATTCTAATTATGGACAATTATGCATTTATTTGTTTACTTTATCACATCTAAATTATATGGTACTATTTATAATGTATTATGTATATATAATGGGTGCAGTCACACGGGACCATTAATTAGCATATACAAAGTAGATTGGATCAAAATATCAAGTCAATATTCTCAATTTTCCCATATGAATTGAGAGTTATGGGATGACTTAATAGTTTTAATATTAAGATGCATGAATCTATTTAAATTAAATACTTAACCCACAGGCAGTTTTAATGTCTTTGATTCATATTAGTTGTGTTTTTATATGTTATACATTGGTAGAGAATAAGGGGTTTGCGCGCGCATGCGTTAGCTTCAAATTATCATGAGCGTGTATGCCTGTTTAAATTTTGCAGTGAATTATCTTAGTTTATATTTAGATGTCTAATTTTAACGTTGAGGTCCCCTTGTTGAAAGGGGATAACTATTCAGCTTGGAAGGAGAGGATTGTCCTAAAGCTTAGCTGTTGTGGCATGTATGAGACTATTGAGTATCCAAAGTCTATGATAACTAAGGAAAGCACTAAGGAGGAAAAGGATGCACATGAGAGATAGGTGAAAGCCAATCGCATTAGCAACATGTGCATAAAGACAAAAATATGTCAATGACTTGCTAAGCGATATAGATAAACATTTCATCCAATATGACAAGGCCTTAGCTAGTACTATGATAATGAAGTTTTCATCTATGAAGATCACTACTACTAAAGACGTGTGTGAGCACTGCATGAAGATGCAAGACTTAGTGACATAGCTCAAGTCACTAAAGGTTGACATGTCAGATGCCTTCCTGGCTTACTTCATCTTGTATTATCTCTTAAAGGAATATACACCATTCAAAGTCACCTACCATACATGGAGGGAGAAATGGCAGGTCAATGAAATCATGACCATGTGTGTACAAGAGGAGGAAAGGATTTTGATGGATCATTGGGAGAATGTGATAATGAAAACCAAAGGTAAGGAAAACAAGCCAAAAGAAGAAAAGCATGATACCACCCCAGGGTAAGATAAATAATCAATCTAGGTGTTTCTTCTGTAAGAAAAAGGGACACGAAAAGAAGGATTGTGTTAAGTATAAATTTTGGATTGTGAAGAAAGGTAATGTAACCTCTTTGGTATGTTTTGAATCTCATACAATAGATATAAATTGTAACACTTAGTGGATTGATTCTGGTCTAACATTCTCTGCAAAATTTACATTCTTATTCTTTCTTGCTCTATATTATTACTCTGCATATCCTTTTTATTTTTTATTCTAGTCATTAGTCTTTAGTAGGATAACACCTCTATCATAAGTTCTAATGACATTTGAAATATATCTCATCGATCAAACTTATGGTAGCTATCTCAAACAACCTAGGAAGCATATCAAGTTCAATTCCTATGACATTAACATTCTTCACCACAAACTCTCATTCTCTTGCTATATTTTTTGATCATTGAGCAAAGTTAAATCGTAAGATCTTATTCACATTCTTAGAAACTTCTTTTAGATTTAAATTCTAAAGAGTGATGATTTTTTTATGCATGAACTTGGATTTAACTTTGTATTAATTTAAGTTTGAAATATTCAATTTTAATTTGATGGCAATTCAAACTAAATATTATTTAGTTATGTTAAATTGAAGCAATTTAAGTTTATTTTGACTAATTTTTCGTGGGTATTCAATCTATCATTCTAACCCATGAGTTTATAGAGTATATAATATGAAAGCAGATTATGATGAAATAAAGGTCATAAATGAATTCAACCTAAAGGAGAACTTGTGCACTATTTATTTCTCTCTTTTTGATTGATATTATTTGTTTTATTTATTTATTTTCATATTTAACTATAAATATCAGCAAGGTGGGATAAAGGTATTAGTCTCCTCAACAATTATAGGCGAGGCTCATATGCCATGTAATTGCAAATGGTGGAAGCTTTGACGTTTGAATTTGCAATCATACAAATGGATTTGGTGCAGATGACAACCATACTCAGTCCAAATTATTGTTAACCTTGAATGATTAATCATATTATTTGAATATGAAGGAAAATCATATCTATAAATAGGTACTTTGTAGTAAGTACCTTTAAGGAAAAAACTCTAAATGTTTATGCCTTTAAATACACTCTTTTCATATAATAACTGTAGTGATAATAATGTTGAATTGAGAAAAGTCCATATTTTAGCGTTACATTTAGTGCAAAGTATTTATGCTTTTAATATAAATTAGTTGTACTTCTAGTGCAACTATGTTGTACATCACTTTTTTTTAAAATATATCGTACATTTTGTATTATACAGGTGTCCATCTAATACAAATTAATCATACTTATTATACAAGTATATTGTACGTTGATTTTTTAAACAAATTTATTATATATTTAGTATTGCACAGTTGTACACCTAGTATAACTCAACTGTATATCTAAAATCATTTAGTTATACATAGAGTGAAAATAACTTATACATATAATTTTAAAAATGTTAAGAAAATATCATCTCTAAGTCAATTGAAATTGTCCAAAATTTCACCATAATATTTAAGTCAATCAATATCTAAAAATTAAAGGAAATGGGTTGTAACAAAATTGAACCACCATGATTTTTTTCTCAACTTAGACAATAGAGTTGTTTATAAAAATAAACTACAATATTCAAGTTACATAATACATAGTTCAAAAGACTACACTAGTGTGCAACTATAACCTACATTGTGTTCTCTTTGATGCAATAGTCAGTGTGGGGTTAAATGTTGATGGTCCAAGTTGGTTCAAATGTGATTGGGTGCCCATATCATCATCCATTCCTCTACCTCTTCCCCCTCCCCCTTCCAATGGGATTTTCTAACTATTCATCATCAAAATTACCTTCGACAACTTATTTAAGGATCACGACCCATAGTTGTTATTTTATCCATAGTTTGATGGAATAATTGAACACCACCATTGCTTTATAATGAACATTTGCATTTTAGTACAATATATTGTATGGTGTCCACCTTTACAATACAATAATATATATATATACATATATATACATATATATATATATATATATTGTTAAATGTTATAATTGTAGCATTTATTAGATAGAATAAACGTAAACGTAAATGTAAAAAAGTACATACTCTTTTATGCCACAACCTTAGCTAGGTTTATATTTTGAAATTTTAGGTACGCCTGCACCTAGTAATGATGAAGGACCAATCTTTCGATGTGTGATATAATGATACTAAATCAAGTACTTTGAATCCTCTTATTTTGATACGATTCATTAAACAATAGCATCAATGCAAACATCTATACCTCCATTTATCTAATCAACAATATATTACACATGCATATCCGCCCAATAGGCATTGCCATAACCTTTTTTCATCCATATTATGTAGCTTGAGATCCATGTAAGTTGTAGGAGAAATACTTTGAACCGGTCCACATTGTCTTAACACACATTTAGAATAATATAATTCCAAATAGAAATTGCAAATTAATGGAATATTCCAAGTCGCAAGTGTATATGTTCCAAACAAAAAGGAGAAAGGGCTTGCATCATGTTCATATGTGATATCGACATTACCTATATTTACACCATATATCTATAAATCTAAAGTTGATATATAGTAGATATAAAATGGCAAGGAAAAATAAGAAGAAATTTTTTTGGATTATGTAATAACACATAAATAATATACAATAAATTCATGAATCTCATGTAGTCATTAATATTTTCACATTAACCTCAATTAGCTGATAGAAAAAATCTCTATAAAAAAAATCAATGATCAACGTGGATTTTGTATAAAACTTTTTTTCCCCACATTTGCAATAATATATGAAGGTGATTAGAAAAACCATTTTTTAGTTTAAACCTTAGTCGAGTTTAAATATCTATGCATAAGTGACATTCATGCTTCTAAATCATTGGTTATTTATCTGCTAATTAAGCACAATTGCTGTCTTAAAATTATAATGACACCAAAATTAAACCTCTCCCATGATCAAAGATGTTATGAAATAAAATTAAATGGTAATGAAATGTCATTAAAATATAAGAATTACTATATTAATTATGTATGGATGGATGATACCTTTAAAAGTGCAAAACAAGCAGAGATCTCTTTAGTTCCTGATGGGACGCTTGACTAAGTGCACAATATAAAGTTGCTAGCATGGAAGATACCTAACTAAAAGTCTTATTTTCCTTAACATTCCACAAATATTGTAAGAAAAGGAGGCCCACTCGTTGGCCTTGTTTGTTTGGGTGCTATATACTGCCTCTCATCATCAAAATCCATGTTTTGGCATAATTTTCAATATCTTGAGGATAAGTGTTAAGGTTTTATCTTACAATTGTATCTAATTTTCATAGTCTTAGTGATCTTCATTTTATTTCATTTGTGGTGGTGCGATGCCTGAAACTTATTCACATAGTGAACAAAAACCCACTCTCTAATCTCCAACTATTGGACTACTTTTGATAGACAACCATAAAATAACCATAACATCCTCAGGTGTGACCGTTATTTCACTAATTCTCATGTGGAATATATGTGTCTCCGAATGATATTACTCCACCAAATCTATAATAAGGGATGGATATAATAAAATTTTAAGTATAGTACCTAATAATCCAACCTTGATAAGCAATCTATGTGTGCAAGTATCAGGATGTAACATTTTTCCACTATAATACCTAATTTTCAATGGCTCATCATCGACTTGTAGTTACAAAAATCCTTATATGAAAATGAATATAATGATACTTATATAAGACTAAATAAATAGTTAAGTGAGAAACTCTCTAATCCATATAGAAGTACTATGATGATTGGTCTATTATGTGAGGGTCAACAAATCATCTGGACATGGATGGACTCTATCAATAGCATCTATGTTAAACCTGCTACATACAATTCATATATTTTGGAAATTCACAAGCAAAAAGGTTATAAAAGGAGTTAACAAAATGAATAATAAGATAATCCATACATTTCATACAATCATAAAACATAGATGGTAATTACTAATATTACATATGTAGTGGCTAAAAGCAAAGATGTCTACACTTTTTCAATAAGATACATGCTAAAAAAAATAAACAAAATCTAGAATCTAACGAAGAATATAAAGATAAGAGTCAAGAACAATGTCAATAGGGTTTTATGAACTTGAAGCAGTTGCATGATCTTCTGCATACCGTCTTCATGTATCTTGACATTATCTCATATTTTGCCCACTCCTGCCACGTTACATACACCTTTGAACTCTCTTATCTTGCTCATGATCCATACTTCATTCACACCTACCCTTACCATTTAGATAAAAAAAAATTGGGTATTAAAGTAGGCTCACTTCACAACACTCAATATACTACATCAAGGATAGGATTTGACCATCATGAATAGGTGTTTTTATAGAATTATGTTGTATATCATTTTGAAATAAACATTTACCCATCCATGTCACAATTGAGACAAAATTCCAAGATATGAGAACAAGGAATGTAGAATAATTGCCATTCATGACAACATCAAGTATTTAAAAAAAATATATTGACAGTTTTCTTATGGTGCCCTCCACTAAACCCCAATTAAAGCGCACATAGTCTATTTTCCACTTTAAACAAGTCATGTTAATGGTGATACACTATGCTTGTATGCTTATAAACTTTTTGCTTATTGCTGCTGTAGACTCTATCTATTGCAGGGGTAAAAGGCTTGTTCTCAATATAAATATCCACCTTGTCTCTTTTATGAACAAACCATTAACTGGTCCAATAAAATATCATCTCAATAAGAGCTATGATAGGCAAAAATCATGCACCTTTTAACACACTATTCAATGACTCTAAAAAAATTATAGTCATAACTCTAAAGCGTTTACCCTTATTGTGAGCTAATAACCATTTCACATGATCTATTCTAACAATCCAATCATATGATTCTTTTTTTTTCCTTTCACAACATCCATTCTTTGCTTCCACTTCCACTTTCAATGTTAATGTTGTGTGACAATATCTTATAAACGTTGCATTAGAGATAAAAGTGTAAAAGTTTGATTTTAAGCAGCATAGACAATAAGAATGTGTTGCATGAGGCTCACACCAACCTTCACTTTCCATAGCTCATAATATCCCTTTATGTTGATTAGAGACTATACACACTTGTATGCCCCATATCACAAACTATCGCATGACGACCATAAAACACCTCCAACTCTTACCACTCTCTAATCAAAGAACGACAAAAGTGGAAATATATGGTTGTTAGCATCAAACCCCATGGAAATCACTAGCAACTTTTATATTTACTATCTAGTTGGGTGGAATCAACATATATCACAGGATAATAATATTTAAACCCCTTAATACATGGTGCTAATACCCAAAACACTTTATCAAATATCTCAATGCTAGGATCGTTGGTTATAGTAGTGTCTCGATGCACAACCATTGTAGCATTGTCCTTCTTTATTTCATTGGGTCAATAGAGGAAGAAGAGCAAAAGATTCAGTAAACTCCCCATGTAAACTATGTAGAGCCTATTTTTTACTCAACCATGAATTTTGATAACTTACTTTAGACACACATTTCAAATGCATGTGTGCTATAATAGCCCTCACAATGATGGAAATGTAAGCTCTCACCAACCATTCAATTTATGTGGCAGTGAAAAAAGAAGTCAAATTCAAATGATCTGAATTAAATTTATTATTTTAACATTGATGCAAATCATTGTAGAATGCGACCTTCATCTTGTTCAAACAATCACGAAAAAGTTGAGCTTGTAACTTCCAACCACAATTCTCACAAGATGTATAAAACTTTGACTAACTTGAGCTATCGGTCTTGAATGGCACCTTCACATAAAGTGCATATTGTTGCATGTACTCAACAAAAAAAATTCTTGGATACCCAAAGTGGACACTTTCCACTGGGAATATACATCAATTGTAGCAATTTCAGCAAGTTCCATATCAACAAAGTCAAGATTAGGATAATTTTCATATTCTACTTATTATGTGTCTCTATCTCTATTTTTAGCAACTATCCATCTATCAGGTCTTCATCACAATCAAACTTGTTATCTATATTTATCTCACAAAAACTCATCAACATTTTTTTTTCATACACATCTTTCACCTCACCCTCATTCATAGCACCACATGGAGGCAAAGAAGGAAGTACATGTTTTGTTACTTCTTCTATGACATTTACTCTCATTTCTTCCGTATCCTCAATATTTGGATTAACATATTCATAATGATTAGGTCTACATTCAGAGTAGATACTCATGTGTGTCATGTTGTAACCAAATTGAGATTGCCGACTAAGCAAATGTTGAAAAGAATTTCCTAATATTGGCCTTGACTAAAAATTTTGGTACTTAATCTCTATAGACAACTTCACATAACGATTTCCATTATTACCAATATTAATTATCCAAAGAGCATTCTCATTGAGTAATCACTATTAATTGGTATGACATATATTTTCTTTGAATGTTCTAAATGATATATACCAAACACTTCAAAAGCATAGGTGAAGCTAACATTGTAACACCCCGATTTTTACTGCTAAATTTTTTTATTTTTGCAGCGGAAATAATTAAGTAAAATAATGGGGGTTACCACCGTGATCAACATAATTCTGGGTTATGCAACCATCCTTACATCAATAACAAAGCTAAAACATTTAAAATAACATAAGGAATTTAGAAATAAAAGAACATTCATAGTATAATACAAAGTTTGGAGCCAATCTCCGAGTTTAACAATACAAAACACAAAAGGGGGATACCATGGATCAAAAGTCTAAAAAGGGTATCCAGTTAAATACATAAATCAGATAACAGTTACTCTTCACCTGACCCTAACATAGATGAATTCACTCATCCCTACATAAAGCGCCATAGGCAACATAATCATCTAACTGATCTTCTGAGGCCTGCACATAAGATTCAGGGCCTTCTACTCATAGAAATGAGCAGCATCCATAAAACGGGTGGTCAGTACACTACATATTGAGAAAGGGAACAATATTATCCAAATAGGGATACAAATAGCACATGCTTTCACATTAGATAATAAGGGAATAACCAAATAAATGAAACATCTCATAAGACAGAATATGATCCCCATTCCTTTATTAAGTATAATCTATTTTCATTCTTTTATATATGTTGAGTGCAGGAACCACACTATTCTTAAACCAGTGGAATGGTCTGAAACTCTTCTCATGGACAAGACACCTAAGCCACTATTTTTTCTGGTGGAATAGAAATTAAAAATATCCTCTCGAGGCAAAATACTCCGGAGCCACTATTCTCTCTAGTGGAACGGGATATATATATGCATTTTCATTTCACGCTAAGTAGGGACCTTACTATTCTTAATTCGGGGGAACTGACTGAAGCATCTTCTCGGGGTAAAATGCTCCCAATCTACTATTCTTTCCAATGGAACGGAGATTAAAAACATTTTTTTAGGGCAAAACGCTCCTGAATTACTATTTTCTTTAGTGGAACGGTATACATATATATATAGAAAAATAGCTCACTTTGGCCCTACTCACGTGCTTTTTCACTGTAAGTAATTAGTATCTTATTCAACATTGATTCTCAGGCATATGACACATTAAAAATAGATATGCATATAGCATAGGTATAAGTCCTTAAATCATTTCAAACCCTAATTATACACCCTTTTGTATTTATTCTCCTATATTGATTAATTTACACAACTTATATTATATCATCTCCAAATCCCCTCATTTCCATCATACCCAATATACACAATCTCATTCCTATAACTATACTTTAATAATCTCATCCCGATATGTTAATCACAGAAATATCCAAGATCCAAATTCCATTGAATTGTCATAACACCTCCCATGAAATATTTATGATTTCCAATTTCAATAGATAACCTCTAAATCTTAAACATAGAATAATGGTATTATCATTACAAGATAGTTTGCCCCAAATTAGAAATTAAATCATTTAAGAATTCCAAATAACAATAATACTTCCATGAATTCCTCATATTATTGTTATTATATTTTAAACCTCCTAACAGATAAATACCAAAATCTTCTTATTATCCCATAGTGACCAAGTTACCTTTAAGTATAAATAAAAAACTTTGTTTTTCCACGCATGTTATTTTCGAAGTCCATAATTAATCATCATACCTCATGATAATTCTTAATTCCATTTATCAAAAACTCACTTAGCCCATATTTCATACCATAATACATATATTTTCACAAATATAATGTAATACCCCAAAAATCCTAAATTAGGAATTATGGCAAAATAATAATTTATTAGGGAAAATTAAGAAAATAAATTACATTATTAAATAAAGAGGAAATTAATTGAGGAAAATAATGAGAAAATAATAAATAAGTTATTTAGAAAATTTTGGAAATTTTACTAATTAAAATGAAAGTGGAGGAAAATTACCCAAAATAGCCAAAATTAATCTAAAAAGAGATTTAAATTATTATTTAAATAATTTTTAAATATTCCAGAAAATAAATAAATAAATAAATATATATATATATATATGTAAATTTATAATAACCCAAAAACTTTCTAAATAAATTGTGCAAAAATCCAAAACCTTAAAGAAACCCTTTTTCTCCCTTTTTCCTTTTTATTTACCTTCCTTTTTCTTCTTTTTCTTCTTCCGCCGGAATTGGGCCTCGCCCGGCCCAACTCCTTCCCTCCTTCCTTCCCCTTCCACTCCGCCCAGCGCCGTTCGGCCCCCTTCCCATAATCGCAACGCAGCGTTTCGCCCCTCAATTTGCTAAGACGCCGTGTCGCGCTAAGTAACGAGATAACCGTTGCCAGCCTGCGACGCGACACTGCGTTTTCCTCCCATAACCCCCAATACGCCGCGTTTTACTTACAGACCTTATAACCGCTGCCAAACCGGTCGATTTCCCCTTGTTTTCTTTTCCTCCTGGACCGCCGGTCCAGGGGTCATCTTCTTCCCCCCTCCTACGCAGGCCTGCAACCTGCAACCTGCCGCCTGCCGTCCGACCGTCCTCCCCCTACCATTTCCATCCCTTTCTTCCCCAATTCGACCCAGCACTCCCTCACGCGTCCTGCTGCCCCTTCATTTTTCCAGAAAATGGCCAAACGTACCCTACAAATCGCAGGGCACGTGACGCTGCCACCGCCAGCTGGCCACCTGCCGTGCATGCCCCGCGTGCCACCTCCCTTCCCTTCGTCGTTTTCCTTCCCCCATGGCCTATAAATACCCCCTCCTGAACGGCCACAACAAGTCCCTCCCTCTGGACCTTGCTGAAACCCTACCTCGCCGCCGCCAGAACATACGTCGTTTCCGCCGCCTCCAGCCATCGCCGAGACCGCCGCTACCCACCAAACTTCTCCTTGCGCCACCCCCCACGCAATCAAACAACTGCCACTGCCCTTCCTACCCCGCATGAGCCACCACAATCGTGCGAAGGTACCTGCCCAAAAAACGCCGCCGCCACCTTGTGCCACCCTCTGCCGCCACCACCGTCGTAATCAACCCCCGTTCCACCTCCCAAAGTACCAGTAGGCCCTCCCCTACCTCCCCACAACTTCATCTCCCCCTTCCTCCCTCTCCTTCTACCTCCCCCTTTTTCCACCTCTCTCCACCACCCTCGGCCGCCGCGCCAACCATCGCGCGCCGCCGCCCCTTGCCACGCCACCACCCTCATCCCACTCCCCTTCACCTGCTGATCCTTCCCCCACCTCAAACTTCTCCTTTCCTCCTCCCATCTAACCTCCACCTTAATCTTTCCCTCTCTTCTCCTCCTCCACCGTCGCCGCCGTCGCCGCCGCCGGACCACCACCGACCCTAGGTGGTCTTCCACTCATCCCAAACCTTAACCTTTCTTTTATATAGCTACTACTAAGTTTAAATAATATTAATGTTATTATACTTATTATCATCATGATTATTATTCCTTTTATTATCATTATTAGTATTACTTTTATTATTATTATTATTACTAATATTATTATCTCTGTTATTAAAGTTATCATTTTTACCAACACCATCATCCCTTCGAACCTTAGCTTCTATTATACTTAACTTTAGTGTTATTATTATAATTATTAGTATTAACATTATTATTATTATTATTATCACTATTATCATTATTATGGTTACTATTATTATTGCTTAACCTTACTTGGTTGTATTATTGTTATCATTATTATTACTATGATTATTATTATTATTATTATTATTATTATTATTATTATTATTATTATTATACTTAACAAATTATCACTATTGTTAATAATAATACTACTTTTGTCCTTATCCATGTTACTTAACTCAAGCTAGTAAATATCATGTGGTTGTTAACTAAGAAGAGTACTTGAACCTTATTACCATACCATTTAACATTAACCCTAACCTCATTACTAGGACACTATTATTAGCTATTACTATTATTACTACTATCACTACCTTATTATTGTAACCAAAAGCATTTGAACCCTTGTATCATTCAAGAATATACAACTATTATTATTATCACCTTTAGGAATAGTTTACTTGTAATATTGTGACCTTATAATATTATTATTTCAAATATAACACCATTAATAGACTTGGCCTTAAAACACTAGGGTTTCTATCACTAGACATTAGTGTCACTATTTTATTCATACTAACACTATTTTCCTATAGCTAGCATAAACCCTATTACTACAAGATTAAAACTATTGGGCTTAATAAAATAAGTGTAACAATAAGTATCAAAAATAAATATATTTTGACTACTAATATTTAGTATACTAATTCTAAGGTAAAAACCCTAGTTTTTGTATAACACCCTCTTTAGTAATAAAAACCTCAATCCTAAACTAGAATAAGGGTTGATGGTACTTGCAAGGGAAACTAATACTTAGCATTTTTCCCTTTTATAGGTAACCCCGACCAAAGCCCTAAGGAGTTGTAGGAGCGTGCTCCAAGCCCGGTGTCGCCTTGGGTAAGGACGTAACTAAGGCCTTTTGTGTGTCTATATGTATTATGTGTTTCGCATGCTACGTACCCTAAGTTTATCATTATCAATTATGGTGTGTGTGCATGACATGGAGATGAAATATGTGTGGTATGTTTACATGGCATGTGTATTATGTATATGTGATGATATATGTCGTGATCCTGTAAGACATGCATGTGAGGGAGTTGATGTGTTTTGTGGGGGAGAAAGGATTAAAAAGGAGGATGGGGAAGGAGATTGACCAAGGGAGGTGAGTGGATCTAATTATCTTAATGAATCATGAGTGGAAGAATAAAATGAGAATTCTAGGGTTTGTGTGGGAGAATCTGATTTATGATTGTTATGATTTTGTGTGGGAGAGTTTAATTTATGTTTGTATGGGGGTATTAATGTTTCTATGGCGGTATTAATGGTTGCAGGGTGGTATTAATGGCTGCATGATGGTATTAGGGTTGCTGGGTGGTATTATGGTTGGTATGGTGGTATTAGGGTTCGCATGGTGGTATTAGGGTTTGTATGGTGGTATTAATGATTGCATGGTGGTATTAATGGCTTATGGTGGTATTAGGGTTGGCATGGTGGTGTTATGGTTTGTGTGGGGTATTAATGTTTGTATGGTGATATTAATGATTGCATTGTGGTATTAATGGCTTATGGTGGTATTAGGGTTGGCATAGTGGTGTTATGGTTTGTGTGGGGTATTAATGTTTGTATGGTGGTATTAATGATTGCATGGTGGTATTAATGGCTTATGGTGGTATTAGGGTTTGCATGGTAGTGTTGTGGTTTGTATGGTGGTATTAGGGTTTGCATGGTGGAGTTAGGGTTTTGCATGGGAGTTAATGATTGTATGGGATTTAGGGTTTGTGTGAAAAGTTTGAGAGGTTGCATGGGATGTGCAACGTCTGCATGAGAGAAAAATTTACGTATGAAAGGTCGATTTGGGATGTAAGGGAGGTAATGCAAACATTATTTGGGTGTTTAACTGTTTTGGACGGAGAATAGTACGTGGAGTAGTATAAGGGTATGGAGGAGACAGAATTAGGGTTTTGGAGTGATTAACTCTGGGTCGTTGTGATTAAGTAGGGTTGGAGTAGCTAATTGTGATTTGTTGAGGATGATTAAGGTTTGGGGTGGCTAAGTATGGATGTTATGATAAAATAGGGTTAAGAATGGTTAACCACGGTTTGGTGTGGACAATTAGGATTGGTTATGGCTACTTAGAGTTGTTTGGTGTTATCATGTGTATTATTGATTAAAGTGTAGTTATGAATGTGGAATTTTATTGTGTGTGATGTGTAAAGCATAAAGAGAACGAATTATGCATATCAATGGTGAATATATTTTGAATAAGATATGTTAAGACACTAACCACTTATAGAGAAAGATGTTGAGCCGGACCCAGACCGGTCCACCGAAAAATAATAGTGGCAGGGTATGTTACCCTCGTGACCGGTCCACCGGCAATAATAGTGGTAGGGCATGACCCTCATGACCATTCCACCGGCTATAATAGTGGGTGATTCCGCGCTCAACAAACTAATCAGAATAATGATAAGACATGTGAAAGATACAAATATTTACAGTGGAACACCTTGTGAGTCGGGGCCAAACCGGTCCACCGGCAAATAATAGTGGCAGGGTATGTTACCCTCATGACCGGTCCACCGACTATAATAGTGGCAGGGCATGGCCCTCATGACCGTTCCACCGGCTATAATAGTGGGGTTCCCACACTCACATGGACTATTAAAGAATATGTGTGGAATGAATATATTATTGATGAGAATAAAGAATAAGTCACCAGAAAAGTATTCAGGCCTTATCTTGCGGGTTATCGCATGTTGTCTATATGATTGTGTTATGTATGCTATGTGGTATGATTGTATGCTTGGCCTTAGCGCACCTGTGCCCTTACTCAGTATTGGACTCGTACTGATACTACCTTGATTGACTGGGTCCTATGATGATTCACCGATGGTGGGGCGCAGACCTCCTATGCAGGTTTGATCGGTTACTAAATTGGGGTGGAAGGCTTGACTTGAGTGAGTAGGCGATCCGAATACTGGTCCCTTGGGATCTATTTTATTTATCTATATTTTGTACTACGCTTCTTGTTTTGAAACCGTACTCTTAAGTCGTATTCCTAAACGATATTCTAACTGTTGTTGACTCGTGTTTTCGTGAATGACCTATGTTAACTATGAACCTATGTTTTGAGGATTCTTACTTAACGATTGTTTAGTTTAGCCTTAGCACTTAGTATCGGAATGGTAGGAGTGAACCGGTCTGGTACTAAGTGTAGCGGTAATACCCCCAAGTTTACGGTTTTAATTCTTTCGCTTCCGCTAAACCTTTTGATTTAAACGAAATTTTTCAATAGTAAATTTGGGGGTGTTACATATGACATATCACAACAAAATAATAATGGCACCTCTTGCCCATTCTTACTTTCTTTTACTAACATAATATCCTTAAGTCCATATTTTATGCCATAGGATATATTTCCACAAATATGACATTATCACAACAAAATATTAATGATACTTCTTACCCATTCTTACTTTCTTCCAATAGCATAATATCCTTAAACCCATATTTCATACCATAAGATATAATTTCCCAAAAATGACATTATCATAACAAAATCATTATATAATGGTACTTCTCACTAGTTCTTACTTTCTTTCAACATAACATTCATATCATCCTAAAATATCAAGATCAACACATGTTACATCATGTATAAACAATATCATGAAAAACACATATAACCATACAAGCAAATAACATCAAAAATCCTAAACATTGAATAGTATCCTTACCAACTAGGACATCGAGCTCTAAGCATGCAAATCCTATACTTCCTCCCGCGAAGCTACTGGAATACCACCTAGGAAAAATAATAAAATTTACGGTTAGTGTAACACCCCCAAATTTACTACTAAAAAATTTCGTTTAAATCAAAAGGTTTAGCGGAAGCGAAAGAATTAAAACCGTAAACTTGGGGGTATTACCGCCACACTTAGTACCAGACCGGTACACTTCTACCGCTCCAGTACTAAGTGCTAAGGCTAAAACCAAATAACATCAAGTGCGAAATATTAAAACATGAGTCGACATTTGACATAAATCATTAACGAAACACAAGTCAATTAGTATTTAGAATACGTTTTAGGAGTACAACTTAAGAGTACGATTTCAAAACATGAAGCGTAGTACAAAATACAGCTAAATAAAACAAGTCCCGAAGGATCAATATCCGGATCGCCTACTCTCTCAAGTCAAGCCTTCCACCCCAAATTAGTAACCGATCAAACCTGCATAGGAGGTCTGCTCCCCACCATTGGTGGATCATCACAGGACCCAGTCAATCAAGGTAGTATCAGTACGGGTCCAATACTGAGTAAGGGCGCCGGTGCGCTAAGGCCAAGCATACAATCATACCACATAACACACATAGCACAATCATATAGGCAACATGCGATAACACTTTCATGATAAGGCCTGATTACTTTTCTGGTGACTTATTCTTCATTCTCATTAATAATATGTTCATTCCACACATATTCTTCAATAGTCCATGTGAGTGCGGGAGTCCCACTATTATAGCCGGTGGACCGGAAGATAATCACATAGGGCAGAACGCCTCTGATCCACTATTATTGCCGGTGGACCGGAAAGTAAACGTACAAGGCAGAACGCCTCTGATCCACTATTATTTGCCGGTGGACCGGGCTGGCCCCGACTCACATGGTGTTTCGCTTTAAGTACTTAGTATATTTTCCATGGATTAACTTATTCGTTTGGTTTGTCCAGCACGAGATCCCCCACTATTATAGCTGGTGGACTGGAAGATAACGTACAGGGCAGAACGCCTCTGATCCACTATTATAGCCGGTGGATCAGAAAATAAACGCACAGGGCAAAACGCCTCTGATCCACTATTATAGCCGGTGGACCGGAAAATAAACGCACAGGGCAAAACGCCTCTGATCCACTATTATAGCCGGTGGACCAAAACACGGGCTCGGCTCAACATCTTTCGCTTTACGTGATTAATGTCTTATCAGTGTCTTATTAAATCATACATCATTCTTAACATGCATGCCAACAACATTCTACTGTTTTCTTTTCAAGAGGGCCCATCTCATACGTTGAGACTTGTGCACCCTTAGTCACACTCCGACATTACTTTCCCCTTAAGCTCACACATAATGAGAGACCAACTCCTAGAAGCGTAGGTTAAACCCAACACCCTATGCCATCGATCTCGCCTATTCTCCCCTCTAGGGTTTTCCCCTTGGAAACCCAAGTTGGACTTATGTGGCCCAACTTCTTCTCACTTACCTTACCATTACTTGTTCTTCGCCCCACATCTCACCCTTATTAGGTCAAACCCCATGGCATATCACTTTACTCCTCGATCTTGCATGTGACCTGCAAAACCCTAGTTGGCCACATCAAACCCTAGCACCTTACTTCTTCCACAAGTAACCTCTCTCTTTTCATCCCCAAGTCTCTTCTTTCCTATGGAAACCCATACCCATCTTTTATATAGTGAATTCACACTCTTAACCCATACTCCACCCCTCCTTAATCATCCGCACTTTCGTACTCCCCAAGTATTCACTTTCTTAACGAAACCCTAGTTAGGCCCCTTATGCACCCTCGTACCAACCTACGTACTATTTTCACTCCAAGTCTCCAATCACTCCACAACTCTCCCATTATCTTATTTACACCCAAATTCAACTTTTTTCACGTAAGACACACCCCCATGCAAGAGTTAGTCACCTCATGCAAACACCCCAAGTCACCATGCAGATTTTAAAGCCCCCATGCATGGTTCCCAACTCTCATTTATTTTGGACATTCCTCCCACCTAAATCTTCTCTCATGGATTATGAGGTACTTTGGTCAACCCCATATTCCCCTTAATGGTCTCGCTTCCCATTCCTCTCTTATTATTCTTTCGGTCCCATTTCATAATACCAAAACCCTAGCATGCATGTCCTAGAGGGCCGTATCATAACATATCATAAACATCATACATAAACATATCATGCTCATGTCATAGAAAGCACACACGACATACCTCAATTCCCAAGCTGCGCTACACATGAGACAAGTTATCCACAAATCATATAATACACGTTTAGCATGGCATACACAACAATCAACAAATCACATCACACATAGCACAAGGCCATAGCTTCGTCCTTACCTAAAGCGACGCTGGGCTTGGAGCACGCTCCTATAACTCCTTAGGGTTTTGGTTAGGATCTCCTATAAAAGGGGAAAAATACTAAGTATTAGTTTCCCTTGCAAGTACCATCAACCCTTATTCTAGTTTAGGATTAGGGTTTTTATTACTAAAGAGGGTATTATACAAAAACTATGGTTTTTACCTTAGAATTAGTATACTAAATATTAGTAGTCAAAATATATTTATTTTTGATACTTATTGTTACACTTATTTTATTAAACCCATTAGTTCTAATCTTGTAGTAATAGGGTTTATGCTAGCTATAGGAAAATAGTGTTAGCATTAATAAAATAGTAACACTAATGTCTAGTGATAAAAACCCTAGCGTTTTAAGGTCAAGTCTATTAATGGTGTTATATTTGAAATAATAATATTATAAGGTCACAATATTACAAGTAAACTATTCCTAAGGGTGATAATAATAATAGTTATATATTCTTAATTAATACAAGGGCTCAAATGCTTTTGGTTACAATAATAAGGTAGTGATAGTAGTAATAATAGTAATAGCTAATAATAGTGTCCTAGTAATGAGATTAGGGTTAATGTTAAGTGGTATGGTAATAAGGTTCAAGTACTCTTCTTAGTTAACAACCACATGATATTTACTAGCTTGAGTTAAGTAACATGGATAAGAAAAAAAGTAGTATTATTGTTAACAAAATGATAAGGGTGCTAAGTTTAATAATAATAATAATAATAATAATAATAATAATAATAATAATAATAATAATAATAATAATAATAATAATAACAACAACAACAACAAAAACAACAACAATAATAATAATAATAATAATCCTCGTAGTAATAACAATAACAATAATAACAACCAAGTAAGGTTAAGCAACCACAATAATAACCGTAGTAAGGATAATAGAAATAATAATAATAATAATAATAATAATAATAATAATAATAATAATAATAATGTTAATACTAATAATTATAAAAATAAGACCAAAGTTAAGTATAATAAAAGTTAGGGTTTAAAAGGGATGTTAGTATTATTAAGAAAATAAGAACATTAATGATGGAGACAATAATAATGATAATGATAATAATAATAATAATAATAATAATAATAATAATAATAATAATAATAATAATAATAATAATAATAATAATAACAACAACAACAACAAAAACAACAACAACAATAATAATAATAATAATCCTCGTAGTAATAACAATAACAATAATAACAACCAAGTAAGGTTAAGCAACCACAATAATAACCGTAGTAAGGATAATAGAAATAATAATAATAATAATAATAATAATAATAATAATAATAATAATAATAATAATAATAATAATAATGTTAATACTAATAATTATAAAAATAAGACCAAAGTTAAGTATAATAAAAGTTAGGGTTTAAAAGGGATGTTAGTATTATTAAGAAAATAAGAACATTAATGTATAATAGTATTAATATTGGTAGAAAATAGTAGCAGTTATATAAAAGGGGTATTAGGGTTTGGATGAGTGGAGAACCACCTAGGGTCGGTGGTGGTCCGGCGGCGGCGCGTGGCGGTGACGACGGCGGCGGTGGAGGAGGAGAAGAGGGGGAAAGATGGAGGTGGTGGTTAGATGGGAGGAGAAAAGGGGAAGTTTGATGTGGGGGAGGAGACAGCAAGGAGAGGGGAGTGGAACGAGGGTGGTGGCGTGAGAGGGGTGGCGGCGCGCGGTGGTTGGCGCGGCGGGCGAGGGGTGGTGGAGAGAGGTGGAAGATGGGGGAGGTAGAAGGAGAGGGAGGCAGGAGGAGGTGAAGTCGTCGGAAGGTAGGGGAGGGTCTGCTGGATATTTTTGAGGGTGGTGGAGGCTTGGTAGAGGCGGAAATGGGCGGCGATGGCTGAGGGTGGTGGTTTCGGGATGGGGACTTTGCACGGCTAGGGCGGCACGTGCAGGGAAAGGCGGAGGGTGGTGGTGGTTTGGTTTTGTCGAGGGGGATGCAAGGAAGATCACGGTGGGTAGAGGTGGCGGCGGCGGTCACCGGTGGCGGCAGAAAGCTTGTCTTTTTGAGGCGGCATAGAGGCAAGGGTTTCGGGGCAAAAATCGAAAGGAACCTGATTATGGCTGCCAATGGGGGGTATTTATAGGCAATTGGGAGGTGGAAAACGACGAGGGGAGAAAGAGACGAGCGGGGCAGGTGTGCAGGCGGTCGGCCGGTGGCAGGCGGTGCAGATCCTGCCATAGCAGGTTAGGTCGAGGAGGGGGAGAAGGAGGAAAGAAGATGGGCACGCGGGGAGGGAGCTGCAGGGATTATTGGGGTCGAAAAGAGGAAAGAAAATGACAAGGAGGGCAGGGGAGGACAGTCGGTACTGGTGGCTACCTGCGAAGATCGTGTTGCAGGTCGAATTGCAGGTCGGGGTGCAGGTCGGGGAAGAAGAGGACTGGACCGGTTGGTCTAGGGGGGAAAAGAAAAAAAAAGAAAAGGACCGGCCGGCTGGGCAAGGGAGCAGGCTAACGCGCAAGACAGACCAGGGAGGAAGGGAGATTTGGGCCGACGGCTGGCCCAAACCGGGGGGGTGACGAGAAGAAAAAAAATAAGTAAAGGAGGAAGAAAGGAAAAAGAAAAGGAAGGAGAAAAGGAAAAAGGAAAAATGAAAAAAATGACAAAATGGTTGGGTTGGGGGTATTTGGGTCTTTATTCGTTTATATATTTAATTTTAATAATAATTATTTTAAGTATAATAATTAAATTCATTTTAAATTAATTAGGCTATTTTGGATAAATTGTCCTTAACTTCCATTTTAATTAGTAAAATGTCCAATTTTTTTTAAATAACTTATTTATTATTTTCTCCTTATTTTCCTCAATTAATTTCCTCTTTATTTACTAAAGAAATTTATTTTCTTAATTTTTTCCTAATAAATCACTATTTTTCCATATTCCTAAGTTAGGATTTTTTGGGGTATTTTAGTTAGGCTCAAAGAGTTAAATCGAAGGAGAAATCAAGGTAAAGAGGGTAAAAATAGATATAATCGTAGTCAAATGGGAGCTTGAGATATGAGGATGTATAGTGGGATGTGTGGTGGAGCTATGGTTAAAATTTGGCGGTATTTGGACAAGGTTTGGGTGTGAAAATAGGGGTGCATTGCCAAAAAT